>JAJOZX010002616.1:230000-297500 GCA_023014485.1 Bathynomus jamesi | reverse complement strand
TTCACAAATGTGCAAAAAAGTCTGGCAACCCTAATTTTTGGGTACTTTTTGCAAAAAATTATATTATTTTATTTTTGTTTCAGATTACTGATTAAGTGAAATTATTATTGATTATTGGTTATTGATTCAAATTATTGGTTTTTAAGTTAAATTACTGGTTATTAAGTCAAATTAATCATGACAACAAGAAAAAAGTCATCAAATGCAGCCTTTGGACATCCTTCCAAGTTTCCAGCAGCTATAACACCAACAAAAGCAGATGTTGTGAGGCACTACAACTTTGTGTGATGACGAGAAGAGGCTGAATCAAATAAATTAATTACTTTTAATGAATGTTGTAACATAGTCGCAACAGATGTTGAAACCATATGGAGAAGATTCTCTTTTCCTACAATACAAGTACTCATGAAATCTTTCAAAAAGTTGTTAGTGATAGAAGCAGCCTCAAAGTTGAACAAGGTTCCTATAAACCGAAGAGATGCGAGATTTGAACAAAAAGTTTCTGAGTATAATGCTATGTTTGATGTACCTGTGATTGCTACGATAAAGGGATTAATAGAAATGCCTGCCAGTGCAAGTATAAAATAACAATTGCTAAGTGAGATTTTTCTGTAGGACAAAAGCAAAGATTAAACCAACTGGGGCCAATTGATAAATACAAGTACTCATGAAATCTTTCAAAAAGTTGTTAGTGATAGAAGCAGCCTCAAAGTTGAACAAGGTTCCTATAAACTAAAGAGATGCGAGATTTGAACAAAAAGTTTCCGAGTATAATGCTATGTTTGATGTACCTGTGATTGCTATGATAAAGGGATTAATAGAAATGCCTGCCAGTGCAAGTATAAAATAACAATTGCTGAGTGAGATTCTTCTGTAGGACAAAAGCAAAGATTAAACCAACTGGGGCCAATTGATAAAAAAGCTGCTTTGATGAGGAAAAGGTCTATTGCTAGAACTCAAAAAGAACACAAATGCCAAATGAGATCACAAGCAGAATTGACTGAAGCTATCAGAGTTATCCCTTCAACATCACAGGAATCACAGGATGCAGCTGGTGCTGAGAGCATGGAGGTAGAGACTGACCAAGAGGATGAAGACTTTATCCCTGATATAGAGTTAACAGAGAATGAGCAGAACAGATATACCTATGAAGAGTTGTAGTGACCGCAGATCATTACAGAGTGAGTTGGAGGGCAGCAGCAGCAATTATTAATGCTGCTTTAAAAGATATGAGAATCTTGGATCAGGGCAACATGATTCATAGAAAGAAGCTGGAGAGGGAAAGAGCATGAGTAGGTAAAAAATTGAGTACCAGGGTTAAATCGGAGAATATAGGAATAGAATGCATTGGCTTTGATGGGAGAAGAGATGACACATTAACCAGGGCAGGCAAGATCAAAGAAGAGCACTAAGTCATTGTTAAAGAGCCTGGAAATATCTATATAGATCATGTAACACCTGATCATGGAAATGCTCATTGTGTAGCAGAAGAGCTGATTACTGTAATAGTGGACTCAGAATGTTCAGACACACTAAAAGCTTTACTATGTGATGGCACTGCTGTGAACACTGGAAGAATCAGTGGAGTAATAAAGATTGTTGAAATCTATCTGAATAGGTCTGTTCAGTGGCTGGTATGCCTTCTTCATATGAACAAACTACCATTCAGGCACATCTATGAAGCAATAGATGGAAAAACAATGGGCCCAAGTACTTTCAAGGGTTCAATTAGAAATAAATTGAAAACTGATCTAACAAAACTGGAAGTGGTTACTTTTTCTCCTGTTAAAGGAAACATTCATGAAATTCCATCTGATGTTGTTAATGCTTTAAGCAGTGACCAAAAGTATCTCGACAATATGTGCCTCCCAGTACAATTCATCATGCTCATTGGTTAACTGGAGCAAATAGAATTCTTAGACTATGTGTCAACACTAAATCCAGCCCAAGATCTCAAAAATCTACAGTAATAGAAATTATTATGCTATCTTATGCTCCAGGATGGTTTGGGTTAAGTTGCATCCACTGGCATCTGACGGATCATCTAATTTTTGGTACTTAGGGTATCTGCTGCATGACTTGAAGGAGAAATATAGATTGATCATGGAACTGGTGTTTCAGAATAACTCTTGATCATGGAACCAGTGTTTCAGAATAACATACTTTGCAAACCCTGAAAATATTCTACTATCTATCGATGATAACAGACTCAAGAAGAGAAGTTAAAGGATGCAATCCAGAGAATCATTCTCTCAAGAACTACATTTTCTGGATCAAGAAACTTTGACCACCTCAAACTCTTAACTTTGATTCTTCAGACTACACTGAGATGACTGATTGGCAAAAAGAGGTAATTTATCCACCTCCACTTCTGAGAAACTTTAGCAATAAGGAACTTTTGCTAGCAAGGCAAGAACCACTCAAAATACCAGCCTATCCTTGTCATGGCCAAGGAGTAGAAAGCGCTGTGAATCTAGTCACGAATGCATCTGATGTACGAATTGGCTACAAAAATCACCAAAAATATATTCTGAACCTACTGGAATCATGGCAAAGATTGCCTAAATTTGAATGGAAAGGACAGTGGAATAAATAAACATGCAGTGTTACTTTCAAAATAGCTTAAGTTTATACATCATGCAAAAGAGCACTTCATTAGGTAATATTTTTTCTTTTTCTTGTAGGAGACAAGTTCTATTGTTTAATTTCTCAAAAAAGTTACGTAATTCATTACTTTATTCCTTATAACTTATTTTATCTTAATATATAGTATATACTCGAAAACATGTAAAAATGTAATTTTCTTTGAGTTTGAATAAAAAAATAAGAAACAAGTTTAACACAGCTGAAACAATTTTTATCTGAGTGTTTACTAAAAAATGTACATTTTGGCAAATTGAAACTAAAAACCAAAAATTTGTGCTGGGAGTAGGAGACTTAGGATACACAAAATATTTTACTGGGTGACTATTGTGACCCATACGAAACCCCCACAATGTGTCACTTTTTAATACAAAATATCAACCCACCCTAAATTGTTCATATACATGATCACTCAATTCCCTGCTTATATTTTGTACATGATTGGAAGACAATCCAATTGGCATGTATTTGTTGGACAAGTACATAATGTAATGATGGGGTTGTTTTACTTCATTTGAAACATCTACAGTCGCATGATGGAGGGAGACCTATGGCTTTACATGGGATCAAAACCACAAGTCACTACATAGTCTACATGCAGCAGATAGTCTCCCATGCAACTACAAAATCAATGTCACTTAACTTCGCTGATCAACAGGAAGCAGTGTTGCGACATTGGATATGATGCAGCCCAGGATGGAATTGTGAGAAAGGTTAACACAAAAGGAATTATGGGGTATGAATGTTGGCTTTGCAATTGACTCTCTACCCAAATAGACACACAAATCAACGCGATATAAACAATTCATTCTAAAATACCTTACCAAAGGTCTTTGCAGGGAATCAGATGAAAAAAAATGAAAGGCACTATATTTTCACTGAACAATGTTTATATAGAAATAGTTAAATGAATTGGAAGAAGTTCTCAAACTTAATCTACCTGAACAAGTACTTTTATAGTCTGACACTTTTACTTAGTTGGTAAAAATGTGATGTATATTAATTATGGGTACAGTAATTCATTGCTTTACAGAAATTCAATTTGTTGCATTATTATATGTATGTGTTACAATGTAGAGTTAAGATTTTGTTCTGTAGGAACACATCTCTAAATATATAATGTGAGTTCAATGGAAAAACAGGATTCAATATCTGGAAATCCACTTGTGGAAGGATTTTACAGAATGTAACCCTTCCGTAAAGTGAGGGATTACTGTACTCATTTTGATACAAAACTATAATAATATCAAGTAAAATTTAACTGATATTACATATATACATTAATTGAAGAACAATGCAATGATGATAATATAGAGAAAACATTTAAAATTGGGTAATTAACCAATGTTTACGAAAATATTTCTTTACAGAATCTTCCACCCAATATACATTAAAAAATGTGTTCATTGGGCAGAACATTCTGAAAGTGAGCATTTGGTAAATGGCCTACACCCTAAACAGAAAGATTGACCTGGGACAAGCAGAGCCTGTCTTAGAGTTTGCAGGGACCCTCGTACTAAAACTCAAAATAGGCCATTATCAACAAATATAAATTTAATGCAAAAAATACAGTTATACACAGCTACAAGGGCGATCCTTCAGAATCCAGCCGTAAATTACCTGATAAATTATTAGCATTTTAAACTCAAAATAAAGGAAATGATTCTGAAGGATCACCATTAATTGAATGCCCAGTTAGGTTAATTGGATGCCCAGTTTGGTCAACTGTACGCCCTTGATGATTGGTTAGGTTAAGTCATGATATTTTCGTTTAAACTAATGAAAATATCATGACTTAACCAACCATCAAGGGTGTACAGTTGACCTAACCAGGCATTCAATTAACCTAACCAGGCAATCAATTATAGGTCTACCCACCATGTTTAATTTACAATTATTAAAAAAATAACTAATTTAGTGCATTAAAAGCAATAACCATTCGTCAAATAACGATTTATTTTTTATTTTTTAAACTAATTTATGGCCAGATTCTGAAGGATTGACGCTACAAGGACACTATCATATAATTATAGAAGCATTTTCAGTACAAGTAATGTAATTATAGTAATGCCAGCAGTAAACAACTGAAACAACTTACAAGCATTATATTATATTCTCTTGATAATCAATAAATTACTATCTCTTTAGTCATAAATTTAGTGTGGGGCCTAAAGCAGGTGCATCAGCCTAAGGCTGGCATTGGGGCCAAGCCAATACTTGAAGAACAACTATACAACAGTAAGTCAAAGCAATGCTTACTATAATTACTTATATGGAATTAGGAAATGTAGGGCCTAATCCTGGCCTAAATATTTCCTACCACCACAATATGTAACTCCCAGATTTTGGTGATAATTTCTTCCCTTTGGTCATCCATTCAGGATCCATTCCACCCTAATATTTCTTGTTCCCTTATTTAATTAAGCATTCTGTTAGTTGTTCTATTAGTGATGTTAATTTCTTAAGCCAGAATTTTTGTTTTTTCTGGCCTAGTACTTTACTTCCTTTATTTTCCTATTAATCTCTGGTGTCATCATTTCTTCCATTTCCATTTGTTTGATATCTTCACCTCCTCCCCTCACTATTCTCAATTTGCATCTTCATTGTGTCAGACCTTACTCTCATGAATACTCTTCCAGAACTGCTTCACTAATTCTTTTTGAACGGGTGTTGCAACTTCAGTTTTTCCTTTCTAAACTCCCTGTACAGTTTTGATAGGTCCTCTGCAAATGTCTTCTTTTTCCTTTTCTCCTCATTTATTCTGAAATGTCTCTATGATCTTTTAAATTTTTATAACAACTAAACCTTTTTCCTCAATATATTTTCTGTTATTTGCCTTAGTTTCTATTCTTTCTCTCTCCAATATTCCTTTCTGCCTGTGGTGACCTAGTTTCATTATGGATAAAACTTTCAAGAGTACTTGAAGCTCATTTTCTGTGCTGCAGTGTGGAACATATCCCATATTTAAATGCTTTTTCTCAGTTGCTTTATATTCTTTTACGATTGAGTTTAATCACACAAACTTTTGCCAAGAGTTGGACAAGTGCAATTTGACTCAAATTTACTCCCAAAGGCACATTTCAAGGTGGTTAAAGTTTCTCAGATTACATTTGTACTTCCAGTATGGATGGTGTACCTGGTATCTGGTTCAAATACTGTGATCAGTTCTATTTTACTACACCTGTATCTCTGGCTGGGACTGTCCTGGGATTGAATTCAGTTAAGTTGTTAGGTTATTCTTCATCATACCTGTTGCCCCAACTATGATGGGGAGAATAGCAGCTTCTTTCAATCTCTAGTTTCTCTTTATGTTATAGATAAGCACCTAATATTTCATGATTTTTTCCCTTTCCATTCTATTAAGGCCAGTCATTTGGGACACTGACCTCAATAAGTAAGGCACCCCTTTCCCTATCCCACACTACTCTGTCTGGTTTTACTGCCGAGTTGTCTATAAAAGTGGCAGCTGGAATTACTGTGTCATAATAGTATAATGGTTATTTCCAGTGACTAGTGCAAGTGTATGGTCCCATACATTTTTACTCCATCCTAATTCTAATGCTGTCATGATCTTCCAGTAGATATATTTGCAAATTTTATTGTGTCTGACTGTATAGTACCCATCTGCCATGAGCACCCTACAACCTGATATTAGATGGCCAACACTTTCCACCTCAACATGACAGAATCTTCAACTGTCATTATTACTCAGTCCAGCCATTTTTTTAAATGCATTTGTTAGGAGTGCAAGATTTTGGGCACCCATTATTAGTCACTCTCCATCATATTGCAGAACTCCTCTCCTTACCCATTCCAATGATCCTTCTTTATTGATGTAGTTCTTCTGTAGTTCTTGATAGTATTTTCCAGCTCTTTGATGTTGTTCCCATTCTTCTGCATGTTTGGCCTGTTGTTCCAGCACAAATCTATTGTGACTTTTCCTAGCTATTAAGGTGGCTGGTACTCTTTCAGTTTCTACTTCTTCTGTCATATTATTCACTCCAAAGTGCTGGGCCAGTTTGGTTATGGAAGTATATTGAGTTACCCTTGTAACCCAGAGCTGATGGTCGATGATTGGTGCAGCTGGTTAACCTCAGTCAATCCCATTCCTCCCAGTTTCCTTGGTAGGTAGATCTGGGAAGACACTGGTTCCGATATGTTGTTCTATTTAGAATGAGGATTTTTCTGGTCTTAACATCTAATCTGTTTAGTTCTGATTGTGGCCAGTCTATTATCCCCATACTATAATTAATAACAGGGATGGCGAGTTGATTTATAGCTGTTATTTTGTTCTTTGATGTAAGTTGGGTCTTGCAGATCTTTTTCAGTCTTTGGACATACTCACTGATTTTCTCTCACATTTGCCAGTGTTCCATACTACCAGGCAATGTAATAACCTCAAACATCACACACAAACACCATACACAGAAGCCATAAAACAACAGATACAACAGCTCAACACAGAAATAAACAACAAACTCAAAGAAAAATAAACATACATTCAGGGAATTCATAACAATACTAAACCACTCCACAGATACATCCAAGCAAAACAAGACTATAAACAGCATTACCCACTCTAACAGTGGTATTCACACCTCACACATGGCTATCTGTCACAGCCAAAATAATATCCCAACATACACACAAGCTAACATTCTAGTTAATCACTATGCAAAGATAAGTCACTTAAACAGAGACAACAACCAGAAACACGCAGACAGACAAACAGCCAGACACAAGAAAACCTACAGACTCAACACGACCATTACACCCTTCAATACACACCAGACCACCAAGATCATCAAAAACATTAAGAATTCAAAGGCTACTGGACCAGAAAACATATCTAACATAGACCTTAAACACTTAGGCCCACAAGGAATACTAGCTCTCACAAATATCAGCACATATTCATACCAACACTGTATTATTCCTGATATATGGAAACAAGGTAAAATTATTACACTCCTCAAATCAAACAAAAATCAAACAGAACCAGCTTCCTATAGACCCATTACTTTACTATGCACACCTTCCAAAGTAACAGAAAGACTAATCTTACAAATCACCAACCCACACATACCACTATCACCTACTCAACATGGATTCAGACCTCACGCAGCACATCATGGATGGCATCAACTCCAGACAACAAGCTCAACATACACTATTAGCAACAATAGACATTAGTAAAGCATTTGATGCTATCCCACACTTCCCTCTCATAAACAAAATACTCAACACAAACATGCACACTAACACCAAAAGGTGGCTGAGCAACTATCTTTCAGGAAGCTACTCACATGTCACATTTAATGGCAAGTCATCCAAATACAAGCTTTTTCTGAACGGGTCCCTCAAGGCTCTGTTCTCTCACCAACACACTTCAACTTATAAATGCATGACATTCCAACACCCATAGATAACAAGCTTACCTTTCATCATATGCAGATGACATCACTCTACCATCCACCCACAACAACATCGACACTGCTACAAATAACCTACAAACATACATAAACAGTATACAAGACTGACTCACACACAATAGACTCAAAGTAGCACCCACAAAATCAACCATCACCTTGCTTACAAGCAACACAAAAGAACACCAGGTAACTCCACAGCTTACACTAAACAACATCAACATTCCACTCACTCACAGGACCAAAGTACTTGGGGTCACATACAACACATCATTATCTTTTGCAAACCACATTCAGGATATTAAAAACAAATGTACATCAAGACTTAACACACTTAGGGTACTAACAGGCACAAACTTTGGACACTGCAGGAAACAACAACACTCATATACAAATAATATATTCGCTCAGTTATGGACTATGCTAGCCCATGCTGGGCACCCATTATCTCAAACACACACATAAACACCTTATAGACAATACAAAACAACGCTCTTCATATCATTACAGGATGCACTCAAACAACACCAATAGAACACCTGCACACACAAACAAAAATACTGAAAGTTAGGGAACATTTAGACACGAAGGGAACACAATTCATGGCAGCAGCAACAACTAGCCCACAACACCCTTGCCACTACATGTACAATGTACAATCATGCACCAACACCTCACACCATTAAGGTAACACCATAGACACATTATAACCAAATACTCCATTCCATACTACGCCCCACAGACATCACACAGTACAGAAAACACATACACACACACCTAACCCACAAAGCACTGCCACGACTCGGTCCAAATGCAGTCCTAGGTGCGAAGCTGCCACCCATTAACAGGTCAGAGATCAGCCTGAGCAGATCGGATAGAGTTAACTTAGCATGATTCCAATGTGGACATCACCCCAACTTATGGACATATAAACACAGACTAGACAACTCCACAGACAACACCTGCCACCTGTGCCAGGAGACACCACAAACAATTGAACACATTATGACAGACTATACCACTCTAGCACAACAACGAACACAACACAACATCACTAGTGCGCTGAACCTCTGGTCCACTCCGGAGAGGGTGATCAGTTACCTGCGTGCCACCAGCTTGCTCAATCAGGGTGGGCTGATCGGCTAAACAACAACCACCACCACTTTCTTCTATTCCAAGGTATTTGTAGGAACTATCTTCTTCCAAGTCTTTAACCTCAGTGTCTTTTCCTAAATTGATTTATGGGTTTGTATTTTCTTGCTTCCCCTAAGTGTACACTTAGCACACTTATCCAATCCAAACTTCATTTTTAAATCACCAGAGTAAGTATTCTAGGTTTTGGTCAGTCTGCGTACAGCTTCAAATCATCCATAAACAGTAGATGGTTCAAAACACTGTCTGGATTTCTTCGTCTAGTTTGACTGAGGTTGTAGCCCTTGTTGTTATTGCTAAGTAGTTTGCTTAGGGGGTCCAGGGTGAGACAGAATAGAAAGGGTGACAAGCTGTCTCCCTGGAATATACCCCTCATAATCTTGACATAGGGGATGGATATTTTTCCATTTTCATGGGTAAGATTGATGTTTGTTCTCCATTTTGTAATCTGATCTGTTAAAGTATTAATAAAAGTAGGATGGATTTTGTACAGCTTGTGGCATTCCAGAATCCAGGAGTGTGGGACACTATCAAATGCCTTTTGATAGTCTACCCATGCCATACTTAGGTTTCTGCCTCTTTTCTTACAGTCTTCAAGGATAGTTTTGTTGATGAGCAGCTGATCCTTTGTTCCAAAGCAGTTTCTTCTACATCCTTTTTGTTCTTTCTCCAGCATCTAGGTGTTCATTATACTGTCGGCAATTAGGCCTGTAAATAATTTATAGGTGGTGGTGAGGCAGCAAATTGGGTGGTATTTATTTGGGAGATTTGTCTCAAGTCTTAGGATGAGGATTGTATCTCCACTTGTAAGCCATTCTAGTGTTTCTTCTTCTCCCTGCAAAATTTGGTGAAAAGCAGCAGTGTAATGGTGGTGTAATGCTGCGATCTGTTGGAGAATTTTTCCAGTTTCCTTCTTACCTTATCTTCCATTATAAATAACTCCTCCATTTGTGGGGCTTCCACCTGAAGCCAAACACTTCAACTATATCTGAACTTGGCCTCGTGTTCATTTAAGGAGGGTGACTGTTCCTTTTAATGCTCCTACTTGGATTTCTATTGGCCTGGGGGCTGTCCTGGGATTGAATTCAGCTAAGTTATTAAGTTGTTCTTCTTCATACCTGTTGCAGCAACTATGATGGGGAGAATGGCAGCTTCTTTCAATTCCTAGTTTCTCTTTATATTGTATATAAGTGGCAAATATTTAGTAATTTTTTCCTCTGTTAAGGCCATAGTCATTCCCTCTTATCCCACACTACTATGTCTGATTTTACTGCTGAGTTGTCTATGAAAGTGGCAGTTGGAATTATTGTGTCACAGTAGATAGTATAATGGTCATTTCCAGCAACTGGTGCAGGTGTATGGTCCCATACATTTTTACTGCATTCCAATTCTAATGCTGTCATGATCTTCCAGTGAATATATTTACAGATTTTATTGTGTCTGGCTGTATAGTACCCATCTGCCATGAGTACCCTACAGCCTGATATTAGATGGCCAACACTTTCCACCTCAACATGACAGAATCTACATCTATCATTATTCTCCAGTATGAACTCTTAAATGCCTTTGAAGATTATATTTCAGTGATGCAGTGTAAGAACAAAGAGCACATTTAAAGGGTTTTTCTCCAGTATGAACTCTTAAATGCCTTTCAAGACTACATTTCCATGAGGTAGTGTAAGAACAAAGATCACATTTAAAGGGTTTTTCTCCAGTATGAACTTTTAAATGCCTTTCAAGACTACATTTCCATGAGGTAGTGTAAGAACAAAGATCACATTTAAAAAGTTTTTCTCCAGTATGACCTTTTAAATGCATTTGAAGCAGACTTTTCTGTGATGCAGTGTAAGAACAAAGATCACATTTAAAAGATTTTCCTTTAGTATGAACTCTTAAATGCTCTCTAAGACTACTTTTGCGTGCTGTAGTATAAGAACAAATATCACATTTAAAAGGTTTTTCTCTAGTATGAACTCTTAAATGCTCTCTAAGACTACTTTTGCGTGCTGCAGTATAAGAACAAATATCACATTTAAAAGGTTTTTCCCCAGTATGAACTCTTAAATGCCTTTGAAGACTACTTTTGTGTGCTGCAGTGTAAGAACAAATATCACATTTAAAAGGTTTTTCTCCAATATGAACTTTTAAATGACTTTTAAGATTTTTCTTGAACTTTGCCCGATAATTGCAAATATAACACTTAAATATAATCCTTTCTATGAGTTGGTCTTCGTTGTTTCCATTATGTTCAAAATTAAGTAGAGACTTGGTTGTTTTAAGTTCTAATTTTGCTTTTGGGTTCTGCTTTGGTTTGGAATCCTGCAAATGATTTATATAAAATTAGTTTAGTTGCAACATTTGGTTTTAAGCCAATTACTTGACTAAAGAAACAAGAAATGTGTTTTTAATACTAGATTACACATGAGAGATAAGAACTGAACAATCCCAAGAAATGTGTTTTTAATACTAGATTACATATGAGAAATTAATAATTAGTAAACAATAGTAATGGACACTAATCCTAGAATTTTGTTAGTATGCCATTATTAATTGGGATTTCAACTTGGTTTTAAACAAATTTACCTTCACAATATTTTTTATATCGGCATTTAAGTCATTCCAGTTTCAATCTAATGAAAATCAGTAGTTTTTGAGATGAAGACAATCTAAATTGAGGTATAACAAGCTTTGATCTATTTCTGGTCTGATACGAGTGGATTTCTTGATGAGTTACAAAATATCTATTTACCCATTGTAAATTAATGATTTTGTTCTTATACTTGTAAATAAAAATAAAATGTGCTTTAGTAGGTTTAGCTCTTTAAATAATGCACTAGAGTGATCAAAGAAATCAGCATCAGATAATAACCTTATTGCTTGTTTTTGGATGACAAAGATACCATTTAATGCATTGTTAGCAGAGATTCCCCAAATAAGGGTGCAGTACGTCATATAAGGAAGAACAAGAGTATGATAAAGAGTCAATAAAACTTGTTTAGGGACTACATTTCTAAGTTTAAACATTATAGAAACACTCCTTGAAATCTTTTTTGCAATATAATTTACATGATCACTCCACAGCAAATTCTTATCTAGCATTACACAAAGAAATTTTGTTACAATACGCTCCTTTATAGCAATTTCATTAACATTAAGTTCATCAAGATATACATTTCTTTTATTAGTAAAAATCCTGAAATTTATTTTACTGGTATTTAGGAAGAGTTTATTGGTGGTTAGGGCTACATCGTGGCCAATGTTGTAACACCACTTCCTGGAGATCAGCAAAGTTAAGTGACATTGGGTTTGGGTAGTAGTTGGATGGGAAACTGTCCTCCGTGCCCAGATTATGTAGTGACCCGTGGTTCAGATCCCATGTAAAGCCGTAGGTCTCCTCAGTCATATGACCTTAGATGTTGTGAAGGAGGTTAAACAACCCAAATAAAATTAAAATTATTGGTGGTCAACCATTTCATTACACTGATAAGTTCTTAATTAAATATACTCTTAGCTGAATTAACATCTTTGCAAGAAAAAGAGACAGTTGTATCATCTGCAAACATTATGAAGTAGAGTATATCAGATGAATATGGAAGGTCATTTATATACAGGGTGTCCTGTAAGTCTGGAACCATAGGGCAAAATGATAAAAATGGCAATAAAAACACAGAGGAGACTTTTGGGGACTGTTTGTGAAATGAGCAAGGATGGTAGCGGCTGTGTCATCATCGGTGGATGTCCTCAGAGGTCCACTGCATAGTTTATTTCCTATGGATCCTGTTTCCCTGAACTTTGCTACAAGTTTGCTGATACAGCTGTGTGTTATCTGCGCGCGGTCCAGATGCAATTGTTAAATTCCTCAGCAACCTCCCTCTGACTCCAATTTCCTACGAGCAGAATTACTTGGATGTGTTCTTCCTTCCTCAAAGACATCATGGGCACTTGCATAAATGGAAAAACACGAATTACTTATTTTATCCTATGGTTCCAGACTTATGGGACACCCTGTATACAGTAATAAAAATAACAGTGGACCCAGAACTGAGCCCTGTGGCACACCATGTTTGACAAGCGCTTTAGTGGAGCAAACCTTATTTACTGATACAAAATGATATCTATTGGACAAATAATTTTTAAACCAATCACTGACTGCTCCTCTACAAGCTGTAACAATGTAATTTATTAAGTAGAATATTATGGTCTATTACACCAAATGCCTTACTCAAATCCATAAATATTGACATCATTATTTCTTTGTTTTCTTCAGCTATATTTGCATTTTCCTAAGATTTAAAATAGCCATTTCCATTGTTTTATTATTACAGAAGCCATATTGATTTGGAGATAATAAATTGTAGGATTCTAAATATCGCTGCATTCTACTTTTTACAATTTTTTCAAAAACTTTGCTGAACACAGATGATGAATACACTGGCCTGTAATTTGTTGCTAGTGTAGGATCACCCCCTTAAAAAGGGGTGTTATACAACCAGTTTTTAGCATTGATGGGAATATTCCTTTGGAAATACTTTGATTGATAATTTTAGCCAAAGTTACAGATATCTTATCTTTAACAAGTTTCAAATATAGGTACAGGAATATTATGAGTTATTTTTTGTATTTTTTATTTTACCAATAATATTCCAGACCTCAGTAGAGGTAGCAGGAACAAAAGAAAATGAATTTAGTGGGCTGGGTGGCATATATTCTACAGGTGAGTGATCATTATTTAGTAATTGTGAGCAAAGCTTATCCGCTATTGAAGTAAAATGTACATTTAAGAGAGTCTGTAATAGCAGTATCATCAGTAATTTCTTTATCATCAACATTTAATTCCTTTACTGTTTATGGTTTCTTTACTGTTTATGGTTGTCCAAGTGTTTTTCATGTCTTCTTTATCAAACCATAATATTTATGCTTCATATTTTTCGTGCTACAGAGAATGCAAACAAACTTATCATTGATCAAAATACAAACAATTTTTTAATTTTACAGTTTACTATGTTGTTTCTACACCATTCTTTCTTCACTTACTTTTTATTCAATGGTTTGATTAAAATATTCTTGAATAATTCATGGATGATTAGTTCTAAATCAGCTAATTTCTCAGAACTTCTACACCTGTGCAAGATGGTTAGGGGTCCCCATTCCTTACACACCCCTCCCAGGGCCCCACATATGTTTCTGATTTTCTATGAGGACATAGTCTTGATAAAAGCAAACACCCAATATTTTATATATATATACAGGTACTCCCTGACTTACGACGGGGTTACGTTCTGACAAACCTGTCGTAAGTCGAAATGGTCATAAGTCGAAAATAACTACAATGGTAGTGATGTGCGTTAACATATACATAGTTCAATCAAAGTAAAATAACAACACACACAAATTATACAAGTAATAGTAAATAATAGTAGTAAATAATACTGTAAATAAAAATAAAATAAATAAAAAAATATATAAAAAAATTATTAAAAAAAATGATTAAAAAAATAAAAATTCCTTTACACTTACCATTAATGTAGTCAGCTGAAAGCACACCAGGCCCAAAGAATGTTTTGAAGAAGCGTAAAACTACATTAATTGCTTGTAGATGGTGAAGAGGCTACATCAGTAGGGTCATCAATTTCTCGTTCTTCCGATACACGAGCAGAACTTGTGGAAGGAATTGGCTCATCAGCACTTGTCGATGGAGATGGAGCAGAAACAGGGTCAGGCTTTTTCAAAAAGAAATCCAATTTTAATTGAACAGTTTGCTTTTTCTTCTCATTGTAAATCACTTTATAGCAAGCAAGTGCATCCTGTATCGATCTGTCAACTCTTGCAAATCTCTCAACATTTACATCCATTTCTTCAAACATCTGCATCCCTTTGTTGATTGTAGCAAATGCCTACGCCATTCGTTTAGCTGAAAACTTTCTTTGTGTTTCTGGTTCTTCTGCTTCAGCTTTTGACCTCTCTTCTTCTTCTTGAACTTTTTGCTCTTCAAGCTCAATAAGCTCTTCATTTGACAACTCTTCAGTCTCAGCTCCGACCAGCTGATCAACATCTTCAAGTCACCAATAATTTTTCCATATCATGAATTGGCCCTGCTCTTTTCTTTGTAATTATTGTAGATTTTGTTGATGCTGAACCTTTCACTGCCTCACTGATTCATTTTTTATCTTTAAGGATGGTGGAGATGGTAGAGTGCGAAAGGCCTAAATCACGTGCTAATGCCGATACCGACTTCCCGCTTTCATGCTGGGCTATTATTTTCATTTTTAGCCCAAAATCAATTGCTTTCCTCTCTTTTTTCTCTCCACCAGCAGGAGACTCACTAGGGTGTTTGTTAGTCATGGATAGGGGTATTGGACACAAAGTAAAAGCAAAGTGTAGCACAAAAACTTAACACACTGAACAACGACGTTGCGGTGTGGTGGGATTCGGAGTAACCTAACGGCCGCACCACGAATAAGAATTTTTTCTTTTGTTTAAGAACTCCACGAAACCAGGCTGCTTACCTTGAAGGGTTGTTGGATCCAGGCTCACTGCCCAGACCTCCGATTCCACGACTGCTGGCTCCCGCCACCAACAGTTTCTTACTTGCCAGAATAGCTTCCTTCTGTTAGTGGTTCACTATCTCCGGCATCCCCTTCCTAACGGAACTTAAAGTTCCCTTGGTCCAATAACGGTCTTCAGCCTCAGACAAATCCAGCCTGACTTTAGTTTCCTCTGTTATATTCTTTATTTTCTCTCGTCAAATTACACTCTTAAACTATATTTTTTATTATTTATATTTCCACACATGCGCCAATTGGTTCCCTCCACTTCTCAAAACTCGAGTTTTGACACGCCGACACTTAAACCTCAGAAGCGTCTCTTTTACTAAATTTGTTTATTCTTTTTTTCATTCATTAAAATATTAACATATCTGATAACATTTAACATTCTTATTCATTTGTTTGTTAAAACTTAACAACTCAGTACTTAATTATCCATTTACTAACAGGGTTTAACAAGCGACAGTCCAACTCTCACTCTTTTTCCCATACTAATTTAATAAAACTGTTTTATTCCTCATTCCTTGTTTACAAGTTTACCATTTCTTTATATATAACTTATTGTTTATTCTTTTTGCTAAGATTTTAACAATTTAGTACTTAATGTTTATTATTTATTATCTTAATGCTTATTATTTATTACTATCTTTCTAATTTCTTATAACAGTTATCATTCTTATTCATTTGCTGGAAAGAGAGAGAGAACCATTAAAATCCTACCTATAACAAGTATTTCATACAAAAAATCAAAGAAATTTAATATATAAATAATAATAATCAAGGCCAGGGGGAAAGGGCTGAGAACTAAAAAGGGAAAGGGTTCACCCTCCACATCTTCCCCCCCCCAAGCTCCTTTCCACCTGTCTTGCCATATAGCCTACACACCTACTATATTACCCTAATATGGTTCTCTCTTCCTTTCCTTACAATTTTTATACCAAAATATTTATTAACAAATTATTTACATAGATACACTTTTTTTTTTCTTTTTTTTTTTGAAAAATAATTTTTCCAATTTTCAAATATATATATATATATATATATATATATATATATATATATATATATATATATATATATATATATATATATATATATATATATATTTTTATTTTTTATTTTTTTTTTTTTCAAAATAATTGTTTTCAATTCTAAATCATTTAAATCATTAATTACATACATGGCTATCATAAGAATAACATTTACAAATTTACTTTATAAATCATTCATTTATTTATTTAAATTATAATTCAGTTATTTAATAATCTTTATATTTAACAAATACAGTAAACATTCAAACATTCAATATTTAGGACTAACAGCTGGCTAACAATTACTTTCTCTTTAATAATTTACGTTATACTAAAAAAATATACCTACAATTTCATTTTTTAATATTTATTTACAATAGTTATTTACAATACCAGGAATGAGGTTGAAACCTGCAAGCGGCAAATCACCAGAGGCAGGGATCAGCAGGTCTGGGAACTCACCCAGGCACCTTCCTCCTTCAAGCACAGCCCAGCTTCTGGCCTCAAAATGTAGGCTGCCACCTGGTTGAATTTCCAACCACTCACTCTTTCACACATCATACAATACTACTATTTTTTTTTTTTCCTTCAGAACACTACGCCAATACTTTATACTACATTACCATCACCACTCCCTAAACACTGTTGCACTTTCTCTATCATTCTAACCCATCTACTTTTAATATCTTCTCTAATACTACTTGTTAATTCTACATCTAAGCTTTTATTCAACACATTTTCTTCTATCTCAAGCAATAGCATTCTCACTTCCTCACAAAAATCAATCACATTCATTCTCTTCCTCATTCTTTCATTTATACTTCCTTCACCTCTATCTACTCCCCATTCATCCCTCACACTTTCCATTAAGGTCACAATACTTTGCTCAGTTACACTCCTTTCTCTCTCACATACATTTTCCCTTTCACTCTCAAGAATTGTAAATCCCACACTCTTAATGCCCCCTCCCTGACACAATCTTTCCACTTCTGAGTGAAGAAGATTTCCCTTCTTCTCCTCTTCTCCTCCACCCTCAGAAAATCCCAGAAAAGAAAGGCCCTCAAGGTCTGAGACCCCAAAACCCTCAAATGAGAATTCCCCGGATGGACCAGGCTGGCACCATGAACCACCAAAGTCCCGAACATCCCATTCTAACTCTGCCTCACCCGCGGCTGTTCCAGAGTCCAACTGGGAATCCTTCAGCTCATATACTTCACCTATCTGCCTGGCTTTCTCACCTTTCATTCCCTTTCTTCTCACCTTTTTCTTCCTTTTTGCCCGCTTTGACACAATCAAGAACTCCAGATCTGCATCCATCCATTCATCCTGGATTCCCATCATGTTCTTGGTTTCTAGCGCTTTCTTTTGTTCCATCCTCTCACACATATCATACATTGGGTGACATACGATGTACTCCGGAGGTATTCGCCATTTGCGCAACTGCCGATGATGTGCTCTTACTTCTTCACACTGTCCATTCTCTTGCTCCCTCTCAATCATATACGTTACCTGATTCTCCCATACCTTTTTCACCACAAATGGACCCTCAAACTTTTGCGCCAACTTATACTCATTCCTTCTTCCAGCCTCATGCACCTCTTTCAAAACAAGCTCACCAACACCAAATGACCGAAAATGCACACCAGCCTCTCTCCATCTATCACATGTATTCTCATTTAATCGTATATCCTTTTGCACAAACCTTCCAAATGTAGACACATACCTTCTTGGGGAAGTTTGAATGGCTGAGTGGTATGTCGAATTGTAGCACCAGGCAATTCTTGCCAACTCAGCATCCCACTCAGCCCCTTCCTCAGTACATACACGCAGCATTTCACTTATCGTTTTCACCGTTCGCTCAGCCAAACCATTCGAAGCAGACATATACGGAGTTATTCTAACATGCTCTATCCCATTCTCACTCAACATTCTCTCAAAACTAGCACCCCTAAACTCAGGCCCATTATCTGTTAAACACTTACGCGGCCTTCCAAGCATCATTGGCAACATACTTTCTCTCATCACTCTCGCAACATGCTCTTGTTTTATTCTCTAACGCAGCAACATACACAAACTTACTCTTGTGATCGACCCCTACTAATATTCCAACTTTCCCTCTACTCGTTCTCGGCATACTCACAATATCAACCACCACAAGCTCCCACGGTTCTTTCACTTCAATCTTTCGCACTGGGGGGCGGCTATGCTGGGACTGGTATTTTCGCTTTTGGCAACTCTCACAAGTAGTTGCCACTTCTGCAACAACCAGTCCCAGCCTAGGGTGGAAAACCATTCCTTTCATCAATTCCCATAACTTGTTTTTTCCCACATGCCCATACATCCTATGTGTAATAATCACCAATCCTACCATACCCTCAAATGTCATCACTGGCACACTCTCCGTCTCACCCACCTTATTTACCCTCATATAATATAGCACTCCCATCCATACAGCCAACTTTTTCGCATACCTTTTATACTCTTCCACCTCTTTTGACCACTCTCTCACATCTATACCATTATACACATATTCTCTCAACGGCCAGTGTCAGCCATGCCAGCTCCTCAACCTCAGAGGCAGGGCCCTCAAGGGGGTGCTGTCACTGGAAATGGCGAGGCTGGTCCCAGTACGGGAAACGCATAGGGCAGGGGCCTCTCATTGGGGTTGGGGTCCCTGCTTCTCTGAGTGATGAATGTGTATTTGAGGCATTAGCAGGATGGTGTCAAGTGAATAAGGAAGTGAGAGCGAGTGAGAAAAAGGCAGTGTGTATGGTTATTCCTGTTGAATGGGGAGGGAGTGTATGGAGGGCATTAGTGGATACAGGATGTTCACCTAATTTAATAAGTAAGCAAGGAATTGGATGTTTGTGTAAAGAGAATGAATTAGGAAGAGTGAATTGGGGAGTAACTGGGGAAATTAAAGGGGTTGGGAACATCCCAGTACGAGTGTTGGGAGAGGTGCAGATTAAAGTGAAAGTGATGGGTGTGAAATGGAAGAATGTGTGCTTTATGTGGTTGATAAGGAGAGTGAAAAGTATGACATGATTCTGGGGTATGAGTTTTTGAAAAAGAATCGATTGGTGATCCATCCTGCTAGACGTATGATTGAGTGGAAAATGAGTTGGGTAAGTGTGAATTCTATGTGGGGAGAAGTGAATCGGATTGGATGAGGGTAATAAAAGGGTATGAGGTGAGAGCATCTGAGAGTGTAAATCTGGAAAAGGGAACCCCAGCATTGGTGCATGTTGAGTGGCCAGTGAGTGATAATAGAAGAAAAAGGCAGGGAAGCATGATTTTTGTGAATGGTATGGATGCATCCTATAAAGTGAAAAGAGTTGGGCATGTGTATGATGGTATAATTGATGAGAGTAACCCATGGATTTGTGTGCAAGCTAGGGAAGATGGGGGTGCATGGCGAAAGAGAATAAATGAGGGGGATGTGATAGGGAGAGCATATACAGTGATTGAGGAAGTATGTGAGGAGGGAGAAAATGGAATACAAACGGATGAACGAGGGCAAGAATGTGGGGAGGAATGGACGACTGAACAAATCAGAAAGGAGGTGATTGTTGGCGAACAGTTGAGTGAGAGTGAGCGAATGCAGGTGTGGCAGTTGGCAGGGGAGAAAAGGAGCGTATTGGCCCGAGGAGATGATGACCTCCGTTTAACAAAACTACCTCCCTTCAGGATCCAGTTAACGGATGAGACTCCGATCTACCAAAGGCCAAGACGGTTCTCCCCACCAGTAATGAATGAGATAGAAGAGCAGTGTGAGGAATTAGAGAGAATGGGAGTGATTGAACAGAGCACAAGTCCGTGGAATAGTAGAATAGTGCCTGTGCGGAAACCTGATGGAAGGATTCGCTTGTGTGTGGACTATCGAATGGTGAACGAAAGGACAGTGAAAGACAGGTTTCCGATGTGCTTGATAAATGAAAGTGTATACTCTTTGCATGGAAAGAGGGTGTTTAGTAAATTGGACCTATTGAGGGGATATTACCAGATGCCGGTTGAGCCAGAGTCTCGTCCCATAACTGCTTTTCCACAGCCAGGAATCATTATATGTTCCGTGCTCTCTCGTTCGGACTTACAGCTGCACCTGCTGCATTTCAGAGAGCAATGAATCGTGTTCTTGGTAAGTTTGCAAGGGAAAATGTCATATGTTTTATAGATGACATTTTGATTATGACAGAGACATTTGAGGAGCACCTGAAGATAATGAGAGAGGTACTGCAAGTGTTGGATGAAGTCGGACTACGAGTGAAACCAAGTAAGTGTGAGTGGTTCAGGGAAAGTGTGGCATTTCTGGGGCACAAGGTGAGTTCGAGTGGTATACGAAAGAGTGGGGAGTATATGGAAAAAGTCAGGGAGTTCCCGAAACCTCGGACAGTTCGTGAACTTAAATCTTTTCTGGGACTTGTAGAGTTTCAGAGGAAATTTATAGCGGGCTGCTCTGGGATTTCGAAACCCCTGACCGAAGTGACTGGAATGAAAGGTAGTACTCAGTTGGTGTGGACGGAGAAGATGAATGAAGCATTTGAGCAATTGAGAGTGGAAGCAGCGAAAGATGTGGAGTTGGCTTATCCGGACCTGAGTGAAGGAGCGAGTTTGCTAGAATTGTATACAGATGCGAGTGGATTTTGTATGGGTGGGTGCTTGTGCCAGTTGCAGGGAGAGGAAGGACAGGAAGGAAGGAGAGTAATTGGGTATGTATCTAAAGCATTCAGTAAGGCAGAGCGAAAGTACAGTACAATTGAGAGAGAACTTGCGGCAATGAGGTTTTGTGTGAAAGCTTTCAAGTCATTTTTGTATGGAATGAAATTTATTTTAAAGACTGATCATCAGCCCTTGGTATATATGGAGAGAATGAAAGTTGTGGATGGAAGAATTGCTAGAACTTTGCTTGAGTTGAGTGAGTTTGATTATAAGATTGAGTATGTGCCAGGGGAGAGGAATTGTATGGCTGACCTTATGTCAAGAATGCCTGGGGTGAATGAAAGGTGTGAGAAAGAGGTGGTCGACCCTGAGTATTTGCCAGTGGGAATAGTAAAGTTGCATGAAAGTAGGGGGGGTGGCGACAGTTTGTTTGAAAGTGTATGGTATGGGTTGAAAGATTTGAAATTGGATGGGTTAAAAATGAGAATACCAGGGAGTGTGAATGAATTGCGGACCTTGGTTATGAATGAAGCGATTAAGAAACCAGAAAGGATGGGTGTTTGTAAGGTCCGCAATTATGTACGTGAGCTGAAAGCCATGGGGAGCCCGGGTATTTTTCTTTTCAAGAGGTCCTCATGGTGGTCAGCTCATTGTTTAGTGTTGAAGTGTATGTGCATTATGGTAATGATTGTCCGATTGTGTATAAAGATGAAAGGATCGAGGAGAAAGGAGCCCTGATTTTGCATTTGCAGTGTATTAGTGGTGTACATTACAATTGGGTGAGTGAAAGGAAGAGGTATAAAAGCATAGTGCCAGGTGAAAATTTGGAAAGGGTTTTGGATGAAGTTAGAGCTGCACAGAGAGAGTCAGAGGGAGAAGGTTGTATGGAAGTAGGTATGTTAGAGGGGCCATGGATGATACGTGACTGTGTGGATGAGGTAGAGCTCAGCCCTTCTGTGGTTCCTGTAAGGGTTCCAGAAGGTCCTATTGAGCTCTACAGGGGTCTTGTGGATACAGGTGCCCAAATCAGTCTGGTGAATGAGCGAGTGTTGTGTGATTTAGATGAAGAGAATGTGCCTGTATCCCGAGAAAGAGTGGGTGTGAGAATACGTGGTATCGGAGGGGGAACAGTCGCGTCACATGAAGCTGTGCAGTTGAGGGTGGGATTAGGTGCATGTAAAGAGGTATGGGAGCACAAGTTCATAGTCTTGAAAGGGGAATCAATGCCCTGGGATTTTCTACTGGGAATTGATTTCCTTGAGAATATGAACTTGAGTGTGGATGTTGGTCAGGGCTCAGTAATGAGAGAAGGAGAGCATGTGGTCAGTATGGGAATGTTTCCGAGCACAGGTATAGATGCTGTGTTAGTGGGAGCAATTGAGTTAGAGGTGGAAGACCAGTGTGAAGTGTTGAGAGATGAAGATATTTTAGATATGCAAGAGGGAGATGAGGTGATATGCAAGTTGAGAGAATATGTGTATAATGGTATAGATGTGAGAGAGTGGTCAAAAGAGGTGGAAGAGTATAAAAGGTATGCGAAAAAGTTGGCTGTATGGATGGGAGTGCTATATTATATGAGGGTAAATAAGGTGGGTGAGACAGAGAGTGTGCCAGTGATGACATTTGAGGGTATGGTAGGATTGGTGATTATTACACATAGGATGTATGGGCATGTGGGAAAAAACAAGTTATGGGAATTGATGAAAGGAATGGTTTTCCACCCTAGGCTGGGACTGGTTGTTGCAGAAGTGGCAACTACTTGTGAGAGTTGCCAAAAGCGAAAATACCAGTCCCAGCATAGCCGCCCCCCAGTGCGAAAGATTGAAGTGAAAGAACCGTGGGAGCTTGTGGTGGTTGATATTGTGAGTATGCCGAGAACGAGTAGAGGGAAAGTTGGAATATTAGTAGGGGTCGATCACAAGAGTAAGTTTGTGTATGTTGCTGCGTTAGAGAATAAAACAAGTGAGCATGTTGCGAGAGTGATGAGAGAGAGTATGTTACCAATGATGCTTGGAAGGCCGCGTAAGTGTTTAACAGATAATGGGCCTGAGTTTAGGGGTGCTAGTTTTGAGAGAATGTTGAGTGAGAATGGGATAGAGCATGTTAGAATAACTCCGTATATGTCTGCTTCGAATGGTTTGGCTGAGAGAACGGTGAAAACGATAAGTGAAATGCTGCGTGTATGTATTGGGGAAGGGGCTGAGTGGGATGCTGAGTTGGCAAGAGTTGCCTGGTGCTACAATTCGACATACCACTCAGCCATTCAAACTTCCCCAAGAAGGTATGTGTCTACATTTGGAAGGTTTGTGCAAAAGGATATACGATTAAATGAGAATACATGTGATAGATGGAGAGAGGCTGGTGTGCATTTTCGGTCATTTGGTGTTGGTGAGCTTGTTTTGAAAGAGGTGCATGAGGCTGGAAGAAGGAATGAGTATAAGTTGGCGCAAAAGTTTGAGGGTCCATTTGTGGTGAAAAAGGTATGGGAGAATGGGGTAACGTATGTGATTGAGAGGGAGCAAGAGAATGGACAGTGTGAAGAAGTAAGAGCACATCATCGGCAGTTGCGCAAATGGCGAATACCTCCGGAGTACATCGTATGTCACCCAATGTATGATATGTGTGAGAGGATGGAACAAAAGAAAGCGCTAGAAACCAAGAACATGATGGGAATCCAGGATGAATGGATGGATGCAGATCTGGAGTTCTTGATTGTGTCAAAGCGGGCAAAAAGGAAGAAAAAGGTGAGAAGAAAGGGAATGAAAGGTGAGAAAGCCAGGCAGATAGGTGAAGTATATGAGCTGAAGGATTCCCAGTTGGACTCTGGAACAGCCGCGGGTGAGGCAGAGTTAGAATGGGATGTTCGGGACTTTGGTGGTTCATGGTGCCAGCCTGGTCCATCCGGGGAATTCTCGTTTGAGGGTTTTGGGGTCTCAGACCTTGAGGGCCTTTCTTTTCTGGGATTTTCCGAGGGTGGAGGAGAAGGGAGAAGAAGGGAAATCTCTTCACTCAGAAGTGGAAAGATTGTGTCAGGGAGGGGGCATTAAGAGTGTGGGATTTACAATTCTTGAGAGTGAAAGGGAAAATGTATGTGAGAGAGAAAGGAGTGTAACTGAGCAAAGTATTGTGACCTTAATGGAAAGTGTGAGGGATGAATGGGGAGTAGATAGAGGTGAAGGAAGTATAAATGAAAGAATGAGGGAGAGAATGAATGTGATTGATTTTTGTGAGGAAGTGAGAATGTTATTGCTTGAGATAGAAGAAAATGTGTTGAATAAAAGCTTAGATGTAGAATTAACAAGTAGTATTAGAGAAGATATTAAAAGTAGATGGGTTAGAATGATAGAGAAAGTGCAACAGTGTTTAGGGAGTGGTGATGGTAATGTAGTATAAAGTATTGGTGTAGTGTTCTGTAGGAAAAAAAAAAAAAAAATAGTAGTATTGTATGATGTGTGAAAGAGTGAGTGGTTGGAAATTCAACCAGGTGGCAGCCTACATTTTGAGGCCAGAAGCTGGGCTGTGCTTGAGGAGGAAGGTGCCTGGGTGAGTTCCCAGACCTGCTGATCCTGCCTCTGGTGATTTGCCTTTGCAGGTTTCAACCTCATTCCTGGTATTGTAAATAACTATTGTAAATAACTATTGTAAATAAAGATTAAAAAATGAAATTATAGGTATATTTTTTAGTATAACGTAAATTATTAAAGAGAAAGTAATTGTTAGCCAGCTGTTAGTCCTAAATATTGAATGTTTGAATGTTTACTGTATTTGTTAAATATAAAGATTATTAAATAACTGAATTATAATTTAAATAAATAAATGATGATTTATAAAGTAAATTTGTAAATATGTTATTCTTATGATAGCCATGTATGTAATTAATGATTTAAAAGATTTAAAATTGAAAACAATTATTTTTGAAAAAAAAAAAAAAAAAAAAAAATTGAAAATTATTTTTTGTAAAAAAAAAAAAAAAAAAAAAAAAATTATATATATTATATATTTGAAAATGAAAAAATTATTTTTCGAAAAAAAAGAGGGTATCTATGTATAAATAATTTGTTAATAAATATTTTGGTATAAAAATTGTAAGGAAAGGAAGAGAGAACCATATTAGGGTAATATAGTAGGTGTGTAGGCTATATGGCAAGACAGGTGGAAAGGAGCTTGGGGGGGGGAAGATGTGGAGGGTGAACCCTTTCCCCTTTTAGTTCTCAGCCCTTTCCCCCTGGCCTTGATTATTATTATTTATATATTAAATTTCTTTGATTTTTGAATGAAATATTTGTTATAGAAAGGATTTTAATGGTTCTCTCTCTCTTTCCAGCAAACAAATAATGAATAAGAATGATAACTGTTATAAGAAATTAGAAAGATAGTAGTAAACTATTAAGCATTAAGATAATAAATAATAAACATTAAGTACTAAATTATTAATATTAGCAAACAAATAAATAAAGAAATAATGTTATAAGATATGTTAATGTTAATATTTTAATGAATGAAAAGACTAAACAATAAGTTATATAAAGAAATGTTAAACTTGTAAACAAGGAATGAGGAATAAAACAGTTTTATTAAATTAGTATGGGAAAAAGAGTGAGAGTTGGACAGTCCTTGTTAAACCCTGTTAGTAAATGAATAATAAAGTACAAAATTGTTAACATTTAACAAACAAACAAACAAATGAAAAGAAGAATAAACAAATTTAGTAAAAGAGACGCTTCTGAGGTTTAAAAGTGTCGGCGTGTGTGTCAAAACTCGAGTTTTGAGAAGTGGAGGGAACCAATTGGCGCATGTGTGGAAATATAAATAATAAAAAATATAGTTTAAGAGGGTAATTTGACAAGAGAAAATAAAGAATAACAGAGGAAACTAAAGTCAGGCTGGATTTGTCTGAGGCTGAAGACCGTTATTGGACCAAGGGAACTTTAAGTTCTGTTAGGAAGGGGATGCCGGAGATAGTGAACCACTAACAGAAGGAAGCTATTCTGGCAAGTAAGAAACTGTTGGTGGCAGGAGCCAGCAGTCGTGGAATCGGAGGTCTGGGCAGCGAGCCTAGATCCAACAACCCTTCAAGGTAAGCAGCCTGGTTTCGTGGAGTTCTTAAACAAAAGAAAAAATTCTTATTCGTGGTGCAGCCGTTAGGTTACTCCGAATCCCACCACATAAAATAAGTTTGGCATATGTTCTCTCTCTCTCTCTCTCTCTCTCTATATATATATATATATATATATATATAAGGGTAGAGAAATATTTTGAAAATAATATAATTATTCTCAATTTGTTTATAAAAGTGACAAAGTGTAAAAGATACAAATGTTTAGCAGTAAAGTCACCTTTGAATACCTTTTATTTTCATTCCCTCAAAAAAGAAGTGATTGGCGTCACATTTTACTTCTTCTCCTTCTGAATCTGCCTCGTCGTCTTTGTTGACGCAACATATGAAGTTGACGCGCTTTCATTATCAAACATCGACTGCATTTGCAATACTGATATTGACAGTTTCCAACGTGGCCTCGCATTCTTGTCGTAATTCCGTGATTAAGACAAAGGCTGCATCTTTTGTACTGTTTTATTCATTTACTAACAGGGTTTAACAAGCAACTGTCCAACTCTCACTCTTTTTCCCATACTAATTTAATAAAACTGTTTTATTCCTCATTCCTTGTTTACAAGTTTAACATTTCTTTATATAACTTATTGTTTAGTCTTTTCATTCATTAAAATATTAACATTAACATATCTTATAACATTATTTCTTTATTTATTTATTTGCTAATATTGCGCCAATTGGTTCCCTCCACTTCTCAAAACTCGAGTTTTGACACACACGCCGACACTTTTAAACCTCAGAAGCGTCTCTTTTACTAAATTTGTTTATTCTTCTTTTCATTTGTTTGTTTGTTTGTTAAAATGTTAACAATTTTGTACTTTATTATTCATTTACTAACAGGGTTTAACAAGCGACTGTCCAACTCTCACTCCACAATTAATAACCTGCTCTTACCCACATTTATTTTCAACCCTCTTTCCTCGCCCACCACCACAAAACTTTTGACAACCTCTTGCATATCAAACTCACTCTGAGCAAACGGGATAACGTCATCTGTATATAACAGATCTGATACGTTCGGTTCAATTCTTTCTAGCAGTTGCACTTCCACCTCGCATGATTCCATCCATGAACAGCCACGGAGACATCTCTCATCCTTGACGTACCAACACTAATATCAAACATTCACTTATTTACTCTCACATATGTACTACTAACATCCTAGAAACTTCACACTTTTCATAAATATACTGCTAACCCCCACATATACTGAAGACCTGCCACAGTGCTTCTCTATCCACTCTAATTATACACTTTCTGAAGATCCATAAAAAGCATACATACCTTACAATCTCTTCACGTTTTCTCAATCACTTGTCTTACTGCGAACACTTCCGCCACGAAACCCTCCTATCACTATCTTACCATAACACCTTCTCCACTACACTCAACACACGCAGATTATGTAATTCTTGCATACACTCCTTTCAGCTTTGTCTTTGTATAAAGGGAACAATTATTGCTTTCTTCCAGTCTTCAGGCACGTTCCTATTTGTCTATGCATTCTGACTTATGCACCACAACACTAACCCTTTCAATCCCCGATACTTAGTCTTTTCCCCATATAATCCCTCTACACCTGCCATTTTCACGTCACCCATGGTTATAGTCTTAGTCATTGTTACATGTCCTCACACCACAAAAATAATCTCATTTTTATAGTTGCACTCCTCATCTCTCACCCATAACTACCTAAAAATACTCCTTAGATCCATATCTGCTGTGAGCATCCTTACCTGCAGAACAACTTTCTATTCAATTCTCTACATAATTCTCGTTTATTTCTCCAAACTCACCAGGGGGAAAGGGCTGAGAACTAAAAAGGGAAAGGGTTCACCCTCCACAGTGGGACAGCAGAACACAGACTGAGAATGATGTATGGTCGCTACGCAGCTCCACAGCAGCGCGTGCCAGCCGCAGTTGTCGTATGGCATACGACCAACTGATCAGAATTTGAATTTTTTGTCTATTTTATTTAATACGACAGTCATCGTCGTAAGTCCGGATGGATGTAAGTCAGGTGGTCGTAACTCGGGGAGTATCTGTGTGTGTAATATATATATATATAATTTTTTTTTTTAATTGTGGTTGTTTAACCTCCTTCGCAACATCTAAGGTCATATGATGGAGGGGACCTACAGCTTTACGTGGGATCCAAACCACGGGTCGCTACATAATCTGGGCACAGAGGACGGTCTCCCATCCAACTACTACCCAGACCCAATGTCGCTTAACTTCGCTGATCTCCGAGAAGCGGTGTTACGACATCGGCCACTACATAGCCCATATATATATATATATATATATATATATATATATATATATATATATACTGTGGTGCAAGGGTATTTGGCGCCCTAGGCAAGCTCTTATATGGGTGCCCCCTTATATATATATATATATATATATATATATTTTTTTTTTTTTTAAGTTCGGGAAGAACCGATTCGCCTCTATTTAAAAGGGCATATCTCAGCGGAAAAACAAAGAAAAAGTGAGAGGAAAGACAGAGGAAAAAGAAAGGGTGGAGGGGACAGTCGAAGTGGAAAAAGACCAAGGATGACAAGGACTGCAGGGTCGAGCCCCATCATCCTTGGGTGCTAGGGCCGGGAGGGCGCACGAGAAACCTCCAGGAACAAGCACGTACAAACGAGCACAAAGAACACTCAAGAGCACGAGCTTAGAACCCCCTTGCGGGGATATATATATATATATATATATATATAGAGATATATATATATATATATAATATTTAGGAGAAATCCAATGACAAGGAGAAATGTAAATGCCATGAAAAGTCTTCTTTAATGCGCAATGTTTCGAGCAAATACGCTCATCTTCAGGCTGTATGATAACAATGTGAAATTAAAATCAATAATTGAATGAAAAACCAGACAAAGAAAATTTCTATAACCTATTCATAAAGGCAAACTTTAAAAGACTGAAAAAAGAGGGTTAAATTCTAAGTTATACAGATTTACATTTAAAATTAAGAAGCTATTTTTAAATACATATAGTAAATGTGAAATTAATACACTGGAAAAATTAATAATAGTACACTGGAATAATGAAACTAACTAACCTTTCACTGCAATTTCCGAGGCTAGACTGATTTAAGCACAAAACGAGAAAACATAAGATAAGATAAGATAAGATAAGATAAGATAAGATGGTGAGGGCGATTGGGGAAGGGGGGATTATAAGGAATTGGGGAAGGAGGAGGGATTATAAAAAGTTTAAAGGGACGGCTAATGAGTCAACATTTAACGTAGGGGTCAAAGTTTTAATATAAAGCGATTCCAGAATTCTAAGTGAGTTGGGACAAGTATTACAACCAAGAATTTTAAAATTTTCTAAAGTGACATCAGTTTTACATTTGATACTGTGTTCCCGAATGCTAGAAACTTCTTTAGTTTTTAAAATTTTACCTGTTCGGCCACTTATTCCCATATGCGAATAAAATCTAGCCCTGAGAGAGCGAACAGTGCTGCCAATGTAATTCCCAAGGAGACACCTAGGGCAGGTAAATAAATATACAACACCGCTACGCAACGAGTCAGGGGTTCGATCCTTCGCTGAGAAAAAGCTACCTAAAGACGTTTTATTAATAAATATGATGCGGAAATCAGTATGATAAAAAAATTTCCTTAACAACTTTGTAAATTTAAGCTTAAATTCCTTATTCAAAGGACCCATTTCAGGTACCAAGAAATATTTTATATCCTTCGGCACTGTAATACAAGGAAGTTGAGGGCTATAAACATTATTTAAGAAGGATCTAATTAGTTTATCTACATATTGAACAGGAAAACTATTATTGGTAAAGTATGATCTTAGATTATTAAATTCATCATTAAGTAAGGTAAAACTAGAGGTCAAATTATATCCTCTGAACAGGAGAGTTTTAATACAAGACATCTTATAGTTGAAATCAGTAAAACTGAAAAAATTCATGCCCAAACCAGTGAAAGTGGGTTTCCTGTAAACTGATGTAGTAATAGAATCACCGTTTTTCGAAATTAAAAGATCTAAAAAGGGAAGGGAGCCATTTTTCTCAGTTTCCATTGTATACGTTATATTGGGGTGCAAAGAATTTAGGAAGTTAAAGAATTGTTGCGCTTGTACCGCATTATCAAAGACAGCTATCGAATCATCAACGAAGCGTCGACAGAAAATTGGCTTGAGATGAGTTGGAGATTGACTAAAAATTACACTTTCTAAATGAGTCATAAAAAAATCAGCTACTAACGGTCCGACAGGTGATCCCATCCCTACACCATCAATTTGTTGGTAAACCTTATTGTTGAAAGTAAAATAGCATTGTTTGAAGACCAATTCTAAAAGTTCCTTAAAATGAGACAATGAAAAACCATGAAAAATATCAACCGAGCTAAAAACCCTATCTAAAATAATGGCAATAGTTTCAGATACAGGTACATTTGTGAAAAGCGACTTTACATCAAAACTGACAAAAAACTTTTTTGAATCGAAGTTCTCACCAAGAAGGTCTTTTTGGAATTCAAACGAGTTATTTATAGTTTTGATGTAAAGTCGCTTTTCACAAATGTACCTGTATCTGAAACTATTGCCATTATTTTAGATAGGGTTTTTAGCTCGGTTGATATTTTTCATGGTTTTTCATTGTCTCATTTTAAGGAACTTTTAGAATTGGTCTTCAAACAATGCTATTTTACTTTCAACAATAAGGTTTACCAACAAATTGATGGTGTAGGGATGGGATCACCTGTCGGACCGTTAGCAGCTGATTTTTTTATGACTCATTTAGAAAGTGTAATTTTTAGTCAATCTCCAACTCATCTCAAGCCAATTTTCTATCGACGCTTCGTTGATGATTCGATAGCTGTCTTTGATAATGCGGTACAAGCGCAACAATTCTTTAACTTCCTAAATTCTTTGCACCCCAATATAACGTATACAATGGAAACTGAGAAAAATGGCTCCCTTCCCTTTTTAGATCTTTTAATTTCGAAAAACGATGATTCTATTACTACATCAGTTTACAGGAAACCCACTTTCACTGGTTTGGGCATGAATTTTTTTAGTTTTACTGATTTCAACTATAAGATGTCTTGTATTAAAACTCTCCTGTTCAGAGGATATAATTTGACCTCTAGTTTTACCTTACTTAATGATGAATTTAATAATCTAAGATCATACTTTACCAATAATAGTTTTCCTGTTCAATATGTAGATAAACTAATTAGATCCTTCTTAAATAATGTTATAGCCCTCAACTTCCTTGTATTACAGTGCCGAAGGATATAAAATATTTCTTGGTACCTGAAATGGGTCCTTTGAATAAGGAATTTAAGCTTAAATTTACAAAGTTGTTAAGGAAATTTTTTATCATACTGATTTCCGCATCATATTTATTAATAAAACGTCTTTAGGTAGCTTTTTCTCAGCGAAGGATCGAACCCCTGACTCGTTGCGTAGCGGTGTTGTATATTTATTTACCTGCCCTAGGTGTCTCCTTGGGAATTACATTGGCAGCACTGTTCGCTCTCTCAGGGCTAGATTTTATTCGCATATGGGAATAAGTGGCCGAACAGGTAAAATTTTAAAAACTAAAGAAGTTTCTAGCATTCGGGAACACAGTATCAAATGTAAAACTGATGTCACTTTAGAAAATTTTAAAATTCTTGGTTGTAATACTTGTCCCAACTCACTTAGAATTCTGGAATCGCTTTATATTAAAACTTTGACCCCTACGTTAAATGTTGACTCATCAGCCGTCCCTTTAAACTTTTTATAATCCCTCCTCCTTCCCCAATTCCTTATAATCCCCCCTTCCCCAATTGCCCTCACCATCTTATCTTATCTTATCTTATCTTATCTTATGTTTTCTCGTTTTGTGCTTAAATCAGTCTAGCCTCGGAAATTGCAGTGAAAGGTTAGTTAGTTTCATTATTCCAGTGTACTATTGTTAATTTTTCCAGTGTATTAATTTCATATTTACTATATGTATTTAAAAATAGCTTCTTAATTTTAAATGTAAATCTGTATAACTTAGAATTTAACCCTCTTTTTTCAGTCTTTTAAAGTTTGCCTTTATGAATAGGTTATAGAAATTTTCTTTGTCTGGTTTTTCCATTCAATTATTGATTTTAATTTCACATTGTTATCATACAGCCTGAAGATGAGCGTATTTGCTCGAAACGTTGCGCATTAAAGAAGACTTTTCATGGCATTTACATTTCTCCTTGTCATTGGATTTCTCCTAAATATTAAATTGAAGCTCTGTAGAAGCAACCCGCATGATTATATATATATATATATATGTATCTTTCACAAATATATAACAGGAAGGTAAATCAGTATCAGTGTTCCTCTTTTATTATTTAAAGACTTACAAATATTCAAAATTACATAGTACAGTATAAATTTGAAATGATTTTAATGTGGAGAAAATAATAAGCAATGGTGGAAAATAAAATTGACAATTGTAAATATGGTTTGATAAAATGATAAATAATAGAAGAAGAAGAAATAAAGGAAAATTGTTGAAGCCAACTGCAACCATGATTGGAAAAATTAACAAAAAACATCAATGTTTGTAAAACCATAAATACCAGTACTCTGCAGTGCTTATAATCTGTCCCTCATTGATTTTCTCGAGGCAAAATCTTCAATAACTATCATAAGACAGCTGCCTGCTAATCTCTTGATTAATACTGATGCTAGCGAGTCCACTGAGGTGATTTTGTGCCATTGTGGATCTGAGAGTCTTTGTGAGCTTTAGTTTTGAAAAGCTTATTTCTGCTGATGCCACTGTCACTGGGAGAGTGCAAGCATTCTGAAGTGCTATCCAAAGATTGGGATAGATTTCTTTCAACTGCTTTTGATGAAGGTAACTTAGGAGTCCAAGTGCTGTCATCAGGGGCGCCAGAAGCAATTTGATATTGGAGGGGCAATCTCAGTAAGGGGCATTTTTTTCAATATAAAGTTTTAAGTTTTATCATCCATATGCACCTATGTAGTAAAGAAAATGAAAGCAGATGAAATAAACCATCGACATACTTTTATTTACATGTAACATAAGAATAAGATTACTTCAAAATAGTAAATGTGTTGCATTCAGCACCAGATGCACAGAGTTTCATCTGAAAAAATAATACAATTCATCTGTAAAAACAATACAATTCCCACATCTCATGGGGGTGTATGTATGGTGTAGGGGCGTACACCTTACCCTTAACAACTTTTGGGGGGGTGAGCGCCCACCCTGCCCCCCCCCCACTTCCAGCACCCTTGGCTGTCATATTGTCTTTCAACTCTCTCGGCAAATTTGGAAGGTTCCCAATTTCAGTGGCCAGATCTCTCCCATCACTATCAGCTTCCTTTCCACAATAAATGCAAAAAATTTCACTTTTCTCTAAATGAAGGTCAAAATATGATAATAAAAACCCACTCTAATAGACAGAGTTTATTTCCATAACAGTTTTGATGCCCACTGGCATCCTCTTCAGATGGATACAGAAAAACAAATCATTTTACTGTATCCATCCGAAAAGGATGCCAGTAGGCATCGAAACTGTTGTGGAAATAAACTCTGTTTATTAGAGTGGGTTTTTATCATCATATTCCTCCCCACAGCTTAATGTTTTCCCAAGTTCTTCATACTCCTCTATCACTGCCTCATTGATCATATTTGGAAAGTTAAGCAATACTCCAAACTTACTTCTCACTTCCCCTAGTGTTTTGAATCTGCCATCTAAAGATCCAATGGTTGAGTCGACCACCACATTGAAAAATGTGACTTTCATTCTCTTCATTGCTTTGTTTATAGGTTCATCTGGAGATTCCTAAGCAAAGTGTGTCTTTGTGCTTCTTATCCTCTTCTCTTTGAGGACAGCCTCCACATGCATATCTTCGCATCTCTCTTTTGCAGTGGCTTGTGCTCCAGCAAAACAATTATCTCTGTATGTTATGAAAAATGCTTTAGTCTTCTCTAGGAGGTTAACTGCCATGTCCAGTTGTATCTCAGCAGATTGTAAGAGCTTGCTGACACGATTTTGGAGAGGATATCATACCATACTACAGTGCAAATCTGAAATCTAAATGACTCCAACTCCCCTACCATTATGCTACTTGAGTAATTTCGAAAGAAAGTCTGTATACAAAGGCAACAAAGCACTTGCTGTTCCATTCTATGTTCTTATTCTAATAATTAAAAATAACACACCAATTTCATTTGTTATAAATGTGCAATTTCTATTGCACCATTCTTGAAATAATTACATCCAAAAATATGAAAGCATCTCTGACACAAAGTACTTTCTACTTTGACATGCATAGATATATACAATTATAGCATTTGATTAATAAAGCTACTTAGGAAAATATATCAAAACTAAAGCACTATGCTTAAACCTGAGAGAGAAACATACCTTTCCATAAAACAGTTGCTTGCCAACTGGTTGGTGGCTACAGATCACAGTTTTAAATTTTCAGATGACATTTCTATGGCAATACTACACAAGGCGCCGATGAGGTGATGGATGGTCAGATTTATTTGTTACATGTCTCGATATTATGATCAATAAACTGATATGTAATAGAGAGTTGATATATTAGATATAATTGATATATGCCATATAATAACCCCAAAAAATATACCATCACAAAAAAAAGATTGATACCCAAACAGAAACACTGATAATAATATTGTATACATTGCGCACACACCATATTACGTACATGATGAGACAAAAAAATTAAATGAAAAGAATTTTAACAGTGACAGTTCTGAACACACAATGACAAAAAGTAGCCTACAAATATAAATATAATAATACACGCTTATTTATGCTGCTGATTTACATTCTTTTATGTGGTTTGGTGTCATTTTTATAAGTTTGGTGATGCTATAGCAACTAAAAATATGAAGAACAAATGAATTTTAGAGGGGCCCTCTAATTGATGGGGGCCCTGTGCAGCCGCACAGGCTGCACATAGCTGGGGCTGGCCCTGCATAAAGTGATTTGTACTGTGAAGGATTTTCAGACAACCTAGACTTTATCTTGTCTGTGTGAGCAGATGAGTTAAGGGCTGATTTGATAAGTATTTGTATGTGTGTGTGGCTCAAGTCTGCCCACTCCTACCACAACTGGGAGGTACTGATGCCCCTGAGCTTCTGTAGTTTAAGTTTGCCTTATATTTACTATTATGGCAAAATATACTAACCCTCTTCCATACAAACTTAAACACTCTATATATTGATTAAAATCATTTTGGCACCAAAATTCCTAATATTATCTAAATGCTGTGAAGTAAAATTTAGTTTATTAATATCTGGTTCAGAAACAATGTACAGAACAGTCAGTGAACTATTTAGCTCAGTAAAGTAAGTTTGAAATGAGAACAAGTTTTCTTACCAAAAAGAAAAATCAAACTTCATTTGTTCTTTAAACCCGAGTTCAAACTAATTTCAGTCAACCAAAACCATATGAATAACAATGATGATTTCGGGGGTTGTTTAACCTCAATAGTAATAGGTCCTATAATAAAAGGAATATGTAGTTTTTTAGGCTCTGCCCACTATCCTACAAAGGTAAACCCATAGAAAACACCTTAATCACTGAAATCTGAGCTCAATTGAGAGCCAAACCTATATCCTTTAGATTAACAGTTCAATGCCTTTCATTGATGCAGAGGGGGCCAAAGGTAAATGCCTGTAAAATACTCTCCCCTTCCCCCACAAAGTCCAGAGTTCTTGCAATGTTTGTTCACATGGCACATCAAAAATTGAAGGTCAAAGATATGGGGAAAGATGGACTGAGGAAGGTTGTTCCAGAGTTGACCAGTTCAGTAGATGAAAGATTGAGAATACTGATTAACCCTTGTGTTACAGAGTTGGACAGAAAAGTGATGAGAATGTGTTGGAAATCTGGTACTGCATGCTCTCATTAATGGAGGCAACATGCTGTTAGTGTGTTCAGAAGAGCAGTGTCTGTTATAGCAGAAACATTAAAGAGTAAGGAAACATTGCAGTGAAGAGAAAAAATGAAGACAGTATACGGTGGGAAAATGATGAACCAAAAAGCCCTCAATTCCACGCAGTCAAGTAGAGCTGTGTGGGTTCACTCTGCCCAGTTAAGCCAACCTTCACAGGAGCAAATGAGTGGGGATGAAGAAACTGCAGAGTCAGCACAACACACAACCTCTAAGAAGCTGTTTTACGAGGAAATACCAAAAATGTTACAGAAAGAGGAAGGCTCGAGTTGCGTATTATTAAATATAAGGAGATAGTTATGGGGAAGATTATGATTAGTAGACAAATGAAGGAACTGAGTTTTTGAGGCACTGAAAGCCACAAGGATTTTTCTGTCCCAGTCAGAGATAGCAGAAAAATCAGAGGTCTGGTTTGTCATAGCTGATTAATGCAAAGCATGGAGTAAATGTTTTGAGGGACACTTTATGAAGTGGGTGCAGAAATTAAAAGTGGAATCATTGGCATAGGAGTGGATAGGATCAGAAGTACAATTTAAAAGATCATTAGTTAATAAATAAAAGGAAATGTGTGACAGGACAGGCCTCTGAAGAACACCACTATTAATAACCTTTGGAGAAGAAGAACAGTGGTCATTCAAAAACTTTAGAAAGGCAAGAAATCAAAGTAATTGGGTGATAATTGGAGTTCTTTGAACAGGATGAATGAAATGAATGAATGAAAAGTAGCAGATCAAAGATAAAGATGAAATAGTTTGCCTAGGCAGGGTGTAAGCACAGAAGCACAGTTCTTCAGAACAACAGAAGGGAACCCTTCAGGACTTCCTACAGTCAAGCCCAGATAAGGCAGGAAAAATGTCTTTGAAGGGTATTCTAATTTCAAGCATAATTAAGTCAGATGGGAGAAGGGAGGAGGCTAGGCTACTCTGACTGATTGGCAAATAGTTATATGCATACATCAATTCTGATTAAAATGGCTTAATCAAATATTTTCATCAAGAACTAATTCTCAAACAGACATTACATATTCTATGTTTTACTATTTTAAAACTATCTGCCAAAATAACCCATTCATTTCACTTTTCTGGAGCATGCTTATCAGTTAAAACTTTGGAGCAGCAGTCTTCATTCATCTTCACTTCCATTATATTATTAGAACCTTATGAGGTAAACTGTAGCCAGAAGAAGATTTTCACTTAATATCCAGTTATAGTTTCATACTTTAGAAAAGGGCTGCAGCTCCTGCTTTCCAGTACCATACCCAGATGTCCAGTACATCCCTACTGAATTCATCTTTGCTTCATCATGTAATCAAACTCATTATTGAGACTCATTGCAAGCATCAAAATTGTTATAATAAATCAACTTATGTAAAACAGAAAATAGTAAAATCACTTGATTCTCAAATTCATTTTCATTTCGAATAATTTCTTGACAAAGTAAACTCTTAAATTTTTAAATTCCAAATATCAAGCATGTTTTGTCATTAATTAGGTCTATTTATAATATTTAAAGAATAATTTTCACCTTTCTGACTTCTACTCTGCTTTACTATTTGACTACTGTTAGTACTGTCACTAGACTTCTTTCAAATGAAATTAGAAAACTTTTTCATCTTGCCTGTTTATTTTAAAGGTTTACCATCAGTTCTCAGTTTATGATCATTAATGTTCAGTTTTCTAGGCTTAACCAGTGGGTATTTGGGACACTGAATTCTTCTGAATAGAATTTGCTTACTCAATAACACATTACAACCTTGTTTATGATTCTCAACTTTTGAAATTTAAATTTGAATCATAAAGTTCAAGGCTTTCTTTCTGACACGAATCTTCAGATCTCTGAAACAAATTTTTTAAAATACATTACATGTAAATATTTGATAAAGATAAAAAATAATTGTGAATTTTGATAATTTTCAAAAAGTTATTATAAATAGGGTGTCCAGATTTGTACTTGGAAAAACCAGGAAAAGGGCAGTGGAGTGCAGATATAATTATGCCTGAAATATATGACCAAGGGAAATGAGGCTCACAATTTGGGGTTTTGTGAGAGCGTTGTAAGCTCCCCCAATGAGGTCCAGGGTGGAGCCCCAGGGAGCCCAAGCATTTTGGGCTATTTTCAGCATGAGAAATGTCTTTCTCCAGACCACTAATTCAACATATGCCTACATACTTCTAGACAAAATTGTGTCAATAAAATATAACTTTTTAACAGAGTAAATGAATACTAAATATAATAATACACACCTTATAGTTTCACATTCACATGGTATATATATATAGTTAATAACTCCAAAAATATGTAAAAGCAAAACAAAATTTTTTATCAAATCCCCACTCTTACAAGTCATATTTTTGTCTCCAAAACCTTTTTCTAAAGACTGGGAGAGCTCTCTGAAAACTGGAACATGTCCTGGAAAACTGGGACACATGGACACCCTAATTACAAGACTTTCAGATTCAGGTTTTATATACTCTTACTTAGAGAATAAAAGATAAAAATTAAATTCCATAAAACCGAGACAAATGACAAATGGTAAAATGAAAAATGAATAACAAGAATAAAATGAATGAAGCAAAAGTAAAAATGGGCAAATATTGAGGCTTAAAAGGATTATTTTTGAGAGACTGACAGCCTTCTGAGCATCTTAAACTTAAAAACTTGCTACTGGGATAATACAATCCTGCTCAAAGCTCCAAAGTGAGTACAAGTGCTATCCTCATCTCAGTACTCTGCAAGATGATGCCATATAAGTTTCCAAGACTGGGACACTCAATCTACAAATGGAGCGCAGTCAAGAGGACTATACAATCTTTACAGTAGAGCTAAGGGCCTCTCTAACAAATACTATTGTGTAAGGCAGATATGGTCAATTCAAAAGTATGCAAGTGGAGTTTCCTTCCATCAGGACATACAAGGGTAACCCCAGGGGCAGCTGTAGCGACATCTTCACAAATTGCAGTTAATTGGGATTAATAATGACATTTCCACTTTACTGCCAGACAATGAGAAATACAGCTCTAATCCTTCAAAGGAAATCCTCAAAAGGAATAGTGTATTCAGACAGAGGTACAGGGAGCAAGTGAACTTTGAGAACTGGTTTGCATCTTTATTCCCAGTAATGATACACCAGGTAGGTACCCAACAAAACTCAATCCACCATCCATGACAACCATTTCAAAAGTGCCATTTTAAAATATCTAAAAATATGAGGTGAAGATAATTAACTCCAAAATTAATATTTCACATTTATAACTAATGTTTGTATAAAGTTAAAAAATACTTAGGACTAATTATAACCAGTTAGTACAAGTTTAGCTTTTTGCTTTGTTGCTCAGAAGTTCAGGTAACACTTTATAATCATTCCTTCACAAACACCTTCATTTGAATAAACCAATCTATGACCAGTCTTAATTCAATCACAATATTTTTATTACTAAATGAACATGACTTCTCTATTCAATGGGTCTATTACTCTTCAATGAATGATAATACAACGTAACTATCTGTTACTGTTTTTTTTTTTTTTTTACATGTAATCCCAACACAGTCAAAATCATAATTTTAACTCTATATGTGATCCATCTGCTGTCCAAATCATAACTTAACTAAATTATAACCCTCCCAATGTGATTCAATCACTTGCCAAAGCATAACTCCACTTTCAAAAAAAAAAACTCTCCAAATCTTATAATCTCTTTAGTCTTCTTTTTCTTTATATGGTCTCAAGCAGCAAACAAAACAGTCAGCAACCATAGCCTAGTTACCAGTATCAGCTCCTAGTGATGACATACTACATTGTTGTCATTTTCTTTGATTTACATTCTTTGGTTCTAATCTGGCAGTGACTTATTTACATAGTCCACTAATTTTATAGTGAGTACAACTGTATTCTAGGTTAGCTTCCTTTTTATTTGTACTAGGAACTATTATGTACTTTATTGATCTTAGTTCTATTAATTATTCAGGAACATAACAGGTCTCTCTATGCCAGAAGGAACAGATATTAAAGTTTTATTCCGAGACAGTGTAATAAATGAATAGCAAAACAAAAGAATTTAAGAAAGTCTAAGTTTGCAGAGTTAGAGAAAGTTTTTTTCAAGTGGTTCAAACAGCAGCACAGTGAGGGTAAACCACTTTCTGGACTGCTTATTATGAAGAAAGCCAAGCAGTTTTATGACCTAATGGAAATTGATGAACCATATGAATTCCTTGTTGGGTGGCTTAATCAGTTTAAGGATAGACATGGTATTTACAAGCTTGCCATTGCAGGAGAAGGGTTCTGCTGACTCAAAGTGTTACCAAGCTGCTTACCAAGTGATGACATTTTTGAAAAGTAATTCAGGAATGTAACCATAACCCATTCACTGCCAGTGGATACCTATCAGTATCAAAGGGCATGTTAGCCAAAACAGCACTTTTTCGGCAAGCAGTGAATGGGTTAATGCAACACAAATATTCAGTGCGGATGAGACTGCACTATTTTGGCAGTGTTTGTGGTGTTAGCTATAGTATATTTATTAAAGTAAATATTATTTTCATAGATTCAACAGCAATTCTTTTTATTATGTACATTACAATTACCATTTTTTTCATTCCCCTGAAAAATCTATTAATCCAAAAAGTGCTTGGTCCAGATCCCTTTTTTTTGGTATAATAGGATTTTTCTCTACGCCCAACTTAAAATTAACAGTGCAACCCAAATACAAGCAAATAAGAAAGTTCTCATAAGAAATTATTTCAAAATTAAATTTATAAATGACTGAAAAGGTAAAATACAAATTCACTTTGTCATCACATATAACATCAATATACTTTGCTTTTCAAATTCAAAGTACGGTATCTTAAAGATATAAGACTTTAGTAAGTTGTTAAAAATCATAAATATATGCAAACCATCTTAATGTAGCATGCACTGTAAATCTGACCTCATTTTATAAAGCTTTTATACAACTTTTGAGGTATTTCTGAGTATAGACTGCAGACTACCTACCTTTTTCATGCTAGCCTATTGTGAAAAAGGGATACTACAAAATAATGATTAAACAGATTTCATACACAACTTTCTACCAACTTTTTCACACAGAGAAGCTAGACAATAATATACAGTATAGTTCCCTTACTACTGTGGTGGAGAATAACTACAAGAACTAGACAGATAACTATCATAATGGCTTACTTTAGCAAAGGTGCACTCAAGCAAAACAACACATTTACTCTAACATTGAGTTCATTATCAGTGAAATCTGTTTCTTCTCTACCAGAAAGAACTATCATCCATTCATCTTTGATCCAATCACTCTGAATATGGTTTCCTTTTCATCACATTCAATACATATTTCCTATATCAATTTATTCCTACATTTAAGAAAACTGCCTTATAATCTATTGATGCTTTAAAAATGAGTTCATCAATTTAATGCTTTCATAAATGTATTAATAAATAAAATACCAACCTTATTGAAAATCTCTATTCATCAAAAGAATCAAATGAACTTCAAAATGGTCATATTTTATTTTTCTTGTTGCATGAGTGGCAAACCCACTTACACTATATAAGAAAAAAAAATTTTCATAACTATTTCTTACCTCCCATTCATCACAAATATTTTCATGGCCAACTGTATCTGCTTTGCAAAAATTTGCTTCATAGGAATCAACTTCTTCTTTAATATCAACTTCATCTTTAATGTTCCAATAAATTTCTCTCAGATCACACTCACTTTCATCTTTTCTCAGTTTGAAACTCATGACATCAAATGAGTGATGAAAAAAATGTCCTTAACAAGAGTCTCTCTTTAGTTAACAGTTCATTACACTGATAGACATGAAATATTCTCCTGAAAATAATAAAACACTGCCCATATATAGTGAATGTTTTTGTAACTCTTGGGGCTTTGGCCTATACTGATAAAATCATGATAGATTTTACCAAGAACAATTTTCAATTAAGAAAGCTCTTATTTTGCTTTTATTGCTTCTTTCAAAGAAGTACTGTATACCTGAATTAATTTAGGAAGGGTTTTAACACATGAAGACAAAGTTCTTTCTGTAAAATGCTAACAGCACCAAATCTATTATAAAAATAAAAATGGGGTTTACAACATTACGACAGAAAAAGAGGCTATTTCATGTTATAAAACCAATAAACCTAACCTACATAGGTCTATAGTTTACTCTTTAAAGCCAATAGTCATGGCTGAGGTTTTAATTACCATTTTAATTTTCAAACATGAAATAAAAAACTTTTAGTTATCTCAAAAGGAATTAAAAACAGTATTCAGAATCTGTAAAATCTGACACTCAAACTTTTAAAATTCTGAAAGCTCATACTTTCAAGTAATATTTAAAATATAATGCTTGTAAATATGTGAAAGTGTACAAGAAAAATTTATACCTGAATTATGAAACTGTATACATGTATCTGGAGTTTTAAGGTGTCAGTTATAATGACAATGATGCTCATGTATAAGGGCTGGGCAGGTCGCCAAAGAAAATTTTCATTGAAGACTGTGTACTGCTTAATGCTACAGTATTCATATGTACACAAATAAAAATGGGAAAGAACAATCAAACTTCAAATTTTCAAAATTTGGGAGATAAACTTGCCACACAAATAATACATAAAAATGCATGCCAAGTATGAGACAGACCATGCTGCAGATCCAGTGAATTTCAGAATCCTAAGGGTACTAGCCAGGCCAAAAGTGCTCTGTATATATGAAGGTTTATCAGTAACTTTGTTGGTATATGCGACTGATTTAAAAAAAAATTAAAAATGGAGAAAAATGCAGTTAAAGTTTGTCAACTTGTAAAATGCCATAACTTTTGAACCAATAATGATATTTGATTGATTTTGACCATAGGTACAAGTCCACAATCTGCTCCCTGACTCACCCATGGGATAGGGGAAGGGTGGGGGAACATAATGGTATAAATAACTCAATTCTGGCCCCACTGGTGCTTGGCAGGTTGTGCTCTGGAGCCCCTCAAATATAAAATAAAATAAAAATAAATATAAATAACATTAATAATGAAAACAATCCCACATAATTTAAGCAGCCTGTAAGCAACAAAAAACCAAGCATGCACAACAAGCAAATCTTGAGTTAAATACAGTAACTAGTTACAAATAATGCTAAACAATCCTGTCAGTAACTAGTTACAAATAATGCTAAACAATCTACAGGATGAGTCAAAAGTCCAGAAAGAGGAAGGATAGGAAACTTTTATTGCAAAAAGACATGTGTTGCAAGTAATGTTATAAGATGTGCTCTATATGTTCTCCTTTCACTTCCAGACATTTCTGGACTGTTTACCCACTCAACCTGGAATTCTTTCCAGGACATCAGGCTGGATTGCAGCAAAGGTTTCTCTAATGCACTGCTTCAAGTGCACTGTGTCCAGATCTTTAGACCATACACAATGAGTTTGAGGTGTCCCCAGAAGTAAAAGACCAGCAGTGTCAGATCAGGGGACCAGGGAGGCCAGTCCACTGGACCATGATGACCAAGCCAACACCCTGGAAAGTATTGTAATACTGTAACAATTTCCAATTATTTCCTATGTTTCCGGACTTTTGACACCCTCTCTATCCAATTATCCTAATGAGTGACTAAAATGACAGAATTAGGTTAAATGCAAGTGAAAGGTACTCAGGCAGGCATTGTAAACTGGAGCAATAATTAAAAACTCTGTCTAATCCTAACCTAGCTAAATTGCTGTTCAACAAAGTTTTTCTCCTTTTGATAAATATGGTTGATTCTTGCACTCTTTTTTATACTGATTAAAAAAATGAAAACAGAGATTGAGATAGTCATTTATTTTGTATAAAATCTTGATATTATGCATAATATTTTTTATATTTACATGTTTATATATATGTCCAGGGTGAGTCAAAAGTCTGGAAACATAGGAACTGTTTTTCAATGCAAATATACATATACATTTGCAGTGAAAAGCATAATTCCTGTGTTTCCAGACTTTTGACTCACCCTGTACATATATATTTAAGTACTCTGCATATATATATATATATATATATATATATATATAATATATATATATATATATATATATATATATAGGGTGTCCTATAACTCTGAAACCATAGGGAAAAATGATAAAAATGGCAATAAAAATCGCTTTTATTCACAGAATGTGTTCAATGTCCACCATTATTATTGATACATGAACGCAGATGAGATATCCAGTCGGCAAACACACAGTGAATGGTATCAGGAGTGATGGTGTTACATGCATTAATGATGCACTCCTGCAAATGTGCAACACTCTGCATTTTCTCTGCGTAGACCAATGCCTTCAAGTGACCCCAGAGATAAAAATCCAATGGAGTGAGATCAGGGCTCCTTGCTGGTGACTCCACAGGCCTCAACATCCTATCCAATGACCAGGGAATTGTTGGTGCAGCCACTCTCTTACCCAGATGCTGTAATGGGTAGGAGCACCATCCTGCTGGAACCATGTTGGGAAATCCCCATCTGTGTTCAAGACACTGAGGAATGCTTCCTCATTGAGCATACACAAGTAGGTGTTTCCTGTGACAATGTCATAAAAAAAGAAGGGGCCTATGATACAGTCTTTCCAAATGCCACACCATACCATCACACAAACACCACCTTGTTCCTTTGAAGCAGTAAACCAGTGAGGGTTGTCTTGCGACCAATAGCGGGTGTTCTGTTGGTTCACCTCATCATTTGCATAAAAAACAGCCTCATCACTGAACAGAATGGTGGATGGGAAATTGGCATTTTGAGCACATTGTTCTGTAGCCCATTCACAAAATTCCATCTGTCAGTCTGGATCATCATTGCTTAATTTCTGCAGGATTTGAAGTTTGTAAGGATGCCATTTGTGTGCTTGAAGAATGCGGTGGATGCTGCTTTTCAACACTCCTGTCTCAGCAGACAACCACCAGAGAGACTTTTGGGGACTGTTTGTGAAATGAGTGAGGATGGTAGCAGCTGTGTCATTGTCAGTGGATGTCCTCGGAGGTCCACTGCATGATTTATCTCTTATGGATCCCATTTCCCTGAACTTTGCTACAAGTTTGCCAACACAGCTATGTTATCAGCGTGCAGTCCAGGTGCAATCTGTTAAATTCCTTAGTGACCTCCCTCTGACTCCAATTTCCTACAAGCAGAATTACCTGGATGCGTTCTTCCTTACTCAAAGACATCATGGGCACTTGCATAAATGGAAAAACATGAATTACTTATTTTACCCTATGGTTCTGGACTTATGGGACACCCTGTGTGTGTGTGTGTGTGTGTATATATATATATATATATTATATATATATATATATATATATATATATATATATATATATGCTCATGAGCATGTCAATTGGACTCCTCCAAAACCAGCCCTCTCTATAAAAGCGCACGGGGCAAATCTTTCTCCTGTTCTTCTCCACTCTCTTTCTTGTCCATCAGATGTTTGAAGATTAAATCTTGATTCATCCATGAACATTACTCATCCCCATTGAACCATAGTCCAATTGACAAGCTCACAAGCAAAAGCAAGACAAGCATTCCGGTGGTGTGGGAGCAATTCCGGGCCCATTGCTGGATGTCTAGCATGTAAACCACTTTCCATAAGTCTCCTTCTAATGGTTCGCTCTAATACACTGATGTCTCGAGACCTTTCCAGCTCATTCCAGACATTTGTGGCAGTCAAGCAACGATCTCACAAAACACTCAACACGATGAAATGATTGTCATGGGCAGATGTGCAGCACGATCTTCCAGATCCTGGTCTTTGGGTGTACTCTCCTGTCTCCACATAATGTTGGTAGACACATCAAACCATTGTTCTTGGGATTCCTTGTGTATCAGTGACATAATGCTGGCTCCAACCATCTTCAATTAGGGCAACGACTCTTGCAACATTCACGGCACTCAAATCCATTGTGAATGTCCAACTCTGAAACCCAAAAGAATTAGAAGTCTATCTGTTACTAAATGCAAATGTCTACTTCCACTAGTGGAAGAAAAAAGTGGCACTAGCAGTCTAAGAGCAACTGAATGTCAGATTGTTAAATTCTTAAAAGTGAAAAATTCGTTACAGCTAGTGTGTTTGCAGCTGACATTGTTTTGTCTCATTATTTGGTTGCCTCATAGACCATATTTTCAAATTTTAAAACTTTTATAAACAGAAGCTTGCCGACGTTTTTGCTTTTCGCGATATTCCATGTGAGCCAACTTTTCTGCCACTCAGTCTATATATATCACTGTGTCTTGGACATTTCTGGGTCGAGCAAATCTGACTATAGTGACAAACTGATTGGTGATTGATAGAAAAAAAGTACAAGTCAATTGAGTCTGCAGCATCTGCTTCTCATCAAATTAGACAAACATACCTGTCAGGACATTCACATTGTTTATCATGCATTAGAACCGCACATTCATGCTAATCTCTCAGTCAGTCTCATGCATTGCTACCCACCAGTTTATTGATTAAGTGCATTTAGCTATTCATTTTGTATTGGTATATGTTTGGCGGAAAAATAGCATTTTTGTGATATAAAAGTGAGAATGTCTTGTAAGTGTGCAAACAGCCCTGACAGTTTTTGTTTTGTGTGTGGTAAATTTACAACAAAATCTCAAAAGCATGATTTCACTCCTTTAATTAAGAAGGCATATGAACTTTATTTTGGTTGCAAAAGTAGGAGATCAAGACAAAATCTGGGCTCCCCATATATGTTGTGTTTCTTATGCAAGATCTCCAATGCCTTTTGCAGTCCCAATGGTATGGAGTAAACAGAGAGATCACTTGACTGTTTGCTACTTCTGTTTAATGAAGATAAGTGGATATTCCTCAAAATCTAAACATGCAATTCAATATCCTAATTTACTGTCATCCATGCAACCTCTTTCACATTGTGATGATTTGCCAGTACCAAAACCACCAAAGACATAGACTTTAGATGATGATACACCTGATGATGAATCTCATAATGAACCTTTGGACAGACAAGATGACATGGATATACAATTTCAACCACCTTCATTGGATAAACCTCATTTAATTTCTGTCAGAATTAAATGATCTTGTCAGAGTTGAACCCATCTAAAAATCAGGCTGAACTCTTAGGTTCTAGATTAAAAGGTTAAAATTTCTTACAAAAGACTAAAAATATCATCATTTTGTAAGTGAAAGACACACTTCCACATCATTTTTCTGTATGAAAAGTGATTTAGTGTATTGGAATGATGTGAATACTCTCATGGAGGCACTTGGTCAAGAGCACAATCCTAAGGAATGGAGGCTTTTTCTCAATTCATCAAAGTTGAGTTTGAAAGCTGTACTATTGCACAATTGGTAATGTCTATCTTTCATTCCAATTGCACATAAAGTTCATATGAAGGAATTATATGACAATATGTAGTTACTTTTGAAACAATGACTATGATAAACACTCCTGGCATATCTGTGGTGATCTCAAAGTGATTGCACTTCTCCTCAGCTTACAGTTAGGATACACAAAGTTCTCTTGTTTCCTCTGCAAGTGAGACAACTAAATTGAGGGTAGTCATTATACACAGAAAGAGTTGCCATTTTGACAAAATTTGGTTCCAAGACAGAAAAATTTTGCCCATCAACCCCTAGTAGATCCAGCAAAAGTTTTCTTATCACCTCGCCATTTCAAACTTGGTTTGATGAAAAATTTTGTAAAAGCCATGAATAGAGATGGATGTGGATTTCTATACTATCTAAAACAGAAGTTCCTAAGAATCAGCAAGATGAAAATCAAAGCAAGCATTTTTGTGGGACTACAGATCAGAGAAGTGATGAAAGACAATGCATTTGATGAGTCTTTGAATGAGGTTGAAAGAACAGCATGGAAAACTTTTGAAGAAGTGACTACAAATTTTCTCAGCAGTATCAAATCGGAAAATTGTGTTTCCAATGATGGAGTAAATGCTTAGTGCTTACCAAGCATGGGGTGTAACATGTCTTTGAAAATGCATTGCCTGCACTCCCAACTGGACTTCTTCCCATCAAACCTGGGCACTGTCAGCAGTGAGCATGGTGAAAGATTTCATCAGGATATATCAACCATGAAAAAGCAGTACCAAGGAAGATATAGCCCCAGTATGTTGCCTGACTACTGTTGGACACTTATAAGAGAAGCCCCTAGTACTAGTTATAAACAAAATTCAGCTGCAAAAACATTTTAGGTAAGGTACTCTTCTTTTTTTGTACAATTAAAATATACAAAAAATAAGAAAATCTGTCAATTTTCATTTGCATTTCCTTCAAAATTGGTTGGTGATAGAAAACTCTGTTTTCAAATTTGCAATCAGTGTAAAAAAGTACAATGGACTCATAAATTCATTCAAAGGAAGAAAACCGTTCTATTTTGTTGTTCAGCATTATTAAATTACCTTCTTCACCTCTTCACAAAGTCCAAATAAGTATTATTTTCTACATGATGATGATATTTGCTGGATAAGAAAGAAGGGTATAATTTATGACAAGTCAAGTCCAAATATCCAGCATTAAAATTGTTTACTCTTTCCAGCCAAAGGAAATCAAACTAGTGGAGCCCTGAGATGAACTTATAATAATGCCTGGACTTCTCAGTTTGTGTACATATTGCATAAATATATGATACAGTTGTCTGTAAATACAAAACAGCACTGTCGAGTCAGTGTTCATCTAAATGTTCATGCTAAATGATGTCTTTTTGGAAGTTTTGTTGAACTGTACTTATACTTGGAAAAAATAATGTTAATCATTGATTAATTTGAAAATTTTGTCATTCATCACTTTTTCCTAAAAATGATTAATTAACCAAGCCCTAGTTCCAGAGTTCACCAGTTCAGTGGATGAAAGATTGAAAATACCAATTAACCCTTGCTTTAGACAGCTGGACAGAAAAGGGATGAAAATATGTTCAAAGTCTGGTACTGCATGCTCTCGTTAAAGGAGGAGGCATGCAGTTAGACAGTTCAGAAGAGCAGTGTCCATTATAATAGCAAGAGTAAAGAGAGAGAGGCAACATTGCAGTGAAGAAAGAGGGATTGAAGACAGTCATTAAAAAGTGGGAAATTGACGAGATAAAAAGCCTTTGATTCCACCCAGGCAAGTAGGGCTGTGTGAGATGAACCAACCCACACACGAGAAGCATACTTCATACAGGGGCAGAGAAGACTGTTATACAGAGACAGCATTATTTAAATCTAAAAACACTACCTTTAGATGCTAAAACAGTTCTCTCTCTCTTTCCACTGATGGATCTTTAGATCTTTATTGCTATTTCTAGCAAGCTTTATCTTACTTTGTCTTTTACTCTTCCAATTCAAACTATTTTACACATTTCTTAATTGCTCATAGTTATCCAAGTTCACAAGGTTACTACTGTTTTTAAATTCACTGAATATTCTTCTTTTGTTTTATTATTTTAGCTATTTCTCAATTCTACCACAAAATTTTCCTAATCTTGTCATTCCTAATAATTCTGAAAGGAATATACCTACATTGTATATCCTCTAAAATTTCTTTGAACCAAGACCACATCTCAATAGCATTTTTATTGGCAAAGTCATTATCCCACTTTACTGAGCTAAACAACTCCCTCAACTTACTATAGTCACCCTTTGAGAAGCAAGGCACTAGATGGTCATTATATGGTCATTATTGGGGATTTGTAAAGTCTCCATATGTTTTTGGATTGGCCTTTCCATCTCAACCAGATACTTTCATTTTAGGGACATTCTTGTCAAATGATAACTAGGTATGGTAGGGTAAGTGTGGTTATTATTATTATTATTATTATTTTATTAATTGTCTTTATTTAAATACCAGTATGTATTAGATTAGGCAAAAGATGTAGGGTTAGATAGGTAATTAGTAAGTATTTTGTTTTTTGGGGATTTCAGCAGGTTTCAAAGGTTTTTGTATTGGCCAAATAGTAATTTATTATAAAGAAGGATTGATAGACCAACGAGTAGTGGTGGGAAGGAAAGATTTTTCAGAGGCCAAAGTAATGCTATATATTGCAGAAAGATCCAACATTAATTTTGAGCTTTAATACCCTCTGACTAAGTTGGGCTAAAAATAATCTTAGGGACAGGATCCCTTCTCCCCATTGTCCGCCAGAATGTCTACTTGGCCATGATCCCTCTCTCTCTCTCTCTCTCTCTGATTTCATAGGGGAACAAAAGTTTATTCTTTTCCCTGTTCTGGAACGAAGATAAGTAAAGTGTAGTTTGTCCATTAAGTCTGAACTTAAGAAATTTAAGAAGAAACTGTACGAATAAAGGTGTATTATAATCAACAAAATTAGTATTATTTCCTGGACCCCAGTAACAGTAATTACAAGAATTAAGAAAGCACTTTACGTAGAGAGAGAGAAAACCAAACCCAAGAAGAAATTGAATTCATCTATTATCATCTAGTTATTATCTGTCAAGAGAAGGATATTGATAACATAACTAAAGTGAATGTAAACTGAATATAACCCCTTGTACTGTAAGTTATGCACCATCCACCTTGAAAGTAAGAGAACATCCATTATGTTAATTTGATAAATACCTTAAGACTAACTCCACTAACCTTAGGATTTGGAGTGATTAGCGGTTTTATTAGATTTTTAACAAACAGGTTTAAGGTTTTTTTTATTAGCTATAGTTTTCTAGTGATAGGCTGAGGACAAGAAAAGTTTTTTTTTTTTGTCATTTGGTTTGGTTGACCTAGACGTGTCCCATCATCCCTGCAAGGATTCGAATCTGAAGGCCTGGCCTGGGACCTATCTTGTCATTTGGGTTGCCCTGAAAAAAAATACTGGTATCATGGTGGCCCAGAAATCCACCACATCATCACTGACTAGATTCCTATTTGGTTCCATCTTAAAATGTGTGACAATGATCACTATTCCCTAATGACTCTCCTACTGCAAGTTCCCTAATACAGGCAACTTCTGAGATCAACCAACTTGAGAATTTGACCATTATACATTATAACCTCAATTCAACTTCTGTCTGGTTGAAGCATGCTTATTTGACCAAGCCGAGTTGGGGAGGCAACATGACTTAGAAATGGATGAGGCAGATGTCAATGAGTTAGTTGCATCTCATGCAGAGGAGTTGACTAACGAAGACCTCATCAAATTGCAACAATCCAGTGAGACTAGGAAAGATGATGATGATGATGTTTTGGGTTTTCTAACTCAACCTAAGGGCTTGTCTTTAAAAGACCTTGGTGAGATCTTCAAGAGTCTGGATAACCTCAAACTTGATTGAAGAAAAGGACCCTAATGCTGAGAGGAATGCATTGGTGTGAAGAGCTTTTTATAAGGACATAGCCTGTTACAGGGTCTTTTATGAACAAAAGAAGGATGCAGTTCAACAGAAGCTGGATAAATTCTTTAAGAAGCTTGACAGACTACAGCCAGCAGAAGTGCTTCAACATCTGCTGCAAAGATCCTTCAAAATCCCCAGCCCATAGCCCTTCCAATTCCCCAGCCAATAGCCCCTCTTCTTCCAACTTCTCATAATAAACCAAGTCCAGTGAGCCCAGTTCAAAAAGATTTAAGGTAAGAAAATATTTTTAATTGTATTGCTTCTTTAGTCTTAAGTTGTTTTATGGTTTTTATTTACTGATTTAAAATTGCTTTCTTAACACTTTAGTAATGTTATTTTATCTTTATATAACATGAGAGGAGACAATTTTTTTCTCCAATATGCTGGAACATATCTCCCCAATTATAACATACAAGTCTATAGGACAATGGCTCTCAACATTTGACTGAAATTCCACTGCATTTTCAGGAACACATCCCAGTCAAATCTCAGGAGTTGCCTGTAACCTTATAATATTGGATACAACCAAATCTAAGATTGCCTGATCCCTACTTGGTTTCTCTACAAATTGCATTAGAAAGCTATGATTATAGCATTCAATGAAGAAGCTACCTTCCCTATTAATTCCTTTTAAAAAGTCCCAGTCTATATGAAGCAAGTTGAAATCTCCCATAATTAATGTTTTATCAGTACAATATTTATTTATTTTCTGAACCATACTATCATCAACTATGTGTATTTCATTTGGAGGTCTGTAAAATGCACCTACCCAAATGGGCACACCTAAAGCAAAAGCACCCCCTGTGTAATTTCTTTATTTATGGTCAGATTTTTATGAAATTTCCAATATAGAGGTTTTCAAGGCAGACATCGGAATAATGCATCCCATTTTTTTTTAGATCTAAAAAAACAAAAAAACTGGGCATACAGTTGACCTAACTGGGCCTTCACTGTTATTCCGATGTCCACCATTGAAGGCCCAGTTAGGTCAACTGTATGCCCTTGACAATTGGTTTAACGTAACTGAGCCTTCAATGGGCATACAGTTGACCTAACCAGGCCTTCAATGGGCATACAAATGACCTAACAACCTTCAGTGGCGGACATTGGAATAATATTGAAGGCCCAGTTAGGTCAACTATATGCCCAGTTTATTTATTTATTTTTCTTTTAGAAAAATTTTTAAAAATTTGAAATTTTTTTCCTATTTCTCGGTATTTAAAAACTTTTATATTGAAAATTTCATAAAAATCTGACCATAAATGAAGAAATTACACAGGTTTTGATAATGTACTCTGATACTTGATACACAAATATCAATCCAAATTGATTCCACCCTGTTGTCTAATTAATATTATCATTCTGAACTAAAATTAAATCATTCTTAATGTATACAACCAAACCACCCCTGCTTCTTCATTCTCTGATAAATATACATTGTACAATCATTTATCTCATACTCTGTTATACTGTCACTACTATACTGCATCACTAATCCAAGCCTCTAATACATACAGTATATCAGATAATCCAAACTACATTTCATTTGGAAAACATGAACCTATTCAGACCTATTGAGGTTATCCAAGTCATGAGCTATATTTTACAATAAAAATTGTACAAAATATCAATCTCAAGTCAGCTACTTAACATACAACTATTTACAGAGCTACCAAAGTAGCCTACATAACTTGGTTGCAGTATGTTGCATACCTTCAAACATATCAATATCAAGTGTAAGGTAAGGGGACTAAGCTTGAATGCAGTATTATAAGTGAGGCCTAACATAAGAATTATATAATTTACTGATCACTTCTTTACTCTTATAACTAACATTTCTCTTAATAATACCTAGCATTTTATTTTATTTCTATCCTCCAAACACGGCTTACAAAATTTTACATTACTACTAACTAACTACCACAAACTTTCATCCATGTGTTGTCTTCCTGGTGAGAGCTTTACCTATGTTAGTAATAGTTGGTACACCACCTCATGGTTGGATCATTGTATGTGTACACCTGATGCAAATTAAGCAGTTCTGAATATGGCAATTTTGAACTCCTATGCTAGTTCTGACCATATTGCTCCTATTAATTGAGTTTAACATTAATTGTATTCCAATGCTATCACAGGTAAATGATACATGTAAAGTGAAGCAAACAACAGTATTGTAATAAGTCTGATGTATTGCTAAGTAATATATGTATCCCTAATGATGCTCCAGCTTGTCAGGATGTAAACTGTACAATTCAAACACATTTTGGAATTTAAAGACATGTATGAACAAATTGTTTCCTCTCTCAATAATACTATAGTCATGGCAAATAGAACTGGGACCTTTCCATATAAGCTCCATTGTCAAGCTGCCCCAGTTTAATTTGCCAGAGTGGCTCTATACGAGTGATGAAATAATCTTGCGGTGTCTGGCAACTTGCCAGGAAGCAGAGCGTGAGTATGGGATAAATCAATGGCTCTCAGTGAGCATGTAGCAGTTGTGGGGAGTGTTACTGCCTTTACCACTCCAACCTAAGTGCACAGGATTACGGAGCTTGTGCTTTGTGACATTATAACTTTTTATTCATACAGTGAATATGGGTGCTACCAATCTTTCTAAAGAGGAGAAAGCACGTATTATTGCTTGGAGGCAAGAGAGAGTCCCCATCAAGGAAATTTGTCATCGTAGCAGCCAGGGGAAATCCACCATTATGCACTTGCTTGCTGCAGCTGTGGGCCTACCACCAAACATTGTTCCTGCCTACAATCCTTACCGTGGTCACCCTAGTAAGATGACAAAGTCCACAGATAACCTTCTGGGGTGAGAAGTTATCAAGAACCCACAAATGACCACCTCCCAGCTTAAAGGAAGTCACCCAAAATTGCTACAGAACGTGTCCTTACGCTGCATACGTCATTGACTTCAGAAGGTCTTCAACTTCCCAGCAGAAGCACTGCATGGAAGCCACTCCTGACCAAATGCATGTGGGAGCAATGGCTTACTTTTGCTAAGATGTATAAGGATTGGACCCCTGAGCATTGGAGGAAGGTCATGTGGTCGGATGAAAGCACCTTTCAGTGTATTCCAAGTTCTGCTGGTAAGGTGAGACGACCCCCCCAATGTTAGCCAATACCACCCTTTGTATACCATCTGCACCATCAAGCACCCGACATCAGTGATGGTTTGGGGTTGTTTCAGTGGTTCTCATGGGTGCGGTGGTCTGTATTTCTTGCCCAAAAACACTACCATGAATGCAGACATGTATATTACTGTTTTAGAGGACCATCTGCTTAATTTTTACGAAATACACAGTGCCAGTATTTTCATGCATGACAGTTGCCTTGTCATAAGGCGAGAAAAGTGTCAAAGTGGCTTGCTGACAATAATATTAACGTGCTGAAGTGGCCAGGAAATAGCCCTGACCTGAATCCCATCGAGAACTGTTGGAATGTCATGAAGCAGAAGTTTCAAACATCGACACCACATCACTCAATAGTCTGCAGCATGAGATCAAGTCATCGTGGATTAAGAACATGACCTTGGATTATTTTCAAAAACCGAGTGATAGCATGCCAAAATGTCTCCAGATGGTCATCAAGGCCAAGGGTAACATAACTAAATATTAATGTAAGTGTTAAACCGCTCATTTGTCATATTTTCAAAGTAGGCCAAATTCTATATGGAAAGGTCCCAGTTCTATTTGCCATGACTTAAATATCTTTAGGAGAAAAAACTATACATGTAGACTTGGCTGGAATGATGATGAGGCTGAATGTCATAATGCATCCAGAGATGCTTTTTCAATGTGGTTTCCACGAGCAAAACCAAGGCAAGCCTGGCAAGGCCCTGTATTACAACAAAAACAGGGCTAATGCCAGGTTCAAGTATGAATTAAGGTATATAAAAAATTATTAGGATAAGTTAATTGGGGATGCTCTGGCAAGAAAGCTTGTCAGTAAGAATTCAAGAGATGTTTGGGAAGAATTAAAAATAAAATAGTGCAATGTCTCCCTGCTAATATTGAAAATGCAACTGGGACTGAGAATATAGTTAAATTATGGAAGGAACACTACATTATTTAACTCTGTACATAAGAGCAATAATATTAATTGTGATACTACCTATAGTCCAGATATGAGTTAGTGTATTTGAGACTACACAGGCCATAAAATGTTTACATTGTAACAAATCATGTGGTATTGATGGTATTTCTGCTGAGCATCTGAAAATTAGTAGTGACAGATTAGAGCCCCTGTTTGCTTTGTGCTTTACAGGTTTACTGATACATGGTGTTTTGCCAGATACAATGTTATCCATTGTTTTGGTGCCAGTACTAAAAGGTAAAGGGTAAAATCAATAGTAAAGATAACTATAAACCAATAGCTTTGGCCAGTATTATCTCAAAGGTGTTTGGATATTTACTCATCAATAGACTTGAATGTTACCTGTATACAAGTGATAACTAATTTGGTTTCAAAAAGAAACACAATACTGATGTGTGTGTGTGCCTTGAAGGAGATGGTCTGTAAATACCAGGGTTGGCACAGAAGTGGGTAACCCATTATTCCCCACCTCACCTGGGGTTTGTTTTTTTTAAACACTTGAAAAAACCCGCTATTTTACCCACCCAGGTGGGTTTTTTCAAAAGTTGCTATTTCTTTTATATTTATCTATTTTTTCATTAAAATAGGAATACCATTTGTTATATTATTTATAATTACTAACTAATGCTCTATAAACTAAACAGGTTATTCAATCTATGTAAGACATTAAAAAGTTTAGTCAATAAGTTTACATTTGTATTGCAGCATTGAACAGTAGGTTATGAAACTCATTGAAAAACAAAATTAAAATACAGTATGTGTGAAATGATCCAAAACCAAATAGCAAATTCCAGTATTTAACTATTAAATTGTTATAAAACTACAAGACAGTATGGCTCAAACATTTTATAATTACTCCATTGTCTCCCATGACCATATAATCAGAATCTACCTCTAGAGGTGGAGTTGCTAAGCGTAAGTACCTGTGTATTTTAACTAATTTTGTGGCCTTATCTACACCTCTTAATTTTGTCCAGACCAAACCAAAAGTAGAGAATATTCTCTCAATGGATGCAGAACTTGGGGGACAACTAAGCAAATGTTTAAAATATTGACAAAAATCAGCTGGCAGTGTTCTTTTTTTTTGCTGTATGATTTTCCATAAGCTGCCACCATTTCGCAGCCTGTCTATCTTTATACATGGCAAGAACTTGTGGTTGAAATGTTGAAGCTGGAAATATTCCATCATCTTTAATCCTAAAAGCCATGAACTATTGGAGAAACTCAGATTTGTGAGATGTTATCCACTCTTCTGCTTCATCTTCTTGCTCAGCACTCAGTTTTGCTACTGCATAAATAAACACAAGAATATGAATACGAGAACAATGTCAATCTGGGAGGAATAATTGATTAATTTTTATTTATTTCTAAATAAATATTATGGCAGCTCAATAAAAAAAAATTGACTATATAGTAGTTACCTAAAGACCATATACACACCTATTTAAGTATTGTACATTACTAGATATTTTAACATGTACACTACATACCACCTATTTGAACTAAAAATCTTGAGCAAAATACAACCACAGTGCATGTCTAATCTAGCATAGGGTAAATAAAAAAAATACCTAATGCAGAAGGATCCATCAAGTTGGCAATATAGAAGAAAGGTTCAATTGCTTCATCCATTCTTGACTTGATGCTTGATCTGTAAGGTTCCAGTGCTTCACTATGAAGTAGACTTATCCAAACATCAGTTGCAGTGGACGATGTTGCTGAATCACTTTGGAGCTATAACGAAATATTTTTATTTTCATATTCTATGGTTATATAATATATAGGGTGTCCGAGAATTATCTGTACAATTTTTGGCTGTTATTAAAAGTCAACCATGAAGTGTAGAAATTCCAGTGTTGTCCCATTTTACAGAGAATCTCATTAAGTTTTTTCTGATACCAAGTTTTGACAAGTTTTTTAGAAATTCCAGTGTGTCCGAACATTATCTGTACAATTTCATCTTTTAATAAAATTCTTGATAACACACGTAAAATTCTTAAACGAGATTATTTAGAATCTGTATTTTCAAAAGTTTCTTTTATTAAAGTAACATTGTTACAAACATTCGATATGTGCACCATTAGTGATTCGCAAAACATCCAATCGATACTCCAAATGTTGCCATGTACGCTGCAGCATATCCACATCAATTCGCTCAATAGCAGCTGTGATTCTTGCTTTTAAATCATCAATGTCTGTCACCCACGTACATTTCTAAAAAACTTGTCAAAACGTGGTATCAGAAAAAACTTAATGAGATTCTCTGTAAAATGGGACAACACTGGAATTTCTACACTTCATGGTTGACTTTTAATAACAGCCAAAAATTGTACAGATAATTCTCGGACACCCTGTATAAAAGTACTTATAGATGTGAATGTGCTACATATGTACATGTAAAATTATGTGAATAATACATGTTTATTTCTATTTATTTACCATATTGAGAGCTTCAGCTACTTCTGTAATTTGCTTTAGGTCTACTATCTCTTTGTACAGATGAGTGTTGGCCAAGACTTTTGCTATATTGTCATCAATCTTATGTTCATTGGATATCTCAACATATTTCTAAAAGTTTTTTATGAATGTTTCAGACAAGCTTTTTGACTATTCCACCGAGTGTCATTAGGTATTTGTGGCATCATTCCTCCTCTTTCTCGGAGCCATCCCTATGAATACAAAAAAAAGCTATATTAATTCTTATTTATAAGGATATAATTCATTCAATACAAGTTACTACTGTACGAGAAAGTAAAAATTAAAACTTGAGCCATGTTTCATATTAGAATAAATAGATACTTTATCAAACTAATTTGATAATTTTAATTAAACTTCATAATACTGTAGCTACCATGATACATACATGAGGCTGATGATGGTTTCTGAAATATTTTTGAACTTCAACTACATGTTTCATAACAGTTTGAGGTGTAACTACTTTTTCCAGCAAATTAAGATAATGGGCTGAGCAGCCATATGCAATGATGTGGTTCACTTGTTCATCCTCTTTCATCAATTCCTTCATTCGTTTCATTTTAGACTCATTGTCTGTGCATATTGCAAAAGCCTGTTGTAGAACACAAATTTTTAGGATCAAATGTAGAATTCGGACCCCAGGTAACCCTAATGGAGAATACAGACCCCAACTTTCCCCTAATGTAGAATCCAGACCCCAACTTTCCCCTAATGTAGAATCCAGACCCCAACTTTCCCCTAATGTAGAATCCAGACCCCAACTTTCCCCTAATGTAGAATCCAGACCCCAACTTTCCCCTAATGTAGAATCCAGACCCCAACTTTCCCCTAATGTATAGATTATAGAAGCCAGACCCCAAACAAATCGTATAAGGACATCAATAAACAATTTAAAGGTTCATAGAAAATTTTATTATTATTATCACAAATAAAAACCATTAAAAGGATCAAATGTAGAATTCGGACCCCAGCCTTCTTTAGTTAGCTTTATAAGGCTAACTAACGAAAATATCATGACCTAACCTAACCAATCATCAAGGGCGTACAGTTAACCTAACGATTGGTTAGGTTAGGTCATGATATTTTCGTTAGTTAACCTTATTTCCATAAGGCAAATGTAGAAACTCAAATAGTTAAAGAGTAGCTTAAACAAGCCAAATGGAGAATACAGACCCCAACCTTCCGCTAATGTAGAATTCGGACCCCAACCTTGGTAGGGGTCCAAATTCTACATATGATCCAATTTTTATTGTAACATTTTATATCAATTTACAGATTGAGTACAGGAATAAGTTCCATCAGAGACTTGGTTATGTTCTAAAAAAATCCAAAATTTACATATAAAACATTTAAAATTAAAGTAAAACAGATTAAATTATATATTTCATCATATACTATATCTAGGAACCAAATCTCTGACTGTGTACAATAAATTCAGTACCAGTATTACAATATTTTGCAATATTTTATTTCAAATTATTTTGTAAGGACGTCAATGACTATTTTCAGTTTCAAGAATAATATGAAGAAATTTTTTTTATAATTAATAGTATTAATTATAATTTAATTATTGATAACTATTGTATTTTACACAAGTTCCTGTTCCCAGATGTATATTAAAACTTATTTTTTCAATAATCAAAGACAAAATAAAAGGGTGCAATTTATGGAATCAGTATCTATGTAAAAGCTCACCTTTTTACTGTACTTTTCTCTGATTTCTTCCACCGCTGATTTAACTTCTTGCAGACAATATTCTGAAGTTTTCTTTGCAGATCCTGAATCAATGGCTTTAAGTAGAAATGATATTTGACCTGTGTGCACTGATGAGGCTAATATAGGGTTATTCTTCACAGATGACCATCCATCCATCCATAATGTCAATGTGCAATCGGCTGCACTCAACTGTTCCTTCAGACTATTCTCTACATCATTGTAAACTTCATCCAACAAATGCCCTGCTAGATCCTTGCATGATGGAGTCTTATAACCTGGTCTTGCAATTAAATTAAAAATGGAAAAATCTCCAGGGTCAGATGAAATTCATCCAATAGTCATAAAAGCTGCCAAAAAGAATATAGCACAGGCACTAGAAATTATTTTTAATAAATCATTGATATGTACTGAAATTCCAGAGAATTGGAAGAAAGCAAATGTGGCTCCAATCTTTAAAAAAGGAAATAGAAACTTGGCAAAAAACTACAGACCCATCAGCCTCACCTCCATTATTTGCAAATTACTTGAAAGTATCATTCGAGGTAAAGTTACCGAGTTCCTTGAAGAGTGCAACCTTATAAATGATAGCCAGCATGGCTTTCGAAATGGAAGGTCCTGTCTAACCAACTTGATTGAATTTTATGATGGAGTCCTATTGCATTTGGACAATAAAGAGCCAGTAGATATAGTATACTTGGATTTTGCAAAGGCATTTGATACGTACTGTTCCTCATGCAAGATTATTGGTAAAAGTTAGAGCCCATGGTATAAGAGGTCATATAGCTGACTGGATAGATGAATGGCTGAGAAACAGAAAACAGAGTTCATCTAAATGGAAATAAGTCAACTTGGAGACCCATATTGAGCGGAGTCCCACAGGGGTCTGTGCTGGGACCTCTGCTTTTTGTTGTCTATATAAATGATTGAGAGAAGGGCCTATCATGTAAAACCTCAAAATTTGCTGATGATACAAAATTAGGCCATAATGTTAAGTCAGTAGCAGGAGCAATGACAATACGAAAAGACTTAGACAGAGTAACAGCCTGGGCAGATAAGTGGGAGATGAAATTTAATGTTGATAAGTGCAAGGTTATGCATATTGGGCCAAAAAATCCAGAATTTGAATACAATATGAATGGAATTTGGATTAAAAATGATGATAAAGAGAAAGACTTGGGTGTCACTGTGACTAATGAACTTAAACCCTCAAATCACTGTATGGTAATCAGAAATAAAGCAAATGCTAGACTCAATCTCACGCAGAAACACATTGAATACAAATCACCCAATATTATAAAGCAACTATACATTTCATATGTGAGACCCCTCCTCGAATACTGCATTCAATTTAATAGTCCATATTTGATACAAGATATTGAAAAACTGGAAAAAGTACAGAAATGAGCAACATGATTGATCCCATCTCTAAGACAATTGACATATAAGGAAAGACTGGCGTATCTAAGCATGTTCTCATTAAAAAGGAGGAGGTTAAGGGGTGATATGATAGAGGTGTATAAAATGATAAAAGGGTTGGATAAGATAGATTTTGAGTCTTTTCATTAAAGATCACAATAACCAGACTAGAGGTCATAGTATGAAATTATTTAAGCCAAGATGTAGAACAAATTTAAGAAAACATAGTTTTACAAACACAGTAATTAAGTTTTGGAACAGTCTGACAGAAGTAGTGGTGACTTCAGATACACTCGATTCTTTCAAAAGAAGGTTGGATAGTTTGATGTCTGCAAGGGACATCTGATGATGGTGTTTAAGCCCATTTTTATTGCATGAATGGTACTAGTTTATTTCATATATATTATGTGCATTTGGGTGATAGATGCCACAGCTCAACACAGGTGTTGTGGGATATAGGGAGGCAGCATCTTGGGTTAGGGGATACTCTCTGTCCTTACACACCCCATTTAAAGAGATTCCTCTGCTGAGCGGTGGCCCCCATAGTACTGTGAGGTATTGAAAAACTCATGATCTTCACTTGCCCAACAAACACCTTTAAATGGGAGATGCAAAATGGGTGCACACACATTTCTACATTACTGTACAGTCTTTACAGCCACACCTACACTTTTCCTCCTAAGTACATATATATAGTAATGTATATGGTTGTAAATTGTGACTTGGTCCGCAATTGATATAGACTGACTTATTTTTGGTTGGCAAGGTACTGGTATTGATGGGTACCATAATGAAATTGACTGGATTCTTTGGATCTGATATATTTGCATGTCAGTTATAAATAGATATAGAGTGTAACATATTTGTGGATAGTAGCCTATTATGACTTTGATCCTCTGGATCCAGAGATTCTATCTTTAGTTTTAAATTGATACTTAATTAATTTTGTAAAAATTGGTTGTTGCCAATGTACAGGCAGTTTTTACATAGTGGAGCCACCTCAATGTGCCGAAGTGGTCCCTAGTGTGCCCACTATAAAAATTTCGGGTCAATCCCAGAATAGGCACCTGATGTACCTCAATCCCAGATGAAGCACCTGCGTTCAACCTCAATCCCAGAATAGGCACCTTGCAAGGAATTAAATAAAAAAAAACTGATGATTACAAAATTTATTGTTTATACAAAGTTTATTACAAATGTAATAAAGGCAAAGTTATAAAAGGTTTAAAGTGGTTTAATGAATAAAGAAAAATTTTAGATATTATAAATTCCTGCAATATGAGCCCAAATGTTTCTGAATCCATCTGAAGCAAATCTATCTTGCCACATAAATTAGTATAGATATGTTAGGTTAGGTTAGGTTAGGTTAGGTTAGAGTTGATTTTTTCAAATATTGATAAAAACAATGAAATTATATCTCTAAAAACTGTTTATATTTTTTTCTCCTCAATCCCAGATTAAGCACCTGTGTTTTGCCTCAATCCCAGATTAAGCACCTAAAAATGATTTCAGGTGCCTATTCTGGGATTGATCCAAAATTTCTTATGTTCTTATGTATTTTTGCTCTAGTCATTTTCATTTAATAAAAATATCAACTTAACCTAACCAATCATCAAGGGCATACAGTTGACCAAACCAGGCATTCAATTAACCTAACTGGCATTCAATTGACCTAATCGGGCATTTTCATACAAGACAAAGGAACTGAATGATGCTGGTTTCAAACATTTCAAGGTCAAACATAAATACAACTTCATTGTGACAGTGAGTGCCTAATATGAAAAGATCAGAAGATATTTAGGCCAAATAACCAATATTAACCTGTTAGGTCAACTGAATGCCCAGTTAGGTCAACTGAATGCCCAGTTAGGTCAACTGAATGCCCAGTTAGGTCAACTGTACACCATTGATGATTGGTTAGGTTAAGTTGATATTTTCGTTAGTTTACACAAAAATGATGTTTGGTAGTCCCGATAATATGTAAGATATAGTATATTTAGATTTTGCAAAGGCATTTGATACTGTTCCTCACGCAAGATTGTTGGTAAAAGTTAGAGCCCATGATATAAGAGGTCATATAGCTGATTGGATAGAAGAATGGCTGAGAAATAGAAAACAGAGAGTTCATCTAAATGGAAATAAGTCTACTTGGAGACCCATATTGAGCGGAGTCCCACAGGGGTCTGTTCTGGGACCTCTGCTTTTTGTTGTCTATATAAATGATCTAGAGAAGGGCCTATCATGTAAAACCTCAAAATTTGCTGATGATACAAAATTAGGCCATAATGTTAAGTCAGTAGCAGGAGCAATGACAATACAAAAAGACTTAGAGTAACAGCCTGGGCAGATAAGTGGGAGATGAAATTTAATGTTGATAAGTGCAAGGTTATGCATATTGGGCCAAAAAATCCAGAATTTGAATACAATATGAATGGAATTTGGATTAAAAATGATGATAAAGAGAAAGACTTGGGTGTCACTGTGACAAATGAACTCAAACCCTCAAATCACTGTATGGTAATCAGAAATAAAGCAAATGCTAGACTCAATCTCATGCACACACACATTGAATACAAATCACCCAATATTATAAAGCAACTATACATTTCATATGTGAGACCCCTCCTCAAATACTGCATTCAATTTAATAGTCCCTATTTGATACAAGATATTGAGAAACTGGAAAGAGTACAGAAATGAGCAACAAGAATGATCCCATCTCTAAGACAATTGACATATAAGGAGAGACTGGCGTATCTAAGCATGTTCTCATTAAAAAGGAGGAGGTTAAGGGGTCATATGATAGAGGTGTATAAAATGATAAAAGGGTTGGATAAGATAGATTTTGAGTCTCTTTTCATTAAAGATCACAATAATCAGACTAGAGGTCATAGTATGAAATTATTTAAACCAAGATGTAGAACAAATTTAAGAAAACATAGTTTTACAAACAGAGTAATTAAGTTTTGGAACAGTCTGACAGAAGAAGTGGTGACTTCAGATACGCTTGATTCTTTCAAAAGAAGGTTGGATAGTTTGATGTCTGCAAGGGACATCTGGTGATGGTGTTTAAGCCCATTTTTATTGCATGAATGGTACTAGTTTATTTCATATATATTATGTGCATTTGGGTGATAGATGCCACAGCTCAACACAGGTGTTGTGGGATATAGGGAGGCAGCATCTTGGGTTAGGGGATACTCTCTGTCCTTACACACCCTATTTAAAGAGATTCCTCTGCCGAGCGGTGCCCCCCATAGTACTGTGAGGTATTGAAAAACTCATGATCTTCACTTGCCCCACAAACACCTTTAAATGGGAGACCCAAAATGGGTACACACACATTTCTACATTACTGTACAGTCTTTACAGCCATACCGACACTTTTCCTCTTAAGTATATATATTGTAATGTATGTGGATGTAAATTGTGACTTGGTCCGCATTTGATATGGACCGTGACTTATTTTTGGTTGGCATGGTACTGGTATTGATGGGTACCATAATGAAATTGACTGGATCTTTGGATCTGATATATTTGCATGTCAGTTATAAATAGACATAGTGTGTAACACATTTGTGGATAGTAGCCTATTATGACTTTGATCCTCTGGATCCAGAGATTCTATCCTTAGTTTTAAATTGATAATTAATTAGTTTTGTAAAAATTGGTTATTGCCAATGTACAGGCAATTTTTACATAGTGGAGCCACCTCGATGGGCCGAAGTGGCCCCTAGTGTGCCCACTATAAAAATTTCTTATGTTCTTAAGTACCATTATTTCAATTTACAGGTCCAGCCCATGTCATTTAAAACATATTAACCATTTTTTGAGCTAATTTAAATATAATCTCATCTTTATTAATGTAATTACGTTTCAAGAGATCAATAGCCACTTCATATGAATCACCCACAGCTGGTAAATAGGCTATCATGTTATAGGCTGGACCTTTAAGGAAACTAGTTAAGTAGCTAAACTTATCAACTGTTGGAATATAAGGTTATTACCTATTGAAGTCTCAAATTTCTCAATGAAAGATGGGAATTGTACCATGTCCCCATCAAATGTTGGTACTAGCAAATGGGTAGCTTAGCCCTAAATTCTTGTGACTCAGGATTTAGCATGCCACTTAAATTTTGTTGAAAATTAGAATTGGGTTTATTTGGTTTTAAGTCATTCAAATGAGACTGTAGTCTCCTTAGGTGCTTTTCAATGGAGATTACCTGCTGATCATTATCAGATGGGATCCAGCTTTGGGACAGGATCTAGGCTCTAGGGTTTACAGCTTACACCTAGCCGGGTGCCCACGTTGGGCTTTCCATCATAAAAAAGAAAAACTATAGTATTTGTCACTTATCATTACTGATTCGAACTATAGTGGATGTATTTTCCCAGAAGAGTTCCTTGTTCCATGCACGGTCTATGTTTAACATATAAGTTTCTCAGGGGCCCATTCTGAGTTTCTATATATATGAGAGATCATTGGAGAGAGGGAGAGCTAGCCTCGATGATGAGCCACACAGCGGTCGCCCGGCATCAGCTGTGACATATCACTGTGCAACGTGCTAACAGCATCATTCGATCAAATCTGCGCGTCACATACAAGGAGCTATCACTGGAGCTAGGAATTAGTGAAGGAAGTGTGAATGCGATAATTCAGCAACTGGGATACTCAAAAGTGTGCTCACGGTTTGTTTCTCGCGAACTGACTGAAGATTACAAAGCCCAAAGAAAAGAAATTGCTTCTGAGTCGTTGGTTCGATACAAGACAGAAAAGGATGACTTCCTTTCACAAATTGTGACTGGGGATGAGACTTCGGTACACCACTTTGAACATGAAACAAAACGCCAATCCATGGAGTGGCATCACGCATATTCCCCACGCAAGAAAAAGTTCAAAATGGCATGAAAGGGGTGATTCTGGTGGACATTATGAAGAAAGGACAACAATCAACTCAGAGGCATATATTTCTACCCTACAGAGACTCCAGAGACGTATAATGCGAGTTCAACGGTAGAGAAAACTGGAAGACGTCCTTCTTTTGCACGATAACGCAACACCACACAATAGTTTGCAAACAAGAGAGGCCATCACAAAAAATGCGCTTGACTGTTACCCCACCCTCCATACAGCCTGGATTCTGCACCTTCAGACTTCCATTTGTTTGGGCCAATGTAGGATGCTATTTATGGAAGAAAGTTTCAGAGTGACGATGAGGTTGTTGAGGAGGTTAAGAGGTGGCTCCAGCGGAACCAAGCGGACTTTTACCACCAAGGAATAAAGGCCCTTGTTTCGAGGTGGAGGAAAACCGTAGAAAAGGATGGAGACTATGTGGAAAAATAAAAACTTGAAAAAAAGGTATGTAACTACTTGTGTACAAAATTTCTGGAACTTACAAGGAAACTTGGAAAGAAAAAAAAAGGTGGGGAAAAATAAATAAATATATATATAAATATAATATATATATATATATAATAAATATATATATATATAAAATAAATATATATATTATAATATATATATATTCTATATATATATCTATATATATATATATATATTATTTGAAAATTATTTCACGAAAGTAACACGTGAAAAATATTTATGATGAATAAAACCACGAAGGAAAGGAAACACAAAATGGTGCTCAAGCGCTTTCGTCTAATGACATCCTCAGGAACACTGAAGTACATAAAAAGGTTTAGCCTATATATAGGTTACAGAAAGAAAAAAAGAAAAATAAATAACATACATACACACACACACATATATATACATATATATATATACATACATATCTATATATACAAATACATACATACATACATACATACATACATATATATACAATAAACAGAGAAGTAAAAATTAAAAATTAAAAATTAAAACCTTAAAGGATTACCAGTGAGGCGTACAGATTT
>JAJOZX010002616.1:0-220000 GCA_023014485.1 Bathynomus jamesi | reverse complement strand
GTTACCACTTTATCATTTTATGATTGAATTCCATATAATTTCCAAGTGCTTCACAAAAATAGATCCTGACTTTATGTACATCCTGTATATATATATATATATAGTCATGCGGTTTGCTTCTACAAAGCTTCAATTTAATATTTAGGAGAAATCCAATGACAAGGAGGAATGTAAATGCCATGAAAAGTCTTCTTTAATGCGCAACGTTTCGAGCAATACGCTCATCATCAGGCTAGATGTTCCAACTTTATGGATTTTAGGCAAACAGTATAATTGAGCAAGATCAGAACCAGATACGAAGAACTGAGAGTAAGTATCGTTTTTTATTATCTTTAAAGACTTTAATCGTGACAAAAATCTATTAACTTGGTCTTCCAACCTTAAAATGACTTTATTGACGGGTTCAAGAATTTGTTTGAATTTGCTAACATCACTTAGGATTTCATTAGTTTTATTTATGTAATCAGATTTATTCAAAATAACAACTCCGTTGCCCTTGTCCGGTCTAGTCACAACAATCTCCTGGTTCTTTGCCAAATTCTTAATAACCTGCAAGTCACTCTTCTTAAATATGAAAGATTTAAATTTAAGGTTTCTAAGTTTGTGAAAAAATTCTTGAGTTAAATTTGCAAACTGACATTTAAAATTATTAAAATCACCGACATGGGGAACATTTTTCAAGCCATTAAAAATTTTTTCAAAGTAAAGAAAAAACGAAGGCTTATATATTGAAATAACGGAAGCTTAAATTGCAAGCCAAGTGAGAGTAAAAACTTTTCCCGAGGGGATAGGGTGTAACTAGAAAAATTCGAAATTACTTTATCAGAATTGAAAAAATTAGGTGAATTCAGGCCCAGGGCCTTTAACTTACGTTCATGAGTTTCAGAAATGGTAGAATGAAACTTTTCAAGTTCACGTTGTACAAGAGAAATTATTAATAAATAATCCAACAACGAAAGGGTATTTTTAAGGGTAATTATATGATGCTCAAGCGACTTATTATGCGAGTCTGAAATTTTGATTTTATAATTAATTTCATTATTTAATAAATATTCCAGGGAAGATTGATAAAATTCAGAGTCATATAGATTGTCACGATAAAGTTTGAAGTAAACGAATTTCGGGAAAACCCTGCAGGTACGACACATTTCAAGAAAATAACAATCGAGTTTTGACTTCAGAAGCTTTCGTGAAGTCTTCCAAACATGGCGATAAGCCCTAAGGCCATCTTGTCCATACCTTGAGTATATATAGTCATGCGGTTTGCTTCTACAAAGCTTCAATTTAATATTTAGGAGAAATCCAATGACAAGGAGGAATGTAAATGCCATGAAAAGTCTTCTTTATTTCTCCTAAATATTAAATTGAAGCTTTGTAGAAGCAAACCGCATGACTATATATACTCAAGGTATGGACAAGATGGCCTTAGGGCTTATCGCCATGTTTGGAAGACTTCACGAAAGCTTCTGAAGTCAAAACTCGATTGTTATTTTCTTGAAATGTGTCGTACCTGCAGGGTTTTCCCGAAATTCGTTTACTTCAAACTTTATCGTGACAATCTATATGACTCTGAATTTTATCAATCTTCCCTGGAATATTTATTAAATAATGAAATTAATTATAAAATCAAAATTTCAGACTCGCATAATAAGTCGCTTGAGCATCATATAATTACCCTTAAAAATACCCTTTCGTTGTTGGATTATTTATTAATAATTTCTCTTGTACAACGTGAACTTGAAAAGTTTCATTCTACCATTTCTGAAACTCATGAACGTAAGTTAAAGGCCCTGGGCCTGAATTCACCTAATTTTTTCAATTCTGATAAAGTAATTTCGAATTTTTCTAGTTACACCCTATCCCCTCGGGAAAAGTTTTTACTCTCACTTGGCTTGCAATTTAAGCTTCCGTTATTTCAAATATATAAGCCTTCGTTTTTTCTTTACTTTGAAAAAATTTTTAATGGCTTGAAAAATGTTCCCCATGTCGGTGATTTTAATAATTTTAAATGTCAGTTTGCAAATTTAACTCAAGAATTTTTTCACAAACTTAGAAACCTTAAATTTAAATCTTTCATATTTAAGAAGAGTGACTTGCAGGTTATTAAGAATTTGGCAAAGAACCAGGAGATTGTTGTGACTAGACCGGACAAGGGCAACGGAGTTGTTATTTTGAATAAATCTGATTACATAAATAAAACTAATGAAATCCTAAGTGATGTTAGCAAATTCAAACAAATTCTTGAACCCGTCAATAAAGTCATTTTAAGGTTGGAAGACCAAGTTAATAGATTTTTGTCACGATTAAAGTCTTTAAAGATAAAAAAACGATACTTACTCTCAGTTCTTCGTATCTGGTTCTGATCTTGCTCAATTATACTGTTTGCCTAAAATCCATAAAGTTGGAACATCTAGCCTGATGATGAGCGTATTGCTCGAAACGTTGCGCATTAAAGAAGACTTTTCATGGCATTTACATTCCTCCTTGTCATTGGATTTCTCCTAAATATTATATATATATATATAATATATATATATATAATGTTATAATGTTTCATACCAGCAAAGACCCTAGGATCCACTCATGGCTGGTCTACCTAACTGTGTGTGTTCGTAATTGTGTATTGTGCATGTCCTCCGTGGTGGCGGAGGGGACCTACAATTTTACGTGGGTTCCGAACCAAAAAGAACATAAGAAATTTTTATAGTGGGCACACTAGGGGCCACTTCGGCCCATCGAGGTGGCTCCACTCTGTAAAAACTGCCTGTACATTGGCAACAACCAATTTTTACAAAACTAATTAATTATCAATTTAAAACTAATTAATTATCAATTTCAAAGTAAAGATAGAATCTCTGGATCCAGAGGATCAAGTCATAATAGACGACTATCCACAAATATGTTACACTCTATATCTGTTTATAACCGACATGCAAATATATCAGATCCAAAGAATCCAGTCAATTTCATTATGGTATCCATCAATACCAGTACCTTGCCAACTAAAAATAAGTCACGGTCCGTATCAATTGCGGACCAAGTCACAATTTACAACCATATACATTACAATATATATATACTTAGGAGGAAAAGTGTAGGTGTGGCTGTAAAGACTGTACAGTAATGTAGAAATGTGTGTGCACCCATTTTGGGTCTCCCATTTAAAGGTGTTTGTGGGGCAAGTGAAGATCATGAGTTTTTCAGTACCTCACAGTAAGTACTATCGGAGGCACCGCTCGGCAGAGGAATCTCTTTAAATGGGGTGTGTAAGGACAGAGAGTATCCCCTAACCCAAGATGCTGCCTCCCTATATCCCACAACACTTGTAAAACTATGTTTTCTTAAATTTGTTCTACATCTTGGCTTAAATAATTTCATACTATGACCTCTAGTCTGGTTATTGTGATCTTTAATGAAAAGAGAATCAAAATCTATCTTATCCAACCCTTAATTTTTCTATCCTAAACTATACCCAATCTATCAACATATGCGTCTAATCGATTTTTAAACATGTTTATAGACGTGCTACTAATTACTTCTACCGGCAAACTATTTCAGTTATTTACTATTCTATGCGTAAAAAAGTTTTTGGCAACTGCTGTCTCGAACCTTCTACTTGTCAACTTACACCCGTTATTTCTAAGCCTATTATATTGAGATATTTCGAAAAAGCTATCTCTATCTACGTTATCGAACCAATTCATAATTTTGAAAACCTGGATTAAATCACCCCTTAGCCTCCTAGTCTCGAGTGTAGTCAATTTTAACTCTTTACCTATCCTTGTACGACTTTGACCTAAGCGACGGAATCATCTTAGTTGCTCGTTTTTGAACTCTTGATTTTGTCTATATCTTTGCGCATATGCGGATTCCAAAATTGGACCGCGTACTCCAAATGGGGTCTAACTAATGATTTATAAAGAGGAACTATAATATCGCGCGATTTGTACTTAAAATTCCGAGCTATAAAATCTAACACTTTGTTCGCTTTATTGACCACTGCTGTACTTTGTTTCGCTACTTTTAAATCACCAGTGACTATAACTCCTAAATCTTTTTCCTGCTCTACGCTTATCAACTCTTTCCCTGACATACTATATGCAAAATTACCGTTACGCGAACCTATATGTAAAATTTTGCACTTATCGACGTTAAATCTCATTTGCCATGTGACTGACCAATTCACGATTTTATTCAGAATCATTCTGGATTTTACCTCTATCTTCGTCATTAATCGCCCTACCACCCAGCTTCGTGTCATCCGCAAACTTTGAAACTGTACTGACTAGGCCGACATCTAAATCGTTAATATATATAAGAAAAAGCAAGGGGCCCAATACAGAACCCTGAGGAACGCCACTCGCTACATTAGCCCAACACGACTCCGCTCCATCAACGACCACCCTCTGTTTCTTACCTCGCAACCATTCTTCTATCCAATTTATTACTACACCCCTGATTCCATGAGCCTTAGTTTTCTCAATGAGTCTTTTGTGCGGTACGGTGTCAAACGCTTTTTGAAAATCTAAATACACTACATCAACCGCCCGATGACTATCGTAAACGTCAACCACGCTTTGAAAAAATTCTAAAAGATTAGTTAAACAAGATTTGTTTCGCCTAAAACCGTGCTGCGTACTTTTAACTAAGTTATGCAATTCTAAGTGTTCGACTATACGATCCCTAATTATTGATTCCAGTAGCTTACCTACAACAGACGTTAAACTGATTGGCCTATAATTTCCCGCAGCACCTTTATCGCCTTTCTTAAAGATAGGTGTTACGTTTGCTAACTTGAAATTATCTGGTACGCACCCCTCAGAAATAGACGCATTAAAAATCTTTGTTAGCGGCACAACAATGCTATCTTTTAATTCTTTTAGTTGTATGGGATATATGGAATCCGGACCCGGTGATTTACGCGTTTTCATTTTATCAATATAGCGCATTACCTGCCCTTCACTAACCACAATATTATCCAAAATATTACCATTATCAAAAGGTATTATGTCCATGACCGTAGGTATATTCGTTACATCTTCTATAGCAAAAACTGACGTAAAGAATTCGTTTAGCAAGGTAGCCACTTCCTTGTTTTCAGAAACTATATCTCCGTTAACATTTTCAACGGCCCCAAGACACTTTTTATTGGATTTCTATTGTTGACGTATTGAAAGAATCGCTTGGGGGTTTTCTTTACTATCACGAGATATGGAGATTTCAAATTCGCGCTTGGACTTTTTTATTACACTTTTCGCTTCACGCCTTAGAGATATGTAGTTCTTTCGTAACCACAAATTGTCTTCGCACTTATGTAGCTTATAAGCCCTATCTCTACTCTTTATAATGTCTCCTACTCTAGAGGTAAACCATAAGGGCTTGTTATTTACTTTCGCACGCTTAATTTTGTACGGTACACATTCCTCATTTATAGTCCTAAATACTGTTTCAAACGATTCGTTGGAGTTCCCCATTACGTTTTCCCAATTGACGTGTTACAATTTATTTCGAAATTTACAAAAGTCTGCGTGCTGGAAGTTAGGAATTTTAGTCGAGTTAGCTGGTTTCGAGTGACTTACTGAGAGGACAAACTCTACCATATTGTGATCGTTATTGTTTAACGGTTCTATTACTTGAAGATCAGTAATTAGCCTATCATCCGTAGTTATTGCTAAATCTAAAATACTGTCCAACCTCGTAGGTTCCCCAACCTTTTGAATAAGAAAGCTATCTTCGAGAAAATTAACTAAACGATTACCTTCCGCGTCTCCCTGCATTGTATCGTAATTCACGTTGGCGCAATTAAAGTCACCCATAACTAAAGCCTGCTCACTACCTATTATTCTCTTTAGTTCACGATGTAACACTTCGTCCGTATCAGCTGTTTGATTAGGGAGCCTATATATAACCGCAACCAGAGCTGGGCAATAAATACATTGAATGTATTTAAATACTAAATACTAAATACATGGGAGAAATGTATTTAAATACTAAATACTAAATACATTTTACGAATGTATTTAGATACTAAATACAAAATACATCAATTGTATTTAAATACATTTGTAAATACATTTTAAATACATACAAATTTTAACATATGCATTCACTAATTCACTAAGCCATGACACGCACACGATAAAGAAATCAACCGCTTTCGACTAAGAGTGGCACACAACTGATTGAACTGACACGTTGAAACATGAACCATGCTGTACTACACTGTCGACGCGTCGTACTGTGCTAGTACAGAACGTGTATTAAACCAGTAAAAGTATTTACATTTTTATATTTTGAGTATTTAAATACATTGTATTTAAATACTCATTAAAGTATTTAAATACTATATTTAAATACATGAAAAACAATGTATTTATAAATACAGTTCTAAATACACAAATGTATTTAAATACGTATTTAAATACAAATGTATTTAAATACTGCCCAGCTCTGACCGCAACAACAAGTTTGAAATCGTTCAATTTAAGTTCTGCTATAGTCGAATCTATTGGTTCTGGAATTGTGTGCTTTATTTCTATAACGTTCGCAATATTATCTTTGATAAATAATACAACATAACACAGCCTCCTCGCCTACCTATTCTGTTTTTAACAAAAAGTCTATAACCTCCAATTTGATACTCCCCTACAAAGTCACGTGTTTCAGTGCTAAGCCACGATTCAATTATCGCAATTAAATCATAGTCTTTACAAGCAATTAAAGAAAGAAAATTCGTTTATTTTATTTCGTAAGCTACGAGCATTTAAGGATAGAACCTTCAAATTGTTTGTAATTGCGACACCTTCGCGAGCGCAGGGGAAATTTGTGGAATTTACGCTGGGACCGTTCGAGTTACGGCAGCCTGAAAAGAAGAGACAGTATTATGAAAGAGTCTTCCTAAACGCGCAGCTCCAACGTCATTAAGATGAAGTCCATCTCCGAGGAACAAGTCCCTCCTGCCATAGAAACTGTTCCAAAAATTTGCAAAATGCACTCCTTCCTGTTATTGTTAATATAATGTAGGTCGCCTTGTTGTAGAAATCGTTACGTTGGATAATTCGAGGAAGTATACCTGTTAAAACAATCTTATTAGTTTTTTCCTTTAATCGCTCTAGTAAGTCCCTGTACCTAGCCAGCAGTTCTTCCGACCTAGAATTTAAAACGTTATTAGTACCGACATGAATAACATACGTTGTGTCCTCGGCGGTACCGGCTGTAAAATGGTCAACACTATTAGTTATATCCTCCACCATTGCACCAGGGTAGCAGTAACGGCGCCTACGACGAGGGTTTCTCCCACAGAATTCCTCGAGCTGCCCTCGAACAATGGAATCGTCAACGAGTCGTATTTCCTGTTCATCAGCATCTTCGAAACCTAAAACAGAAAACTTATTGTTTCTTATTACTGGTAGACAAGTCTTAGTTTTTCTCAATGGTGCTCCATTACGCACTCCAACGAAGGGTTAGGAACTAGGGGAAGAGAGAGGGCTATTAGTACTATTTATATTACTAGTAGAAACTGAGGCATAAGGGGTCGTAATTGGAGTCTCAAGGGATTATAATTTTGCCGTCAGGAGCATCACGTTTTCTTCAAGCCTCACTCTGGCCTCCCTCTCACGTTCTAACTCGTTCCTCAGCACTTCCATGCTTGAGCACCACTTGCAAACTAACTGTTCATTATTATTAGCAGTGGTGGGCACCGTTAACCAAAAAGTTAACTTCGTTAACCGTTAATCCGTTAAACATGTAACGGAAGTTACCGATAAACCGTTAACGTTAACTTTTATTATAAAAAAAATGAAAAACACAATATATATATAATTTAATTTTCCCTCTTCTTCTCGTTCTCCATTTTGTCCATGAGATGCATGTTGCCCTTCATGAAAATTAGCATATCAAAGTTTTTATCAGACAGGGATGATCTCTTGGCCCTCAGGATGTCCTTGCCCATAGAGAACAAACGCTCCACTGCAGCACTGGAGGGGATGGCTGTGTTGAACTTGATGAACAAGTCCACCAACACTTGCTCACCCAAGAAGGCAGCATCTGTCAGGACATAAAGGGTTAAGGTGAAAACGCTCCCATTGTAAGACATCAATTGACTTAATTTATGTCATCAAAGTGACATGAGAATTGAAATCTTACCTGATCAGTTTTATGGTTCTTGAAATGTATCAAGGAGACTACGAATAAGGTACTCACAGACATATTATAAATATACATGACTTACTTGACAACGATTATTTTTAAATATTCACTAGCACAAACATGTTGCGCAAGAGACAGACTGCAAATGAAACGAATGTAGTTATTTGTTGTAATTGTTACATATATATTATTGAAAGTGCCTTAAAATGCTCGTGATATTTCTTGAAAGAAGTTGAAACATTCAACTCAAATGGCAAATCTTTCCGCCTGATTTTACAGTCGACCATGTTTTGCTCAAACCAATGCCATAAATAACTACCATATTTGGTAAGACACAAATTGTGGCGACGGAAACAAATATATCGCCTGATTTTGCACTGCGGAAATGGAAATTCGTTCATCACTATTAACAGTGGCGGATTAATTGCGCACCTGCTCAGCACTGAAAATACTAGAAACTTTTAAACGTTTATTTATGAATTTTTTGGGTTAACGGACTCGAGTTAACGGAAGTTAAATGTAACGGAAGTTAATTAGTCCGATAATGATTTTCAAAGTTAACTTAAAAGTTAAATCGTTAACGAAAAAGTTAACTTCGTTAATTAACGATTAACGGATTAACGGTTTGTGCCCAGCTTTGATTATTAGCCATTGTGAACGCCTAAGCGACAAATTTCCCTTCACAGCGATGCAAGTACTTGACGGGGATGTCATGCTTTTAATTAGTTAAAAAACAAACAAAACAAAAAACAAAAATAAAACGAGCGTTTGGAAATTAATAAATTACAACGTAGGTCTACCGCGTGCTTATTGTGCCGTCACCTGCCCAAACCCGCAAAAATGTTCTTGAAGCGCAGAAACAGGTTCTTGTAACACAAATTCATACTAAATGAATATATAATTAAGCTACCAACGAAAGATCTGTAAAAGAAAGAGTATTAATAATACTTATCTGATCGCGATTCGACCGACTTTTTTCCTTTTTTTCCCACGATGTGTGACCACACTCTACCTGATCTCCCGAAGGAAGGAAAAATGAACCTTATTTTCTGATAGATTTGAAAAACAAACAAGGCAAGCCACGTGCACTAGCCTTGGTTTTATCAAATAATATAGTACTGAATAAAGTCAATAAATGAAATATATTCGTTAATAAATGATTAGTAACACGGAGTAATTTAGTTAAGAATGCACCAAACACTACTTTTTTTTAAATACACCTCAACGAAAACCACTTATTCAATTGATAACACTGGACACTCGATAAAACACGTCTGTTCACAAGGAAAGACTGATCACTTATATATATATATATATATACATATATATTATATATATATATACAGGGCGTCCCAAAAAAATGTATACACACTTTAACAGCTGATAGCTCAATTGATGTTTCTTTCTTTCCAAGTTAAACCCATTAGAATTAATAATGGCAGTCAGACTAAGCTTTGAACAAAGGAAATTCATTCTAAAATGCTACTGGAAGTGTGAAAACGCAGTTGAAGTGCAAAGACAGTTTAGGAGGGAGTTTCAAACAGATCCACCAACACGACTTACCATCACCAGTGGTGGACCTACATTTTTGGGACCCTGAAGCTTGAACTGTTATGGGGGCACCTTCGCAACCAGCAACAATAGGGCAAATGCACAAGCGAGACGAGTGCAGCCTGAATTGAGAATTCAGATGTCTTTTTATGGTTCCGATTGGCTCTAGCCTAAGGGCTGAGCTATAGAACTATTAAGCCGTGCACCAACGAAGGATTCGAAAATCCAGCTGCCAAAATTTAGACTATGAATAGATTCTGGCGAGCTCAGCGAGCCCATACAGCTGGGGGTTCGGGCGCTGCAAGCCCCCGAGAAAATTTTGAAATTTGACCAATTACAGGGGCATTTTGAGGCCATATGAAATGGGTATTAGAGCATATTCTAAGGTCAATATTAAGTACTTCAACCCATTGGCTTATGATTCTATCACTAAAATAGCCTTATTTTAATAACAAACACTTAACAAAACTCCATCGATTTTGTTGAAAAATTCACTCATTAAAAAAAAAGTTGCTTCAGGGCCCCTCCTGGATTAGGGGCCCTGAAGCTTAAGCTTCATTAGTTTCATAGTAGATCCGCCACTGACCATCACTCGAATTAGAGATAAGTTTGAAGCCGATGGAACTGTTCAGAATGTCCACAAGAAGCGTTCCGGAAGACCACGGACATCGACAAGCCCCACAAAGCAAGAAAGAGTACTGGAAACGTATCACCAAAGTCCAAGAAAATCTGTGCGGCAAGCGAGTCGTGAGGTAGGAATTTCAGAATCGTCTGTCCAACGCATTTTGAAGCGCTGTCAATGGAAAAGTTACATTCCAAGATTAGTCCATGCTATTAATGAAAATGATCCGGACCGAAGAGTGGAGTATTGCGAGTGGTACTTGGCACGATGTGGATGTGGATTGGACGAAGGGGTTTCGTAGAATACCCTCCGCGTTCACCAGACCTCACACCACTAGACTTTTTTTTATGGGGATACTTAAAAGACAAAGTCTACGCTATAAAACCTGCAACAGTCGCTGAATTGAGAGCAGCCATTGAACGAGAATGCACACAAATACCAAACGAAATGTTTCGTGATGTTTGCGATTCCATTGCTTCGCGTTATCAGCAGTGCCTGGACCAGAACGGACGTCAGTTTGAAAACAGGCGTTGACAAAACAATTAAATAATGTCTGTAGATTCTATTACATTTTGAAAATGAAATGTATTTTAACAAACACTGCCTTTATAATTATTTAAAGTGTGTATACACATTTTTTTGGGACGCCCTGTATATATATATATATATACAGGGTGTCCCAGAATTAACTATCTATTTCAATGAAATCGGACAAATTTTTTAAAAACACACTTTTATTTATGTTTATCATGTTTAATATGTGTTAAAAATGTATAAATTTCTAAATTTTTTTCATAATTTTATTTTCATAATTTTTTCATTATCTGGTCCAATGAAAGACCGTCTGAAGTCATAGAATGGCAGAGAGAGACTCCAAAAGTTAACGTGTGGCTTGGAATGACCAAATCCAAAATTTATGGTGCTCCATCTTGTTGAAACACATTATCAAGAATGCCATCATCAAGAAGCTGTGGTTCGAGAAACTGCTGAAGCATATCAAGGTAGACGGTACCTGTTACAGTTGCTTCCGCAAAGAAGAATGGGCCATAAATTTTGGATTTGGTCATTCCAAGCCACACGTTAACTTTTGGAGAGTCTCTTTGCCATTCTATGACTTCAGACAGTCTTTCATTGGACCAGATAATGAAAAAATTATGAAAAAAATTTAGAAATTTATACATTTTTAACACATATTAAACATGATAAACATAAATAAGTGTTTTTAAAAAATTTGTCCGATTTCATTGAAATAGTTAATTCTGGGACACCCTGTATATATATATAAACGGAAGGTGAAGACTACTGGTCTCAACTACAATCCCTGGAACTCTACTCTTGAAAGAAGGCGCGAGCGGTACACAATAATATACTGTACATATGGAAAATACTTGAGGGCTCTGTCCCTAACCTCAGAAATGAAATAGAAACAAACTGGAATGAGAGAAGAGGCAGATTTTGCACGGTCCCAGTTGCGGTGGGAGGAGGAGCCATGAAAACGAAGGTGGAAAATACCCTCAGAATACGGGGCCCAAAGCTTTTTAATGTCCTTCCAAAAGAAGTGAGGAATCTCCAGCACACCGACCTTAATAACTTTAAGAACCAGCTGGATAGGTTCTTGTGCAAAGTCCCTGACCAGCCATGCGTGGCTGGCTACGAGGGCAGGAGAAGATCAGAGAGCAATTCCCTCTTTCAAGTCCCAAAAATGAGGCGGGATGCTTCAGAAGGGTCGACCGCAGGTCGATCCTGAACCGTCGTTCAAACTCATCAAAAGTAACAAAAGTATATACACACACACACACACATATATATATGGGCTACGTCGTGGCCAATGTTGTAACACCGCTTCCCGGAGATCAGCGAAGATAAGCGACATTGGGTTTGGGTAGTAGTTGGATGGGAGACCGTCCTCTGCGCCCAGATTATGTAGCGACCCGTGGTTCGGATCCCACGTAAAGCTGTAGGTCCCCTCCGTCATATGAACTTAGATGTGGCGAAGGTTAAACAACCCCAATAAAAAAAAAAAACTATATATATACAGGGCGTCCCAAAAAAATGTATACACACTTTAACAGCTGATAGCTCAATTGATGTTTCTTTCTTTCCAAGTTAAACCCATTAGAATTAATAATGGCAGTCAGACTAAGCTTTGAACAAAGGAAATTCATTCTAAAATGCTACTGGAAGTGTGAAAACGCAGTTGAAGTGCAAAGACAGTTTAGGAGGGAGTTTCAAACAGATCCACCAACGCGACTTACCATCACTCGAATTAGAGATAAGTTTGAAGCCGATGGAACTGTTCAGAATGTCCACAAGAAGCGTTCCGGAAGACCACGGACATCGACAAGCCCCACAAAGCAAGAAAGAGTACTGGAAACGTATCACCAAAGTCCAAGAAAATCTGTGCGGCAAGCGAGTCGTGAGGTAGGAATTTCAGAATCGTCTGTCCAACGCATTTTGAAGCGCTGTCAATGGAAAAGTTACATTCCAAGATTAGTCCATGCTATTAATGAAGATGATCCGGACCGAAGAGTGGAGTATTGCGATTGGTACTTGGCACGATGTGGATGTGAATTGGACGAAGGGGTTTCGTAGAATACCCTCCGCGTTCACCAGACCTCACACCACTAGACTTTTTTTTATGGGGATACTTAAAAGACAAAGTCTACGCTATAAAACCTGCAACAGTCGCTGAATTGAGAGCAGCCATTGAACGAGAATGCACACAAATACCAAACGAAATGTTTCGTGATGTTTGCGATTCCATTGCTTCGCGTTATCAGCAGTGCCTGGACCAGAACGGACGTCAGTTTGAAAACAGGCGTTGACAAAATTAAATAATGTCTGTAGATTCTATTACATTTTGAAAATGAAATGTATTTTAATAAACACTGCCTTTATAAGTATTTAAAGTGTATACACATTTTTTTGGGACGCCCTGTATATATATACACACACACACACGAGGGGTCGCGCGTCTTAAGGTACCTAAGCGCCACCACAGGCAAAAATGTGTTTTTGATGGATATCACTATTTTCACCCTTCCTCTATCGCGTGGTTTGGATTATAATGACCTTACGACACGAAGTATGGTTGAAAACCTTATGAAGCGAACTACTTTTTTCATCTCATTCTGTGCCAGAAATCGCACCCAAAGTTCGGCATAAGAAAAAAAATATATATATATATATAAAATATGAAAATCTAATCCAAAAACTCATCTTCACTAGCATACTTAGAACTCTAATTTCGCCAAAAATGAACGTTCTAGCTCAATTAATAACAGATACTGTTGCCAGAATATTGCTGAACTTTGGAGGCGATTTGTGGCGAATTTTAATTTTGGCGCTCAGGTACTTAAGACGCGGGACCCCTTATATATATATAGATGGATATGAGGTTGAACTCAGAATGGTCTCGCGGTTTTTTCATGATCAAAGATAGATAGATATATATCTATATCGAAAGAGGGAAGGATGGGTCCCCAGCCCTCACTTTCCCTTTCTGTATTGCAGATGCAGAGCTTGTTGCGTCTTACGGCGGGCGGTGGGGTCGCCACATCCCTACGCCAGATAAAATCTAAACTTTTCTTTTTAAGTTATGTACAGTTTTTCGTAAATATATAAATGAATGATAATAGGTAAATAAAAACGAAAGTAAGACATCATTTTACTGCCAAAGTAAATATATTTATATATACATATGAACATGATTGAATGAGATTAAGTACAAAGCTATTAATGGAAAAAGAAGGTAGTTTCCCCGAAACGTGATCAAAACATTTCAGGCGTTACAATCCTCCATGAACGGATTAACTTTAATATAAACGTAACAAATCCGCTTATTTACAACACGAATTTAAACGTTCTTCGTCGTATGAAATTTGCGCTGAATTTCGCGTTAGCACGATTTGATCGGATATAATTGAACTCCACTTCAAAAAATGGCACCACTGGATTAGGAATGAGATATACGGAAGTTACCATCATTCCTTATTACGACCCAAGACGACTTGGAAAGGTCGATGCGTTATCTCGCGTAAAAAAATTCACTGAAACCACGAGCTTGAATTAAACAAATTATTATTATTACAATTGTATTCATTGTTTTAACTTAAATGGAAGAGTTTATTTAAAACTATTTACTTTAAATATCACTTTCCCCTCCAATGCCATAGAGAGGAAAACGTCTCTCCTACCCAAAAGGGGGATGATGGGGGGATCTCCCTATCTTAAACGAAAATGACAAGACTTAAAAAAAAAAACTAAATTCCATGTACTACTTCTAAAAGCTTTACTTTTTGCGTTAACAAATCTGTTACTACGAACCAGCAAAAGTATAAAACAGAAGCGAGTCCAAAACAGAATTAATAATAAACATGTAACAATAATTCTGACATAGTTCTTACGTAAAAAAAAAAAAGATGGTCCAAATGGAGTCGAATCTATTTACTTAACTAATTTTTTATTATATACACGACATAAGACAAATGTTGACTAGAACCACGGGCGGATCTTGGCCTTTGAAGAGTAAGTTTCACTCACTAGTCAACGGTGCGTCATTTTTTAAGTCACCGTGGAATCAATATGAGCCGATTCAAAATCACTACGAGTCACCGTGAGTCAACTGCCTGGGAGAGACACGAGTTATGGTGATGATGCGGTTGGCTACTTCCCTTTCCTACCACATGTGGGTCTCTCGGATCTCCCCGATAATGGCATTGGCGTTTTGGAGGGCCTGAAAAACACCATACTTCACACACAAATCCAAGAAGAAATGAAAGCGTTATAATGTCACCGACGCGGTGCCATTTTAACGCCTCTTTTCTCTCCTTTAATAAAAGTGGGGGAGGAATGATATTTAACAGGCATTACTGGAACTAGTTCATTAAAGGAAGGTTTCAAAATAGTGACCACTTTCAATAGAGGGGAAATTAACATTAAAGTGGCACTTAACATTTTTCCTAAAAATTTAGTTGCTATTGTATAGGAATGAAGTATAAGGCAGTCTTGGTTGTACCTTAAATTGCTTGAGAATACACCTTAAAAAAAAAACATTTTGAAACGTTATCGAACGTCCAAATACGTTTGTTTACATAATAATGACTCGTTTTTAGGGTCAGCCGAAACTGGCAAGGCGGAGTATTTTTGTTAAGCAAAGGAGCTGGATGTATTGCTCATAGTAATTAAAGTACCCTTAAATTGAGCTTGTGCCCGTGATTGTCCTTAAGGAGGCACTATTACCGCCGTCGGAATTGGAGATTGGATTGGGCACCTATTCTGCGACTACTTGGGCTCAAGTGACTCTGATGTCACCTCTGTGGCCGATCTGTGTAGCACTAAACTTCATTTCCTTGTTATTCAGATCATGCGGTCGTAACTCACCAGCAGGAAAGTGGTACACCGTCGGGGGGGTCACAGATTTTGAAACTAACAATGGCCGTTTAATTTCAAGATTTTGCAAACCTTGTTTGTCATCATCTTAAATGAGTGTCGTAAAACCCACAAGTGAATCTCCCGTTATGGTACTGTGTTCACGATCCCTACCCAGTCTTCAAGCCGTAAAATTCCTAACCTCGAGCATTGCACCGCTCGTGGATAATGTTAAAAGCTCACCTTGAGCATCTCCGCCGCCTCTTTTCTCCTCTGCGCTATCTCCGGCGATTCGGAAAGAAGGTCGTCGATCTCCTCCGTCCTATAGAGGTGCTTGACGAGTTCAGACTGCAGGTTGTCCTTCACGTGGTTCACGAGGAAGTGCATGACTGCTTTTGGCACCTTGTCTTGGATGCTCTTCCGCACAATCAGGAAGTACGATTTGATCAGACGCTCTGACAATTTCAGAGAAATACTTGAATTAACGCTTTACGACATTATCACTGACATTTAAAAGTGGAATACTGGCCCCTTGGAGAACACCACATATGGACATTCTAACTTAATTCTCAAATTTAACGTCATCAAAAAGTTTTTTCTCCTTGTAAATTTATTTTAAATTGAATCCTAAGGAATTAATCTAATTGGCCAATGCTCCTTTGACCTATGACACTGACCTATGACCTCGCAGTCCTTAGCTTCTCTCTCGGTGAGCTTCCTCGTCTGGACCGATGGCACTTCGGGCAAAAGATCAACCGGTTTCTGAGGGGACAGCAGACTGCCTTCAGAGGGGAGCAATGCCGTGGAATTCAGTCCTCCCTATGGCACAAGCACGCAAGCAATGCCCAACGTTTAATAAAAGCAAGCAAAATGTTAGCCATCGACGATCTAATAAGTGGCTAATCAAAACCAGACCTAATGCTCATGGTAAATAGAGTCCATATTTCTTCACGCAATGCTCCACTAAAAAATTGCTAAAAATTCTAAAAATTCTAAAAAAAAAAAAAAAAATTCATTCCGTAAAAATACGTTCCATCTACACAAAAGTTGTTTCCTGTGGCTGAATTTCACGATTTTACAACGTTCGCTATTTCAGTCTACTGTAACAGTATTTGAACTAAAAGATACCCAAAACAGTCATATAACGCTACCTAGTAACAAGTGCAGTGAATTTAACTAATTTGGGCTACTGTATTAAAAGAAGTGTTAAAATAACTAAGTGGCGAAAGGAAGCTTCAAGTGACGCGTGAGGTGCGCGTTCAGATTGAATTCAGTCACTATAGACCATTTTCATCCTCGCAAAGACGTCTCAGCACGTTCTCTAACTTCAAATGCGCAGTCGTTATACGCGTGACGTCATAGTTAAAGGGGTGTACGTAACCCGATAACCGAGACCCGCGACTTAACGTGGGTTGGGAACCGCGCAAACCGTTGTTCATCGTGACCCCACGCGAACCCCAGCCAATCACCACTAAATTTATAAAACTGGATCAAAGGCTATTAAAAGTAACCCTTCTTACTCCAGCATACGTAAACGTGAAAATAGTCTATAAACGAATGTTAGAGTGTCCTACACTCGAACCGCTCCTAAGGCCTAAAGAATAGCAAAGCTGTTAAAAAGCATCGAGTCGTCGTAAGAAATGAAATGGGCGTGGCGAAATAGCGAATGTGACTTAAATAGAAATTAAGATTCGATAAAAATTCTAACATGGCTAACATAAATTCATACTAAATTTAAAAATATTTTGAATCTTTTTACGTATATTCAAATTAGTCAAGTGATCTACAGTTAAAAAAAAGGTTTTTGCATTAAATCATTATAATTTTAAGAGACGACGAATGTTAACGGTGTCTGTCTTTCTTCTTCTTCTTCTTTAAAAAATGATCAAACACAAGATTAAAGAGGAGTTCCTATTGAAAGGAAATAAACAAAGTTACCCGCTTGAAACCCGTTTTCCAAAATCACCAAAACCACGAGAAAAAATAGTTAACCAAAGTACATTTATAACTGGTATGAGAAATAAACATTTTAAATATTTGATGCGTCTTCATTGGTCAGAAATATATACTAAGTTTCTGATTGGTTAATTTAAGAACGTTAATTATATAATTATAATTAACCAGTTTTAATGGTAAAATTTTCCTTTACAGATCTAGTAAAATTTAAAAATGGGGGGGGGGGGGGGGGGGGGGCTTCGACTCCCGTCCCATGGAAAGCGGACCCTTCGCATATTGCTTAACCTTAGCAAAATGTTAACAGTTGTTGGTCGTATAAGTTAGATTTAAAATTTTATTGCGTATGAATGTACGATGAGTTAACAGGGATACCAACACGTCACTAACTACCCGAATGCAGTAACACAACACACCTCACTCCCTTTCGGACCTTTTGGGTCAATGCCGTTAGTGAGCTAAAATTAAAAATACATTCAAGCGAGCGGAAAAGGAGAAAATAATCAATTAATCAAACGTTTTCACCAATTTTCACGTCTTTTTTTGGTACATGTGCGTGTGTGTGTGCGTGCGTGTGTGGGTGGGGGGTCTCGGGTTTGTCAGGAGAAATTATTTGTATTTCCGTTACCTCATTTTCAGTGAACAAAATTAACCCTTTTAAGATCAATAACTATCCGTCCCTTTCATGAAAACTTCCTCTCCCACGAGCGGTGCAATTACCTAGAACGGTTTTAAAAGGGAGGAGTCACCTGGTGATTCGGCGTGTTTGAAGGCGAAGATTCCCTAGACTCTTCTTTGGCAGTGTGGTTCTGGGTCTCGGGCCTGGGCCCCGCCATCAGGGAGGAGAACCAGTGTTGCTGTTGGCTGGTAACTTCTTTAACCGTGACGTCATTGGGCACCGGGCGAAACGAGTGAGAGTCACTCATGAACCGGCTCATTCCCTGTAGGAACGGAGCCCTTAAAAAATAAAAACTTTCCAGGGACTTTCAATTCAAAAAATTTTGACCGAGGAATCTTTAATTTTGGAATCTTGAAAATCTATTTCTGAGAATTTCATTTAATTCAATTCTTTCTAAACATCTCAATCAGGAATCTTTCATTACGGCCATTTTGTCCGCATTAGCGTGAAAAGGGAAACATTTGGAAGAAAATTCCCATACCCAACTTCTGAACGTTCCAGTACCCTACTAAAATTTAAGGCATAGGCACAGATGCCCCAGAACCAGACTAATTACTCTAGTAAAACTCGGCTTTCTAATTCCGCTGCGGGTAAAACAAGCTTTCAGTAGAAGGAATAAAAATCTAGAACGCAAAATTAGATTACTTTCAGTTTTTAACTAAAAACAAATATTTAGAAAAGTTACTCTCAAAATACTTGCAATAGAAAACCATAAAGAAAATGGGAATTATTTCATTGGGAAACACTTGAATAATCTGTAGTATGAATACATTTATTACATTGGTACGCAACGTGTCTGATGTTTCAACCTACATAACTATTTTTCATTAATTCGGGTGTGCTGACTCCAAAAATCACACCCATTTTTACTCATCACGTACAGTTTTCTGGCAAATACCTGTTACCCATTTTGTATGGGTGGTATATAGACATACACCCAATTATGCAATATGTTTACTATACATAGAATATATTCATTTTATTTATAGGCAAATACTATATTATACATACAGGGTGTCCAGAAGTCTTGGAAGGGTTTTATTTGGCTAAAACTTTTTTGATTAATTTCTTTTTCAATTAAAGTACCCTTGCTGCGATTAATGAAAATGGAATCGTGGACAGTGCAACAGTGTGGCTATTGTGAAACTTTATTTGACAAACAACTCTTCCATCGTTGCCGCTCAAAGAGCTTTTCGATTAAAATTCAACGTACGTTCCGCTCCTTCTGATCGAGCTATTCGACGGTACGTCGCTGAATTTCGTATGGGAAAGGGTCAGGGAGACGAACCACGGACTGGGCGTCCTCGGACAAGCCTAAGTCCAACTCTGAGATGGTTCGCGTTGAGGAAAATCCACATCAGTCCGACGACGCAGCCAGGAATTAAACACGTCAAGAAGTTCCTTACATCAAATTTTAAGAGAGTATATCAATCTTTACCCGTACAAAATTCAAATTGCTCAAGAAATTAAACCACAAGATCATCAGAGTCGGATAACGTACGTAGTGATGTGAGGCGAGAATATTCTGAGAATATTCTCCAAAATATTATTTGCTGAGAATATTCGAGAATTTTCTTTTTACTTAGTTTTAAAACATTTTTAGATTGTTTTGCAGCTTTTTAGAGAATTCTAGAATATTTCAGAACCTTATGGAACTTTCTAGAATGTGAGAGAATATTCTAGACGACTCCAGAACATTCTAGAATACTCCGGAATTGGGAGAAAATAGTATATAAAGGATAGCAAACCGTATGCAATTAAATCAGCCCAAACAGTAGATGCACTGACATGGTGGAAGGGTATCTGCTACGGATCGAAGCTAGGCAAAGTAGCGATCAACATCTTAAGTATGCCACCAACCACTGCCGCAACTGAAAGAAGTTTCAGTACTTATAGTACTGTTCACTCGGCAAAAAGGAACAAGTTAACCATAGAAAGAGAGGGCGAGTTAACCTACATTTCTCACAATCTAAAACTTTCAACACGTGAGGATAGCCCAGAAAAGTCTCATGTTCCAGAGAAGTATACGGAAGAATGCAAAGATCAAGAAAAAGAAGAACAGCAGGAGGAGGAGGAGGAGGAGGAGGAGGAGGAGGAATAGACAAAGAAGCCGATGATGACGACGAGGCAATGATTGATGAGTCAGAATTAGAGTAAATACCAGTAACCAATAATTAATTTCTATATACTGTAGTTTTGAAAAAATCAAATAAAAAATAATGATTTTTTTTATAAAAAAGCTATTATACTGAAAAACAAATTCAACACTTAATTACAAGGGATATTTTTTATTTGTTTCTAAACTGTTTTGTCTGATATATTTTATTAATTTCTATATAATTTTGAAGGGAAAAAAAAAAAATTTAATCACTCCCATCCCTGGTAAATACTGTACTTTGAATTGAAATACAGTATTTATACAGTGATTCAATAATTTTTTTGCATTAGTTAATTTATTTATTTCTTCACTCATCCTATCATTCACTTCTGACTTAGAATTTCTCCATTTTGACAGGAACTGAAGTTAAGCTGTATCGGAATACAGTAGTTGAAAAACTCCTCAGATGTTCTAAAAAAGAAAATTCTCAAAAATTCTCGGTTCGGAGAATATTCCCCTAAAGATTATTCCCGAGAATTTTACAACATTAAACGTACGCTAATGTGATTTTAGATTTACGCAATGAAAATGAAGATTTTCACCAGATATTAAATTTGCAATTAAAATCGAAATAAATATATTTTCAAGTGTTACAAACCTTTTTTTATTTGATTCCCAAACAAAAAGTTATAGCCAAATACCACCACCCCCGAAGACTTCTGTGACACCCTTTAATATATTTTTTTTTTTTTTTTTTTTTTTAGTTCAGGAAGAACCGATTCGCCTCTATTTAAAGGGCATATCTCAGCGGAAAAACAAAGAAAAAGTGAGAGGAAAGACAGAGGAAAAAGAAAGGGTGGAGGGGACAGTTGAAGTGGAAAAAGACCAAGGATGACAAGGACTGCAGGGTCGAGCCCCATCATCCTTGGGTGCTAGGGCCGGGAGGGCGCACGTCTTTAATATATATATATATATATATATATACATACACATTTTTAACTGCAAACAACACACAGTATAATTAATATAAAGAACGACGCTTGTGTAGAAGAACGTTCCGCACAAGATGAGAAGGGAGAACGAACAAATGAAAAATAAGGTAACCACCAGGGAATCGAACCCTCCTCATCTTGCGCGGACCGTTCTTCTACACAAGCGTCGTTCTTTACATTAATTATACTGTGTGTTGTTTGCAGTTAAAAATGTATATATAGGTACGGCATGCGGAGGTGCCCCCTCAGGGCATTGGTTTCTGCTCGTATGTAGGAGAATTACGACTTCTGATTAATCGAGGCCCATGGTGTAGTGGATAGCATATCTGACCGGCAATCGGAAGATCCCAGGTGGTTACCTCATTTTTCATTTGTTCGTTCTCCCTCCTCATCTTGTGCGGAATGTTCTTCTATACAAGCGTCGTTCTTTACACACACATATATATATACAGGGTGGGCCGTAAGTTTCCATACATAGGAAAAATAAACATTTTGTTATGGACAACCATTTTTATTTATATAATATGCTCTACATGGTTGCCATTGTTTTGAAAACACATTTCAATACGTGTTCCCCACTGTTGATGAACACGCATTAGCACAGTTGACGTTATGCTTGTAATGGCGTTGGTGATACGTTCCTTTAGATGATTTATGTCTCGTATCTTTTCCTGATACACCATGGCCTTCAAGTGCCCCCAAAGATAGAAATCAAGGGGGGTGATGAGATCTGGGGATCTGGGAGGCCACTCCACAGGACCACGCCGACCAATCCAAGCATCCGGAAACTGCTGCTGCTGATCCAAATACCGACGCACGTGAAGACCATAATGAGGTGGAGCTCCATCTTGCTGGAAGTAAACTGGGAAGTTACCTTCCTCGTTTAGCAGGGATGGGAAAATCTCTTCTTGCAACATGTTAAGATACCTTTCGGCATTAAGATTTCCACTGACAAAAAAAATTGGTCCAATAATTCTGTCACCCCATATCCCGGCCCACACCATCACTTTACCGGCACCTTGCATCTTCGTCGGACTCAGCCAGTTAGGGTTAGCATTACTCCAATAACGTATGTTTTGCCGATTAACCTCTCCATTGACGTAAAAATTTGCTTCATCAGTAAACAAGATCTTACGTCAAACGCATATTCTTAGGGTATCTGAAACATAAAAACAAACGTTTAATTTTTCCTATGTATGGAAACTTACGGCCCACCCTGTATATATATATATATATATATATATATATATATATATATATATAGTCACGGCAAATGGAACTGGGACCTTTCCATATAGAATTTGGCCTACTTTGAAAATATGACAAATGAGCAGTTTTAACACTTACATTAATATTTAATTATGTTGCCCTTGGCCTTGATGACCATCTGGAGACGTTTCGGCATGCTATCACTCAGTTTTTGAAAATAATCCAAGGTCATGTTCTTAATCCACGACGACTTGATCTCGCGCTGCAGACTATCGAGTGATGTGGTGTCGATGTTTGAAAGCTTCTGCTTCATGACATTCCAGCAGTTCTCGATGAAATTCAGGTCAGGGCTATTTCCTGGCCACTTCAGCACGTTATTATTATTATTGTCAGCAAGCCACTTTGACACTTTTTTCGCCTTATGACAAGGCTCATTGTGGTGCATGAAAACACTGGCGCCGTGTATTTCGTAAAAATTAAGCTGCCAGACACCGCAAGATTATTTCGTCACTCGTATAAAGCCACACTGGCAAATTAAACTGGGGCAGCTTGACAATGTTTATATGGAAAGGTCCCAGTTCTATTTGCCGTGACTGTGTGTATAATAATATATATATATATATATATAATATTATATAGAAGGCCGGGTCGAAAAGGGGTCAGGTCAGATTTTGCTTAGGTACATATTGTGAGGTTGATCATTTTGTAATAGTATCCACACCAAAAATCAAGGCTGTGGGACCTTCGCTACCCGCCCACTACCCATACACACTTTTTTTCCATATGAATTTGTATGGGAAATAGGCCAAAAATCGAAAATCGTAAAAATCGACCCTAAATATTAATTTTTTTGCTTTCGGATGGCCAAAATAGGGTTCCCGGCACGAATTATATCAGAACAGACCATTCACCAACTTTTTTTTAGATCAGGGGGGGGGGGGGGGGTCTTAAATCCAGTGCTGACTCATAGCACCGGATATAAGACCTAATATTACAATTTTTTTTTCCCCTTTCCAGATTCCTATTTAGGTACCTAGAATGTTAAAGTTTGTATTAAAATACGTTATTTAATTTTAAAATATCAGTAATAAATAAAATATAGTTAAAATCTTATTAAATTAAATTAGGGCTACTAGAAAAAGCAGCCACAATGCAGCCTTCGGATATCCAGCAAAATTTTCATCCGCCATGACGCCATCAAAAGCTGATGTTGTTGTAAGGCACTTCCATTTTATTGTTAGAGAGGAAGAATCTAAAGCACAGGGTAAAAGGGAATTTATGTTATAGTTACTAGACTTATAGAAGATGCTGATAAGTTAACTAAATGCCCTATGACAAAAAGAAATGAAAAATATTATGAAAAAATAAAGAAATATGACGAGATGTTTGCCATATCTCCATGCCACTGTTATGATAAACGTATAAGGGATAGAAAACTTTGTAGGTGTGAACATAAAATACCTATTATAGAATGGGAAGCTTTTATTGGTCAAAAAGAAAGAAAAAAAACCAGTTAGGAAAAATTGATAAAAAAAACTACTACAAGTAATTTGAGAAAGTTGGGCAAAATCCAAAAAGCACAGGAAAGGGAAAAGAAATCAAAAGAAAAATTAAGAGAAGCAAGGGAATTTGTATCATCAGAAGTGATAGATGATAATGAAAATGAAGATGTCGATTTTCAAGACAGAGAGGACTTAGATTATGAAGAAGACAGAATTAATAGAAAATTTTCAAAATAGATATACCTATGAAAATTTAGCCAAAACTTCAGAGATATAGGGTAAGCAATAGGGCCACAGCAGCCCTTAAAAGATATGAAGATTTTACGTTTAGAAAATATGCTTGATCGAAAAAAAGTTGAGAGAGAAAAAAACAGAATTGGTAAAATAAACAATGACAAGTATAAAGAAGAAAACCAAAATGTGGAATGCATTGGATTTGATGGAAGAAAACATGATATACTGACAGAATCAGGCAAAATAAAAGAACAGTATGTTATAATTAAAGAGCCGCAAAGCGTTTACATTGATCATGTAGTACCAGATAATGGCACTGCAAGGGCGACTGCTGATGAAATAATTAGTTATTGAAGATTCAAATAGTGCTAATTCAATCGAAGGTCTACTTTGTGATGGGACCCCAGTGAACACAGGCAGAGTTGGAGGGGTCATTAAATTAATAGAACTTCATCTTGGCAGGTCCCTTCAGTGGCTCGTTTGTGAATTACATTTAAACGAATTGCCATTGATGCACTTTTACCAAAACATTGAGGGCAGAACCACTGGCCCAAACACCTTTGAAGGGCCACTTGGCAAGAAATTAAAAGCCGATTTAACAAAACTGAAAGTAATAAATTTTGAACCGATAGAAGGTAAAGTTCAAGAAATACCTCGTAATATTGTAAAAGATTTGAGTAGTGACCAAAAATACTTGTACGAAATGTGTCATGCAATACAAACAGGAAATGTTTTTGAGGGTCTCGCTGTAAGATCTCCAGGACGACTAAATCACGCCAGGTGGCTGACTTTGGCTAATAGTGTTCTCCGCCTATACATTTCTACATCAAATCATGATACTAACCTAAAAGATCTTGTCATATTTGTCATCAATTTTTATGCCCCTGCATTTCAAATAAAATCACACCCAAAAGCCACTGAGGGTGCGCGAAATTTTTGGTTTATGACAATTCTTCTTCGAAATTTAGAGGTAAAATTCAAGAAAATTATTGAGCCGGTCATGAAAAACAACGCTTACTTCGCTAATACTGAAAATATACTCCTGTTAATGGTTTCTGACGAACGATTACATATGAGAGAGCTAGCAATTCAAAAGATAATTCTTTCCAGAATTGGGTTTTCAGGAGCCAGAAATTTTGAGCTACCAAGATCTATAAATTTTCTAGCAAATGATGATAGTGATTTGATTAATCGGAATGAGCAGATAATCACTCCTCCACGTTTGCTAAGTAATTTTACCAATGAGCAATTGCTTCAGATTAGAACTAAACCTCTAGAAATACTAGATTTTCAATGTCACAGCCAAAGCGTTGAATGGGGTGTGAACTTATAACTAAATCTAGCCAGGAAAGAATTGGTTATATTAATCGGCATAAATTTATTTGAAATACTTTAGAGTCTAGAAAAGAACTGCCTACTTTTGAATGGAAAGGTCAATGGAAGGAATAAAAAAAAAGTTTTAGGTCAAAAATTTTATTGAATTTCTCTCTTAATTTCTAAATTTCTACCAATAATAGCTAGAAATTTATGTATTAAATTTTTTTTTCACGCATTTTTGTATTTTTTTTAAAAAAAATTTCGTTAAAAAATAAATATAACTTTTATATGCGAACTTTTGTAATAATAAAAAAATTTCAAAGTAAATCGCAAATAATCTCGAATTTTACGAATTTTCTGAAAAAACTGAAACCGGTAGGGGAGTAGGGGTCCTCAGAATTCAAAAATATTTCACCAGGGTGTTACTATGATTGATTGAACCACCTCACACTATGTACGTAAGAAATAAAAAATTTCGACCCGGCCGAAATATATATTTTCCTGAAAACTTGGGTAGTGTGAGTGAGGAACAAGGAGAAAGGTTCCACCAGGATATCAAGACTATGAAAAAAAGATACCAGGGAAGGTGGGATGTTAACACGATCGCAGACTACTGCTGGTCTCTGAAATGATGGGAAAGCTCGGAAAAAATGCAGCGGAAGAAGCGAGCGAGCGAGGGAAAAAAAAAAAAAAAAAAACACGACGATTTTCTCCTACTCATCAATCATAATTGATTTATTATGTATCAATTAAGTATGAAGGATGAATTTACTTTGAAATGTATTGCCTTTGTATTTCTTATAATTTTGAACTCTTGGAAATTTAGTTATTTAACCCCTTTCGCTCAAGAATTATAATGTATGGTAAAAAAGAAATTTGCTTTTATACGTGGTTACGTAAGAATCAATATAGTTTATATTTTAGAGTGAAAGGGTTAATATGTACTATGAATATATCCGACATATTTGGTGAAAAAACTTGACGTGATACATAAAAATGGTTGTGAAATTTGAAATCATCATGGCAAAATTGTATAAGATCACGTAATAGAAATAAAACATCTTACACTTTGGTCTGAAATGCAGACTTGGGCTATTAACCATACTAGACACGCTAGAACCACAAGTTCTACTTCTCGAAACAGTCAATGGGGTCAGTGGAAACATGCACGCATAAATAACGTTTCCTTAATTCTGCTACAGTTCCTAAAACACATCACACACAAAAACTATATATATATATATATATATGTTTTTCACAACTGGTTTGCCATACTTTGGGAGAGGGGGTGATATCGAGTAAATAAACGTCCGCAACGGTTGGAAATAGCACCTATGTTGTATTAACTTTTTTACTCAATATCACCCCCCAAAGTATGGCAGACCGGTTGTGAAAAACAATTATATATATATATATAATGCAAACTCGCAAGGAAAAAGAAAAACGATTCCAAGGCCTTTCGTGTATTCAAAACCATTCCCTGACGAGGTGTACTTCTTAATACACGAAAGGCCTTGGAATCGTTTTTCTTTTTCCTTGTGGATTTGCATCATCCATTCATTTCACGTGTTTAATCGTGAAATTCATCCCATTATACAGGGTGTTTGAAAACTTTCTGTACAAATTGTAATGGGGGATAGGCAACACCAAGACAAACCCTTTTCGTCTATAAGTGTTTGTCCGCTGACGTCACCATTCGGCGCGAGAGGGCGCAGCTGCAATTGGCTAAAAGGTGAAGTGGGCTAGACTCGCGCTTGCCGTGGGCATTCTTAAATCGGACGTAGTACGCGTAACATGGGGCGCTTCACGACTGCTGAGATGGCTGACATGCATATGGTGTATGGGGCTGCCAATGGAAACGGAAGAGCTGCTGTGAGGTTGTACCGACAGCGCTTCTCAAACAGACGTGTGCCAAACCACCAAACGTTTGCGCATTTGCATCGGCGACTGCGAGAAACTGGAACATTCTATGCAAACATGCATGACACTGGTCGGGAGAGAAACGTGCGCACTCCTGACATGGAAGAAGAAATCCTACGGCGATTTGAGGACAATCCAAGCGCAAGCGCGCGAGGTGTTGCACGTATCCTCGGTGTGAACCACGACCTGGTCTGGAGAGTGTTGCACGAGCAGCAGTTACATCCGTCTCATCGTCAGAGTGTCCAGGCATTACAACCTCGGGATTACCCTCTTCGTGTGGAATTCGCACGCTGGTTTCTGCAGCAGACAGCGGTGCAGCCTAATTTTCCGGCTTATGTGCTGTTCTCAGATGAGGCCTGTTTCACACGTGAGGGTGTGTTTAACATGCACAATTCTCACGTGTGTGCGCACGCAAATCCACATGCTACACGGGTGCATGCTCATCAAGAACGGTTCGTCGTCAATGTTTGGGCGGGTATCGTCCATGGCAAGTTGCTGCTCGTGCAACACTCTCCAGACCATGTTGTGGTTCACACCTTGGATACGTGCAACACCTCGCGTGCTTGCGCTTGGATTGTCCTCAAATCGCCGTAGGATTTCTTCTTCCATGTCAGGAGTGCGCACGTTTCTCTCCCGACCAGTGTCATGCATGTTTGCATGGAATGTTCCAGTTTCTCGCAGTCGCCGATGCAAATGCGCAAACGTTTGGCGGTTTGGCACACGTCTGTTTGGGAAGCGCTGTCGGTACAACCTCACAGCAGCTCTTCCGTTTCCATTGGCAGCCCCATACACCATATGCATGTCAGCCATCTCAGCAGTCGTGAAGCGCTCCATGTTACGCGTACTACGTCCGATTTAAGAATGCCCGCGGCAAGCGCGAGTCTAGCCCACTTCACCTTTTAGCCAATTGCAGCGGCGCCCTCTCGCGCCGAATGGTGACGTCAGCGGACATACACTTATAGACGAAAAGGGTTTGTCTTGGTGTTGCCTATCCCCAATTACAATTTGTACAGAAAGTTTTCAAACACCCTGTATATATATATATATATATATATATATATATATATATATATATATATATATATATATATATATATATCACACCGTGTATGTATTATGTATGTATGTGTATATATATATATATATATATATATATATATATATATATATATATAGGGCGTCCCAAAAAAATGCACACACACACTTTAACAGCTGATAGCTCAGTTGATGTTTCTTTCTTTCCAAGTTAAACCCATTAGAATTAATAATGGCAGTCAGACTAAGCTTTGAACAAAGGAAATTAATTCTAAAATGCTACTGGAAGTGTGAAAACGCAGTTGAAGTGCAAAGACAGTTTAGGAGGGAGTTTCAAACAGATCCACCAACGCGACTTACCATCACTCGAATTAGAGATAAGTTTGAAGCCGATGGAACTGTTCAGAATGTCCACAAGAAGCGTTCCGGAAGACCACGGACATCGACAAGCCCCACAAAGCAAGAAAGAGTACTGGAAACGTATCACCAAAGTCCAAGAAAATCTGTGCGGCAAGCGAGTCGTGAGGTAGGAATTTCAGAATCGTCTGTCCAACGCATTTTGAAGCGCTGTCAATGGAAAAGTTACATTCCAAGATTAGTCCATGCTATTAATGAAGATGATCCGGACCGAAGAGTGGAGTATTGCGAGTGGTACTTGGCACGATGTGGATGTGGATTGGACGAAGGGGTTTCGTAGAATACCCTCCGCGTTCACCAGACCTCACACCACTAGACTTTTTTTTATGGGGATACTTAAAAGACAAAGTCTACGCTATAAAACCTGCAGCAGTCGCTGAATTGAGAGCAGCCATTGAACGAGAATGCACACAAATACCAAACGAAATGTTTCGTGATGTTTGCGATTCCATTGCTTCGCGTTATCAGCAGTGCCTGGACCAGAACGGACGTCAGTTTGAAAACAGGCGTTGACAAAACAATTAAATAATGTCTGTAGATTCTATTACATTTTGAAAATGAAATGTATTTTAATAAACACTGCCTTTATAATTATTTAAAGTGTGTATACATTTTTTTGGGACGCCCTGTGTATATATATATATATAAAATTTCATGCAAAAATTTGGTATTTTAAAAATCTAAATTTTATTAAAACAACAAAGGTTAAAAAAATAAAAAATATTACTACTATTATTAAGAAGGGGGCCAACAATTACCAAATATCGATTCACTTTCTACGAAAGTGATTGCATGCAAATCAAAAACAAACGAACAAACAAATCATGCTCACATTTGAAGACGTACAAAAGCTCAACAGTTCGTTTAATTTACGGTAAACTGGGTGCAGGTTTCTATTAAAAAAGATTAAACGCTCTACGGCTTATTTACATCTTTAAAAACGAAGTGGGAGGGGGCATGCAACATTTAACACTTCAAGTCAACGAAAACCAAATGGCGTTTGTAACGCAAACCTTAATCACCACATTTCAAAACCATCTACAGTAATAAAAAACGAGGACTTTCGACTAACAAACTCACTAAGACCATCGTCAGCACTGGTTTACCAAATCATTCAGCGAACAAGTTCCCACTCAGTCAAGAACTGCGATTTTATTACAAAGACCTCTCTCGGACGTGTTCTAATTTCTCAATAAATAATAATAATAATGTACATGGACTTGAAGTGAGAAATGTTGCATGTTGTGAGGCTGTAAGTGATGTTGCAACTACGGTCAATATTCAAGGCATGATGTTGGTGAAAAGGAAAACAGACACTCTTCAAATCAACATTAGATTGGTTGCGTTTCACCAATTAACTCAATCAGGCCCGGAGCGCACGTACGAGCGCCTCCAAACCACCGCTGCGAAAAAAAAAAAAAAAAAAAAAAAATCCAGGCCTGAATGAGTTGAAAGAATTAAATTGGTTCTCAACAATAAAAATATAAAAATTAGAATTACCGGTGTTGGTTCTTTAGCAGAGCTATTAATACTGTATGCAAAAAGCCTTCTGATGCCCGTGGCTATTAATAAACAAATAATTGTCCGATATGGACATATTAGTGGAAAAAAAAAAAATTTACCTGATGAGGCGAAAGTTCTATATAAGGAGCTTTCCCGTAGTGGTGATATGTTCTCATATCAACAGCCTTAAAAAAAACAATGTTTTCAAACAATGAAAACTTTAAAAATATTCTAAACGAGTCAGTGAGTGGGTCTAGGATTTGTTTGGTGGGGAACTGGTTGGGTTGGGATGGGGTTCTGAACCCAACCTACAAAATATGTAACCCAACCCGCAAAAAAACGCTAATTTAATGTTCACTCATTACTAGTTAATAGAAGAACGGTTAATCTAGAATTCTTTTAATGTTCAAAACTGAATCCAAACAAAAAAACGACAATAGAAATAATAAAGGGACAATTTTTAGCTAACTGTCTAACCGAATGCAGAAAAATTAAGATTCTTCTTCGTGTTAATAAGATAACTAATATTAAATTTACAATTGCCAATCTGTAGCTTCATTCCATTACTGTAAAATTACTGTAAATTACATCATTCCGATGGGGAATGAATTATGAAAAGATGCATCACTGATTCGTCCCATCTCGTAAGACCGCCAAACAAATTCTCTTCGCTTCGGGAGGATCCGTAGATTTTTTTGGCAAAAATGTCAACAACTTTTTCCGATATTACCTCCATGACATAAAATGACATCAATCGACTGGACGCGACCGCGGCGACAAATTAAAGATGGCCGCCATGCGTAAGCAGACACGAAAATTTCGACAACTTTGAAGTCGATATTTTCGTCAATTTGTTAAATATAGTCTACATATTTATCTCATCTCGAACTGCTGTGGCTGAGGGATGCCGAAGAATCACTAAGGGCGCGTAATAACTCATTTCACGCGCTAAATGTGGAAAATGACATTCTTAAGCCTCGTAAATTGTGTAGCCTGCAAACAAAACAGACGAGACAACCCCGAATTCACTCGGTCAAACTTAATTATGAGGACAACGCACAACGGTAGACTCGCCTAAAGCGACTATTATCCGCTAGAAATAAAAAAAAAATTGTACGAGTAAAAAACAATGCCAATTGTACTGGTATACGCGAATGCTAGTCACACCACAGACACGAGCACTCACGCGCGCAATCTCAGGCACCCATAGAAATGCACACACAATTACGCATGTACCCACCCTATAATGATACGTACTAAACGTCATATTTACCCGTTGCGCGCTTGTCTCCTCAGAATATGGTTGAGTGAGACGGGAAACATCGCGGAATGCAAAAACTCTATCAATCGGAGGGTGGGAGTCTGGAGCCCCCTCCTGCTGGATCCGTCACCGTAAAGTTTAGCTTTGATGTTCGTCTAAGCTACGAAAACATTTGGTAAATGTACAGTATTACACCCGTCTCCCTTTCGAGGTGAAATTTATGTTTTTCCTATGGTTTTTGATGTTTTGAACGAATCTGACCTTCAAAACCGTCGGAAATGACTCGTTTTTTGAGACCCCCCCCCCCCCAATGTGGGGGAAATCACAGAAAACGAGTCATTTCCGACGGTTTTGAAGGTCAGATTCGTTCAAAACAAAAAACATAGGAAAAACAAATTTCACCTTCAAAATTGACCTAACCTAACCTAACTTAACTAAACCTAACCTAAAAGAAAAACAGGAATTACCTTTAAAATCTAAGACAGAATAATCACAGTACCGTCTTTTCTTCGTTTTAAGCACAACGCCACAGTTTCTGGTCTTGACGATATGTGCACTCCATTTTACAATGTGGACACTTCACTACTGTCGGTAGAACACTGTGAGCACGCAGAAACTCAACACTTTTTTCTAAATTTTCATAGAAAGCGACAATACAGCGGTAATAATCGAATCAACACATGTCACACGAAGCCATTCCGGTAGCAAACTAATTCAAATTCGAAATGGATGGAGCGCTCTGATTGGGCAGACATGTGACGGCAACACAAACGAACACACAAACGACCGTACACACACACAAACGACCGTACAAACACACACTACATACACACCAAAAAAATGTTTATATCTCGAAAACGAAGCATTTGCGACGGAAACGCTATAGGAGGAAAGTGTCTTAGAATTAAAAAATCTACTTAATGAACATATAATAATTGCTGGACGTTAGACGGGTGTAATAGTAGAATAATACCAAACATTTTTCGCGAAATTGGGAAAATAAACTCCGGAGAGTTTATTCACAGTTACGAGACCAAATTAAGTAGTTTTAGTTCAAGGTCTTTATAACCGTTTACGATCAAACACAATCACTTCAAATGTAAATATCGTTTTCCGTTCAGAAGTGAAGATAATAATAACTAGTTAAATCTATTCACGATGTCGAGCGCTGAACACTGCATCAATTGACGTGGAAAGCAGAGACTGGGATGAAGTCTACATTTAATTATGCAAAACTGACTAAATTTGACCAGTTGACCACGGAACGTTTTACCCCAGCACGACAAATGCCCGTTATGAGAAGTTTAAGGGGGGGGGAAAAGATCGCTTTCGATGAGCGAAGTATCCAAAAATAGGAAACTATACGTAATAATGACCAATTAAATGAACGTAATTTTGTCTAACCAGTTAAGAGAGGATAAAAATTTCTTATACAGTGATAACAGCCATAACTATCCCGAAGATAGGAACGAATTAATACTTATTTAATTTTAGCATCAGTCCTCTTTTATGGGTTTCTTTTATGCAGGAAGGAGTGGGCAAGGGCGAACGCCCGCAAAAATACCCCCACCCCCCACCCCCATGTACGACTAAACTATGAAGATCACGTTAGTGTGATCGGGTTTCGAGCCACTATTACGCGTCAGTTACGAGTCTTCAAATTCAATCCTTAATGTCTAAATGAATGACTGACTGCCTTTGCGCTTATTTACCTTTGGGTTCTCCCTGTGTTCGTACTCGTAGGGGTTGAGAGAGGATGGTGGTGGCCTTCTTAAGGGGATATTCCTAACAACTTTCTCTTCTTCCCCATTCATGACGGAAGAGACGAGTGCCGCTTCCGTCCGGAAGTCCGGATGCTTCGTGTTAATGTACGCCAACTCGATCTTTACCAAGTTTTCAACCTGCAAAATAATCGTTTAACACCCTTAAATGGTGTCAAATGCGCGTTACCAAAGTCGCTAAGTTACTAAGTGCCGGTAACTGATGGCACGCGTGTTACGCGAGACGCACGCGTGTTACGCGAGACACGCGTACAACTGCGGAAAAAAAAAAAGCCGAAAATTACACAATTTTATGAAAAGATCCCCAAATTTAACAACTCTTAATTTTGTTGGACCCCAAATATACGAGTTAAAAACAAAACTTAAAGTCAACTTTTTTCCGTAGATACACAGTTTCATAAAAAAGTTTGCCTAAAATTTTTTTTAAAAGCATGAAAAATTACTAACTCAACATTCCTCTTTTTCAGTGACTAAAAATGTTAAAAAAATCCAGCCTAATTAGTAATTTTTTTTTGTGTGTACAGTATATGCATACAAATTACAAACCCTCGCATTTCGAACTCGTTTCCCTCCCTCTCTTTGGAAGGAGACAGACGCGTGAAATCAGACCGGAGTTCAGAAAAACATTTACGTAGTATGAACCAGTCGTACCACAAAATCTACAAAACGCAGTCATTTAAAGTCCTTTATAATGGGCTTTCGAGGCGATCGTGGTTATTATTATTATCATCAACCGAACGGAGAATATTGAAACCGAAATATAAAAATTTTAATGATAAACTCAAATAATGTAACTATGTAACTTCTTTATATAGCAATATGCTAAGCGTTAGTGAATAAAAAAAAATTATTTTTACAATAGCTAATCTTACATTGAGAACTTCATTTTAAAAAAATATTATGCCCTACAAAACCAGCTTACCTTCTCCAAAACCCATAAATCTCATTCGTCGAATTTTTTAATTAATTGAAAGTGCAAACTCGAATTTTTGGCATTAGATGGCGCGGTGTCGATATAGTACGAGTAAAATGCCTCTTTAATAATATGAATATTTATAAATGAAACGGTTAAATGACTGTGGTTTTAGATTTGAAATATCCTGTTCCATATTTTTCAGAGGGTATCGGGAGAGTACAGCCGCGAGCGAGCCTAGGTATCCAGTCGGAGTAATTTAGACGGCCGATGAACGGCTTTGCGGGAGCAGCATCGCGCAGCTTTGGCAGCGACAATTTATTAACGCATCTTTCCCACCACTGCGGACATCACCACATTACTTCTTACGCAGAACCTGCGTCAAATGACGTTCCTCTATTACGGGTGTCGCATCAGTGCTTTCGGCTTAAAAGTTGATCTCGGGTTCGACCAAAGGTTGAGAACTCTCTCAATTTCTCGATTACGAAGGCGAGGAGCTTTTCAAGCCAATTCCAAACCACTCGTGATGAAACAAAAAATGGCGTGCAACTTGAGCCTTCACAAAAATAAAAATGTTCTTGGGGAGCTCCTTCCCCCCCGACTCATTTTTAAAATCTGTTTTTAAAATAAAACCTTCCAACTGACGAAACCCTTAAATTCAAACCTACTCAAAATCCTAGAGATTATGTTTCACTTTTAACGAGAGTGAATTACTCCGAGTGAAGGGTCATTACCATGGAGTTGGTCGGGGGTAGCCTCGTCCTCAGAAGTTGCGTAACGACATCCACCACTTTCTCATTCAACTTCGGGAACCTCAGCATCTCCTGCTGCACCTAAAAATAAATAATAGTAATCAGGGGTGTGGGATTAGGGGGGGGGGGGTGCTTAACCTCCTTTTTAACGGCAAAGGTCATGCGACGGGAGAAACCTACAACTTTACGCGGGACCTCGAACCACCTGAGGATCGTTACATCATCTGAACGGAAAGGAGTTATCCATCTAACTACTGAACAGACCCCTTGACGGTTAAGTTCGCTGACCTAAGGAGAAGCGATCTTGGTGGCCACGACGTAGCCCGAAAGAAATTGAGTTAAACTGTATTCAGCTAAACCGAAGTGAACACATTTCGGCCATTTATGATTCTTATTTGTAAAAAAAAGTAGGAACCTGAACCAAAGTGTTCACGTTCCTTTCATTTGTGCAAGCGTAACCGAAACTATCCATTGTGAAGAGGCTTCATCTGTTTCGCCAAAGAGACGCCCAATTTGGTTTGTTCCTTCCTTTTTTTGTGCGCGCGCACACGCGCTCAGTGCTTTAACTCTGAACAGTTTGGCTACCAAAGAAGAATTGGTACTTAAGTCAAACACCATTCAATACGAGAACTCATGCCCAAATACAAGACAGGAATATCGACTGAAATTATCAACTTTGACTAACGTCCTTTTGGCTTCAAATGACAGGATTTTAGGACTATTCTCAAGGCAATGATTAATTAATATGACACAGCGTACTGAGCCACGAGCAGTATGAGTTGATTATATGCTCTTTTGCCTCTGGAAGCCGTGAACGTACGCTAAAGTGAATGTCAAACCTCGATAGTAAATAGCAGACTATCAGCGATGTACCTCCGTTCCGCAGAACTGAACTATTCTCTGCATCTCCTCGTGCACCAATTCCACGCATCTGAGAGACGGCTCGCAAAGGCGGCTGATCTGCCTCTTCACGAGCAATTCAAACGAAACCTGAATTTAAGAGAGATTTTAAGAGAGATTTTAAGCGAGTTTACAAATACATTCATAATAATTATATCCCATCAGTTGAGCCTCGGGATGTTCCTTACCTCGGGTACGAAGAGTGCGGGCCGAGGGCCTGTCGCATTCCGCATGGCAGTCAGGATGTCCATCTGCGTGAGGCCCGCAAGAGGATGAATGCTGTCTAGTGTGCGGCCGAACGTCTCGTGGAAAATGTAACAAATCCGGGCACCGCCGCATCTGAGGCGAAGGCATTACTTTAAAGGGATTGGCATACTAACGTCACTACATAACAGTGATTGAGACGGAAAACTGTCGTTCATCAAAGGGATTGGTAAAAGCTCATTCTCAAACGAAATACTGTAGATGATGACCCCATGAATAATGGGGTGGTTCTCATTTTACAGGGATGGCTAAAACCTGAAACCAAAAAATACTACAAAACTAAGTGAAGTTTTAAAATCGAAACTTTTGGAGAAAGGTTAACACGCAAATCATTTACAGAAAGACACAAAGGCATCACCAATCGGGAATAGCTCAGGGATCCTCAACGATCCAGTGTTACCTTTCACTACAAAGTTGGGGGTATACCAGGAGTGATACCCCCCCCCCCCCCCTCCATTTACGCATCTCGCAAAACCTGTTTCTCATTAACTTTTATATCAACTCCACGTTTATTCCCACATTCGCTAATTACGTCCTTAAATTTTTTTACGCCATCTTCCTCTACTTCTCACACCTACAAACTCACCATTATACACCCCTTTTGCTATTCTATCATTAGTCATTCTCTCTTCACGACTACACCAACGCAGCATACTGTCCTTTCATTCTCATCAGAGATGCTGCTTTTTCACCTTCACCTTTCCCAAATCGACTAATTTCTCATGCGCTCAATCCATTTTACACCATTCATACTTCTTAAGATACTTATCGTTATCAACTGCTCCCACTTTTGGAGGCAAACAATCATGCCACTTTTTGTGATCATCATATTCATAAAACAGTGCTGGCATCAATAGACCTTCATATAAACCTTTTGTTACATCTACACTGAAGTACTTCCTTCCTACAAGGTCTTTTACTGCATCCGTAATTTGCCTGGCATCTTGCTTCACTACTTTCAATTTCCAAAGTACTTTTAACTCCTCTCTCGAGTGAACACCCCAAATTTATGTTTAAAGATGCTGAAGCATCTCCTTCCTAACTTTCTGGACTACCCTCGAGTGGATCTTCCTCGTTTCAATTAAACCAAAACTTACAGTTCGGTGGTCTCGATATTCCTGGAGGTGCCCTCGATGGTCTGGCAGTAGGCTGCATTGAACTTTGTGATTATCTGAAGGAGGGTTTGCGCCTTGTCCTGAACATCGTCGCCATAACTGCTGAGGAGCGACTGGAACTGCGACATCATCATTGTGACCCGAGTCTGAAATAGACAAAATTTATGGAAAATGGAAAAGAAAATGGGTAAACTTGAAATAATGGTGTGACATTTAATAGAAAAACGGAATACAATGATGATGTTTTGAGGTTTTTTAACTTCCTCCATAATAGGAACCATAACTCGGGATTGGAACCACATTTCTAAAACATCCGAACGCGAAGGACGGTCCCCCATCCAACTACTTGGTACTCACCAGACGAAATACCGCTTAACTTCGCTGATCGACGGGAAGCGGTGTTGCGACACTGGCGACGACGTACCCCAGAGGAATGGAAGCGGTTTGTGAAGTGCGGAAATGGAGACGTTGGTCTCACCTGACATACCACTAGACGTCTACCCACAACCCTGCCATGACCCCTATATATCTTCCCGAGTGTGTAATTGATGCTAGTGTCTTGGTCTCAAGATCAAGCGCTGTGCGTGCCCACTCCATTGAGAATAAATGGGAAGTGGGTTCTTAAATAATGTATGTACGAAATGGATGTATGAAAATGAAGGGAAAAAAAATGGTGAATTTAAGTAACCGAAAGCGAGTGAATGCAATTCGCTCATCACTATTATATCGAGGGCTGACGACCAGAACTGGTTATGCCCAAAATCATGGTTGAGAAAAATGAGTTTTATAATTTCAGTGACCCATCAGCTGATAGACAAAATCACTGGTGACCTAGATAGCACACTATTAATAGGTCTTGGACATAAACACTTCTGGCAGAGAAACTACACTCAATAACAAGCGAAGTGGTGGACTTAACTCATTTTGGCCCAAAATGGAGATAATCAGTTCTGGTTGTCAGCCCTCGATACAAAACATTTAGGCCGACCGCACACAGGATCGTCTCGCGATTCACAACTGACGATTTGAGTCGTGACGACTCAAGTCGTCAGTATAAGTAGCAAGGCGATCATGTGGGCGGCCGGCCTTAAACTCACCAAATTGTGATTCAAATTTTCATTTAAACTACGAAGGATGAACGACTCGGAAATTTTCAGAACTGCAGTTGTTCATCTTTTAGATTTAACAAAGGCTGGGCTACGTCGCAAAATTAAGCGACACTGGGTCTATTCAGGACGTAATGTTTTTTTTTTAACCACCTCCGCGACATCTTACGGCATATGACGTGGGAGACCTAGAGCTTCACGCGAGATCCGAACCACGGGTCGCTACATCGAACGCGGAGGACGGACCCCCATCTAACTGCTCTTTAGATCCACTACCGCTTAACTTCGCTGATCGACGGGAAGCGGGTCTTTTCAGTAGCTTCATGGGTGAGAAATGGTAATCTGAATGGCTTTACCTTCAATTCGGGCAAGCAGTCGCGAATGTGGTGCATCAAGAGCCTGTTCAGGGTCTTGGCGAGGTACGGCGTTCCGTTGCGGTTCGCCAACGTTGGGTATCGACGTTGCAGGAAGGCCGCTTCGTCTTTCAGCGAGTCTTTGATCGACTGAAACGAAGGACAAAACACTTTTTACGCAAAAATGTCAGGCAGAACTTTAAATTATTAAGAACACCAAAACCCACTGCATCTCGCAATAAGAAAATTAAATCCAATTACAGCATCCAAAACCCATTAACCAAGTGAAATAGAGCTTACTGATGCTCACCTTGCAGTCCAAAATGTCTTGTTGAGACCGATTCACAACACCGATTATTCCCAGTTTCACCGGAATCACTCTTCCGCACAAAATATCGATTGCATCCGTCCCTGAAATAAAGGCATCTAATAAGATCTTTTCATGCATTGAATAAGTCCTTTTAATGCATCATAATAAATCTTTACGGCATAAAATTACTTCCAAAACTTTTAATGCATAATACTTAATCTTTTCAGGCATCAAAATGGATTTTCTAATTCATTAAATCAAGTCTTGCCAAAAGTGGGAGAAATGCCTACAATGACCGAGTCTAGAAGTATTATCACTAAGCCTAATTCACCTTTTGATTATACTAACCTTAAATACAGGGTGTTCAAAAAGTTGCAGTGCACCGATTGTAATTTGCATTTGTTTCAAATTATTATAATTTATTATAATTATTATTTATTAGCTATAAGTTCTACGTTATATACAGTAATTATAAAAAAATAAAAACCCGGTGCACTGCAACTTTTTGATCACCCTGTAGCTTTTGACCCACCCCAAACTTTCAAAATTTGTTCTAAAATAATAATTTGTTAAGAGTATGAAACCTATTTATTTATTACTGATGATATCATATGGGAGTTTAACATGAAGTGAAATTTGTCCATCTTACGACAATTGCAACTTTAGATACGGTACCACAAGCAGTTTCTAAAACTTGAATTGAAGATATTGGGTTAGCAGTGCCTACTAATAGGTATAAGCATATACGAAGTCATAGGTTGTTAATGTAAGTTCGGATAGGACGTTTGCGAGAAAGAAAAAAATTCAACACCTTCCAAATAAACTTTACCTCAGCAAGTATACACACCTGGTGTGAAGCAAATTACTGAAGAAGGCTTCGAAGTAAAATGCGAGAGAATAAAAGAGAAAAAGGGAGTTTTCACCACCAAAACGTGCCTTGCAAAAATGATAAAAAGAATGTGACCTAAATGTGATACGATCACGTTGCTTCGAAAAGAAAAATGGGTAATCCTTTTTTGAACAATCGTAAATGACAGAAAAAGAAACATTGCATCAACTCCGAATAAATTAACGAATCCATTACCTATTTACAATTTATGAACACGCAAATAAACAAAGTTAAAATTTAATGTAATAAAATGCATTGATAATTTGTTGTAAGATGATGGATGAACTGAATAGAAGTGTGAGTATATCCTAACCCTTCTCGTTTACACAATGTGGTTTAATTAACCCATGACAGTACAGTACAGTATTTTAAAACTAAAAACAAAGTCATTTATGAATACTCAAAATGGACGATTAAGCTTACTTTTGCGCTTTAAGATAAAAACGTAATTTAAACTCGCATTGTGACAGAGACTTGCCTGAAACTGGAAAACGTTTAATCAGCGACTGTTAGCGACATCAAAGCTGACTCACAATGAATTAAATGGTAACAGCTTATCTTTAATTACTTGTAACTACTCTTTAATTATAATTATTATTTGGTAGTGAAATTGTAAAGTGAAAGCCTTTATAAGTGCAAAATGTGAACAAAAGAAAATGTCAAAAGTAGTCGTAATAGCTAAAAAATGCTTGAAAACTACCAAACTTTTTTAATATTACATTTTCCTACTTACATTTCCGAGTGTTGAATATGATCAGCTTTATCAAAACAGAGTGTATAAAAAGCCTGTCATCTTCATTCATCATACTCGAGAAGGTTTAAGGATAACTTTACATCAGTGTATCTTGTCACTATTGAGGATTTGGAGTACAAATACTACGTGTACAAAAAAAGCAATAAAACCTACGTAAGTACAAATCAATGGCAAAGATACCCGGATTCAAGACTAATAGGGGTTAAAGCCCCCCTCCCTCCCCTTTAATTCTCACCAGCATCCATGAGGTCGAGTTTCGTGACGACAGCAAGGGTTCTTCTACCATCTGGATCTACCTCCTTCGACATTTTGAGTGCCTCTGAGGTTGCCATATCCGTGTTGGCTGAGGTCACTGCCAAAATGATGGAATTGGGGTTCCCAATATAATAAAGAACCAGGTCTCGCACTTGCTTCTCAATGTCTTCAGGTTGATCTCCAACAGGAACCTTCGTCAGGCCAGGAAGATCGACAACAGTTAAATTAACAACTTTATTTGAATGAATTCTAAGTCTAATGGGTTCTGGGCAAATTCCTTTATTCTCTCCTGCCAATCGGTCTGTTTCGGCTTCAATTTCTTTTCGGACTTCATCAAAATCTGTGTAAACCTTTGATTTATTGTGCAAGAATTGGGCCCATTCGCGCAGAGTTTCCATTCCTGAAACAAATACTCCCATTAGCTGATAGGGTCCTAAGTAGTGGCAAAGGTGCTTGACTAGCCTAATCATTTGGTCTGTCAGGCCTTACCAGATGTAAACAATATCTGCTTCAACCCTCTTCTTTGTAGCCTAATATGTATCTGCTCCAGATACTGCACTAGAATTTTGGTTGAAAGACTCAAATCCCTGCCATTTTGTGCTAAAATGGCAGGGACTTTTTATTAGTGATGTCCCAATTAATCGGCATCAGCCAAATTTAGCTGAATCTATTACTGATTCTTTGAAATTTTAAAATTTTCATTACAAAAAAAATCTATATTTAGAAAAAATCGAACAAACAAAAAATGCTACATGATAATTTATACTCATTTCAAAGTGTAATTATATCAAAATATTTTACATTCACAAAAAAGGCAAAGCTTAATTAGTTAAATTGCCCCTAAATTTACATTTTCTCAAACTAGCTAATTATCTCTTTTATAAACTATTGTAATCTCCTAGGTACTTAATTAATAATAACTATATTAAGTTGTACTTATAATTTATATATTAAACCATCTTATTATGTTTACTTTATTTTAAGTATTTTAATAATTTTATAAACCCAAATTGTATATCCATTTTTTTTATTTAAACAGGCCTCTATTCAATTTATGAAACTAAAATAAAATAATTTTATTTTACTAAGTAATAAAAATATTAGCTACACAGTATATTTTAGCTACAGTATATGAGTAACAAATTCTGGTACTGTATACAGTATACTGGAATAAGCTAAAGAAAATCATTTAAACAAATTTGAAGTGTAAAAATATGAAAATTGAAAGTTTTCACATTAGATTAAGAAAATTTGCGAAGGGAATTGATTTTTTAAAATTTAGGCAAAGAACTGACATTACAGAACTATGCCAATCAATAAGATTTTACCATAAAAATAAGCATAATTTATACTTCAGAGAAATATTAATCTAACATGAATTCTAGGCCCAAGACGTACATGACCTTAACCCTTTTGCCGCAGTTAACAATACATTCAGTATATTTAAAAGCCTTTGGTAAAAGGGTTAACTTAAGGCATAGTTTACTCAATATATATCATGGGCATAGCCAGACATTCAAAAACTACACGCGCAAGGTTGTGGAAAATTGAAAATAAGTAACATCACGAGAAAGTGTATTGAGACTAGTTGTTTATAAACAAATGAATAAATAATAACAAATAGATAAAATAAATAAACAAACAAATAAATGAAACAGAATACTAAATTTGAAATTTTAATAATAATTCTGAAATAAATATTAAAAGCCAAATCATACACTTTTGGATATTGCGCAATTATCAGTTACCATATGTAACAGCCAATACGCAATAATTAATATCAATATGCAGATGAAGATTAATTGCAATATTTCATGTTCTCACATATTACTATTAATGTGCACCTGTGAATTGATATACAATAAATAATCTCTCGCATATTACTATTAATGCTGTAATAAAAACTAGTAACACTGGCTTTGTCTTGGGGTCTTGGATAAGGTACGCACCAACCATTATTACGAGAATGTTTTGTGGACTAGAGTTGCGCATATAAATATGCATCCATGTTCATATAAAATGGTAGAACTGAGTCAGAGATTCTCACCCAATACAATGATATAAGTGAAAAGGTGTTATCTGGAAACCAATCACTTTTTTTTTTAAAGTACAAGCGCATGCATATAATGTGCATGCCTAGTTACGCCACTGTATATGATATACTTTAGCTTACCATTCTCCCGAGATCTCTGATCTTTGTCAGTTTTTGTGGTATAAATAAGTTGGAGGACCAAAGGCCTTCTTGTCACTATGCCAATGCCTCTTGGAAGAAAGGATCTACCAACAAGTGATTCCAATACACTACTTTTTCCTGAACTCTGAAATTAAATGATAAATTATAGGGTTATTTTATTGGTACACTTTGCTTATGTAAATTACAGCCAACTCATTTATAGGCCTGTCTTCTGAACACAGCCTACAAAGTAATAGTTACAGAATTTGCCTTCTTTTTAATTCATACATTTGGGTACCTAGGGCAAGGCCTGTCTTAGGCCATATGGGTTTAACTCTCTACCACCCAAATTTTTTTTTTCCTTTCAAAATTTTTTTTTTTTGTATTTTTAGAGTTGTATGGGGTTCTTATAACTGCATTTAATATTAACTATTTGAAATTTGACAAAATACACAAAATTACATTAATGGATGAATTTTGTCCAATTGGGAAAGACATGAGAATTTTTATAGGAAGTCATTTTCTATTACGTTTGGAAAAAAAAAAAAAAATTGAATGGAAAGCCGAAATAAAACATCATTAAAGGTATTCCAACATTTTTAATGCTTAAATTATAAGGTAACTCTTACAATTGACAATAAACATATTTTCTAACTTAAGCCGAGGAAATGCATTCAACTAAAATGGAAGTTTTCAATTATTATGGAAGTCTGTAAAGCAGTTATTTGTGGTGTTTAGACATAAGTTTACATTACATTTTGAACACAAGATTTGTTTTTCCTTTGCAACCAGGTTTTTTGCACATTCTTCAAATTTTTTCTATACTAGACCAATAACCAACATTATCAAACCTTATTGGTTTATCAGGAAGGGCCTGACAGGGTGTCCCCTTTTAATGTTTTTGTTCATTGCTTCTACCTTCAGAAGTAGGTCTTCCTCTTTTGAGCCCTCTCAATTGTTTTACCTTCTTTCATCAAGGAGAATGCCACCCTAAATTTGAATGAGGCCAGTCAAAGAATTTCAGATCTTGGTAACTTGAGATTAAGTGCATCCCATCTGTATAGCAGCCAACTGTTAACAATTACCATGTCAATCATATGGAAGATAAGACAGTGATAATATTTCTTTGATCTTATGTTGATTCTGTAAAGTGCAATTAGGCAATCGGCTAAATCAACTCCTCCCATTGATATGTTATAAAGCTTTATGATGTTTGGACACGGACCATCAATTTTGCGACTGCCTATAGTCATATTGGGATACAGTTGTAAGAGGATTAGCCTTAGCAAATGTTGAAACAATATTTACTATCTTGTTATCATACCATTTTACATAGGTAATTTTAGCTTCCTTGCTGCAGACTTTCGTTCTTCATACGAACCTCTTCCCTTCTTTACAAGGTCTTTATCAGCATCCTTCCCTTTTCTTACCCCTGGTATATGTGGAACACGCACTGTTCCACAACACCAAATGCCTCAATTGGCAAAATGGCGCATCAATGGCAGAGGTGAACCAATTGTCAAAATATGAAAAAAGGTTATTGTTCAAAGGAATTGCCTGTACTAAATGAAGAACTGAGTTTGAACTTGCTTTTAGATCTGGCACTCTAGGATCATTCACAGGCTCAATCTTTCCTGTATATGGTATCAAAAAATTTATACTCCACTTATGTGGCTTACTTGGTATGTACTGCTTTATCCCACTATTGCCCTTGAATGGTACAAGCTGCTCATCTATGCATAAGCTTTGTGTCATAGGAATTTGTTGAAATTTTGCTCTTAGATGGTCTACCATCAGACGCACTTTGAAAAAATTATCATTATGATTATTCCTATTTGGGTCCACGGTTGTATTATCTACCATATGGAGCTTTGATTTTATCTCTTCCCACTGGTTACAGCTCATCACATTTGCTACAATATCCCTAAGAGAACCTAACTGATTGGACCAATGCATACAAGTATTAGGCAGTTTACTGATGGAAAAGTACACACATAGACCCAACCATTGCTGTAGTTCCTTTTGATCCATATTGAGAGGCTTATTTGGGCTGCTTTGTACTGAATGTAAATTGCTTTGTGTAACAATTATATCTAAAAACTCATCTGTAAAGAAACTGCAAACATATTCAATTGGTTGATGCAAATCATCAGTAAATACATGCTCTGGACCAAGATACTCATGAATAGTTGTAGAATCTGTTGGACTACCTTGTTGCCATAAAACATGGGATGCACTTTGAATAGCATTTTTCTCTATTGTTGAACCATCTTCCAGGGGAATTGCGTCATCAGTTAAAGCTTCTTCATCCACAGTGGTCGTCAACAGTAAGATCCATCATTTCTACAATAAGAAAAAAAAAGCCTAAGATTAGAAATATCTAAATTTAGTATTTTCTTTACATGATTGTATGCAATTAGTCATGAATAAAGCCTACCTTCATCAATATCTCATTTAGGAAAATAATCTGGATCTACCAGTGAATCATCATCTCCATCTGGATCACTGAGTGGATCAATGTCACTGTCAGCATTGTCAAGAGCAATGGCTTCAACTTTCTGATCAAGTCTACTCCCTCAAAGCCTCTGAACTCTTCTTCCATAGAAACTTGACACTGTCAGCTCTATGAAACACAAAGAAATATATATATATATATATATATATATATATATATATATATATATATATATATGAAATATAAAAGGATAGGAAAAAATATATGTATACACCAGGACAAGGGGGACACACGAGAAGACCAGGAAAAAATGCTACTAGCTTTAGCTGATGAATTTATGTTAACGCAAGAAATAACAGAAAACACAAGAAAAAACAACTGCCTAGATTTGGTATTCACAAACAACAGTAATCTAATTGATAATGTAGAAGTATCCCCAACTATGATATCAGACCACAATATCATTGAAATAACTAATATAAAGGCAACAGGAAAGGAAAGAACACGCACAACAGAAAGAAGCAAATTCGAAATTTTTAATTTTCACTCCAAAGCTATAAACTGGGAAGATGTGACATCCAGCATGGAAGTAATAGATTGGAAAACCATTTTCGAGGCCAAGACAACAGAAGAGATGCTAATGACATTAGAAATTGTGGAAAAACATGTCCCAAAGATACAACAAAGAAGAAAGAGAAGCAGGTTCGAAAAACAAGAGGGCATTGTTCCGAAAGAGAAAAAGAGTGACTGCAAAATTAAGTAATTGTTAAGATAACATCATCAGAAAAATATTAAATGATAAACTACAAAGTATCGATGTCGTCATACAGGAACAAATCGAGAAGCATACAGAAAAAGAAGATGATGACGCTATAGAAGCGATAAAGGTTAACTCAAAGTACTTCTATAATTTCGCAAAAAGAAAGTCGAAAAACCAAGCGACTATCGGACCTTTAAAAAATGAGAACAGTGATTTATCTGATGATCTAACAGAAGTATCTGAAATATTAAAAGCTCAGTATGAATCATCTTTCAGTATCCCAAAAACTGACAAATTGATATATGATAGAAACGCGTTCTTTGAAGAAGAACCACAAGGGGAAAGTATAATGGATTTCGACTTTACGGCGGATGATATTACACAAGCCATAGGGAAACTAAAAACACACTCAGCGGCAGGACCGGATAAATGGAATGCCACACTGATCAAAAACTGCAAGAATGCAATCGCTGAGCCCCTATACTGGATATGGAGACGATCATTAGACACGGGAGAAATACCGGCATCCTGAAGAGTGCCAACATAGTCCCAATATATAAAGGAGGAGATTGATCCGAGGCCAAACACTATAGGCCAGTGTCGCTTACATCTCATCACTAAAATATATGAAAGAATAGTTAGACAGAAAATCTATGACTTTTTGGAAACTCAAAAAAAATTCAATGATAACCAACATGGGTTTCGATCAGGCAGATCATGCCTATCACAACTAATGGAATACTACAACAACATTATTGATTCACTTGAAAGTAATGAAAACTATGATGTACTATACACAGACTTTGCTAAAGCGTTCGACAAGTGTGACCACGGAATCATAATACATAAACTGAAATATATGGGAATAACAGGAAAAGTAGGGAAATGGATATATAATTTCCTTAGTGAGCAGAGGCAAGTCGTTACAGTACAAGGAATATCTTCATCAGAATCAGAGGTCCTCAGCTCAGTACCACAAGGAACAGTATTAGCTCCACTACTCTTCATAATCATGCTAACTGACATAGATGAGGACGTTACCAGAGACAGCACAGTAACATCCTTTGTGGATGACACAAAGATCAGTAGAAAAATAAGAAACCCAGAAGACAGGATCTCTACAAACAGACAAACAAAATCTACAAGTGGACTGAAGACAACAATATGAAGTTTAACACCGAGAAATTTCAGCTATTACGGTACGGAAAAAGAGAAGACCTAAAATCCATGGAATATTATACCCCAAATGGACAGGAAATTCAGAGAAATTCCAGAGCAAAAGATTTAGGGGTTGTAATGACAGATGATGCGAAATTTGAAACACAAAATAAGATAGCAGTAAACAGAGCAAAGAGAATAACAGGTCAGATATTGAGAACCTTTAAAAGAAGGGATAGGAATGTAATGATTCCTCTACTGAAAACCCTGATAATACCCAAATTGGAATACTGCTCAGTCCTAACATCCCCATATAAAAAAAGACATTAGACAGCTGGAGGGGATCCAAAGAAGCTTCACAGCCAAGATCAATGGGTGCAAAGAACTAAATTACTGGGAAAGGTTACGAGAACTAGACCTATATTCACTGGAAAGAAGGAGAGATATACACCATTATTTACACTTGGAAAATAATGGAGAAACTAGTCCCTAATCTTACTCTGAATCCCATAACTCCCCAAACAACGGTGGAAAGTAGAAGCGGTAGACTGTGTCGTATTCCCAAATTGAAAGCGAGACAGGGAACATCCGTAACCCTGAAAGAAAATAGTTTTGTAGTGAGAGGACCAAAACTGTTTAATCAGTTGCCCAAAGACCTAAGAAACATGAAGGGAGTTGCAGTGGAAATCTTCAAAAGAAGACTAGATGCCTGGGTCAGAACAATCCCCAATGAGCCGGGTGTTACTGGCTATGTGAGGTGGATCGCGCAAGAATCCAACTCACTACTTCACCAGGCCAACTCGAGGAGGGGCGACAAGCTTGACCTTCGCAAAATGAGAAATCATCACGCAGAACCTTTGTAAGGTTGTAAGGTAAGGTATACACACACACACACACACACACACACAGGGTGATTCAAAAGTCAGGTTATATAGGGAAATACTATATTATGTAATGATACAGGGAAATAGTCACATCACATGTTCAACATGGCCACCATTAATGGCAATACACTTGTGCAGCCAGCTAGGAATATCACATCAATGCGCTCCTCCTTCGATAACATCTCATAACTCATTTACCTGCAAAGAAACAGAAAAGCCCTATGTAACTTGACTTTTGAATCACCCTGTATATATATATATAATATATATATATATATATATATATATTAGGCCTATCCCTATGCATTTAAATTAGACAAATTAGGATAATACTTTTCATAAAAACAGTAAAAAGTAATAAGCAACATGTGTGTATATATAGTGTCAGATTACGTTTGGTATTTGGGAGAAATGGTGTAAAATTTCATAATTGTTATAAGTTTGATCACCACGTGCCCAGATGGACAAAATCATCCAATAAATAAACACTAACTTTTTACACAATGAATTTATTGCTATTTTTGATACATCAATATACTACTATACACTTCATTTATAGGTGTAAATTACTTCACAACAATTACATATCTGGTAAATCTTCCATAGTTTTCAAAAAAAAAAAAAAATAGTACTGTACAAGAAAAATACCACTTGCATCTGCTTCAAACGTTTCTCAAATACTGAAGCTAAAACTGGAGAATCATTCAATGGAAGACTCCGCGAAGAACATTCTAGACTTAATTAGCTGACAGCATCGTCCATTTGGGAATTGAGTGTACCATTTTCCTATATTAGCTGACAAATTCATCCACGGGTGGTAAACAGTTAAACACCTATTAAATTTACACCATGATACATTTAATAAATTATGGTTAATGCCAGGGCTTAGGCCTAGCTAGGTAGAGTATGTACAGAAATGTAAAGTAAAATGATGACAGCAAAAAGGAGACATTTCAATGGTCAATTCACTAGCCCTTTAAAGGTCTGCCAGTGGACCATAGTAATTTTAGGTTCTTCATATTTTGCCCAATAGAAACAGTCATAACAGTACTGTATCAACCAAACATTTGAGCCACAACAAGAACCTATAAAAACTATTTTTCCCCATTTCACCCATAGATTAACCCATTGACTCAAGGCCTAATATAGCTACATGCAGGATTTCTCTTTTCAAGTATTAGAAAAAACCTATTGCAAATCATGTTCAAGATGAGATACATTCTTTCTAATTAAAAGAAAAAGAAAATCATTCATAATCCAAAGTACTGTACGCTGTAAATGTTCTAGTCTAACCAAACAAGTTTTACAAAGGGCCTAATACTGTTCTGAGCAGGATGAAGATTCTTGAAGATAAATTAATAAAGTCATCCTCAGCGTATTTTACTAGGAAAACTACAGCTCAATCTCTTAAAATATCGAGGCACATCCTGAGAGACTCCCAAGACTTACACGATACTGTACAATTAAGGCTGGCTGCGCACACAATCATCTCGCAACTGATGACTGGCAACTCAGGTCATGACTCGAGTCACGCGTAATTTTAGTGACAGAATGGGAGCCCCACACACTGCAGCAACCACAATGCAGTTCTGGAGAATCATGTCACGGTTGCTGCAGTGTGTGGGGGTATTCCCATTCTATCAATGTAAAATCTCACACAACCCAAGTCATCAGTCACAAGATGATCCTGCACGCAGCCAGCCCAAGGCACACTACAATGTTCATATCTATGTTTGCCACATGATGAATTCAAAAGTAGAATAGAACTACATCTGTTGAATAAAAGTTGCATAAAAATTTAGATATTTACCCAAGTACAATTCCTAAAATATTTTGGTTGGTTGGGTATAATTGTACCAAACATGACAATCTATAAAGAAGCACAATTCATCTATCCATTTTGTTTCTTCTTAAGAGAGATTAAATATAAAATTTAAATAAATTTCAATGAATACTTTGTTTATTACGACTGAAGGAAAATTAATGTGCTTCACAATTTTATCTTCTTAACCCTATAATGCCAGAATTTTTTGTAGGGTTAATTAATTTTGTAGAGTTAATTAATTATTTAATAAATGTTACCACTTTATCATTTTATGATTGAATTCCATATAATTTCCAAGTGCTTCACAAAAATAGATCCTGACTTTATGTACACCCTGTATATAGTAGGTATTTTATATATTTAAATATGTATTTTACTTATTTAAATTTACTTTTTTATTTAAAGATTTATTTCTACTTAAAATAATATAATTTCTGATACCTATTTCATATATGAAAGTGGAAAAACAGCATCACTATACGTAACTTGACTAAGTCATGTTTCTCAGGAACACATCTACAACATTAAGCAAGGATCCCCCAAACAATATTTCAATATGCAAAGAATAAATGGTTGTGTTAATCTAAAACACAAAATTAAATTCTACAGGTAGTAGTCAAATAGGGGTATCCCTCGTAAGTTGATGAGGGTGTGTTTAAAAACACCTTGGTAACTTTTGAAATTGTTAACTTCCAAAATTAACTTCTTATGAGAAAAACTGAGTTATGTTCAGCACTGGACAAAATCAGCCCTAATTTTCGCCAAACCCATTTTTTTTCAATATTTTCTCTTATAGATATACTTTCCTTCATGTGGTTACTAATTTATTAGAAAAAAATAACAATACTCTGTACAAAACATAGAAAATTAAGCTTACTCACTAAAACACCAACTGAGTATAAACACAGACTGACACTACGAGCATGCAAGTGCTGAGTGGGCCCCACCATCTATCAACACGCAGGAAGTTCAAATGAGCACTTGCTAACTTACAGGACTTTTTCATTAACTTTCAAAACATGGGATAAATTAAAACCTTGCTAACTTTTAATCACTAACTAACAGGGGATACCTGTTGTATAATCTGTACAGTACAGTATTTATGAACACAAATTCTAATATATATATATATATATATATATATACACCAGGGTGTGTCCCAGGAGGAAATGTCAAGAATGCACCATTTCACTCTTTGGGTATTTCTAAGTAGAAAGTATTATATCGATATGGGTTTGATTCCCAACCGTTACCGAGATACAGGCCTCTACATTTGAGTAATTAAAACATAACAAAAAGGCGATCTTAGATACTATTTAATGACACTTGTGGTTTACAAAAAGTACACACTTACAATACACTATTGCACTTATTGCAGAATGGTTTCAAAGTGACCCCCTCCTTCTTCAATGCACGCGGCGAGCCTCTGATTCATTGAGTCTTGCCAAGGAAAATGCGGAAGTTCATTTCTGAGGTTTATGAACGCATCCTGTATACGTGCAACCAACTGCTCCCTAGTTTCGGGCTTACCCCGCTGATAAATGTTACTCTTCAAGAACCCCCCGACAAAAAAATCTAGTGGAGATTAGTCAGGCGAATGAGGAGGCCATGCCACAGGTCCTCCACGTCCAAGCCACCTTCCCAGAAACCGTTGATTTAAGTATGTAATAACCTCCCTGCCGTAGTGAGGTGGTGCTCCATCGTGTTGCATCCACATCCGTTGTCTGAATGCAAGAGGTACATCATCAAGTAAAAGGGGAAGGACGTGTTCTAAAAAATTTCTGTATTGTACAGATGTTAGGCGGCCCTCAATGATCAGTGAGCAGGTGTTAAGACGTACCTAAATAAATAATGTAAATAAATAATGTAAATAAATAATGTGAGGATCTGCACAGTTGCCAATGTGTCATTAAATGTCATTGAATATTATCTAAGATCGGCTTTTTATTATGTTTTAGTTACCCAAATGTAGAGGCCTGTATCTCGGTAATGGTTGGGAATCAGGCACATGTCGATATAATACTTTCTACTTAGAAATACCCAAAGAGTCAAATGGTGCATTCTTGACATTTCCTCCTGGGATACCCTGTATATATATATATATATATATATATATATATATATATACACACCAAGGTCCTTGATTAATCAGAACTCATAATTCTCCTACATACGAGTAGAATCAAATGTCCTTTTGAGAGGGCACCTTCTCATGCTGTATATACTGTGTATATATATTATATATTATATATATATATACACACACACGCAGCATGAGAAGGTGCCCCCTCAAAATGGCATTTGATTCCTCTCGTACATAGGAGAATTATGAGTTCTGATTAATCAAGGACCTTGGTGTAGTGGTTATCATATCTGACTGTATATATATATATATATATATATATATATATATGATCAAAAGTATTCGGACACCCCAGAAAACCCACATTTCTGCAAATATCACCTTCGCTGAAAGGTATGCTGGGAAAAAGCGTGGCGAAACTATAATGCTGAGGTGTTCTGTTAAGTTATCAGTAACTGTTGTGAAGCCATGCTGCGCGGACGTGAACTCTCCGAGTTCCAACGTGGACTCATCATCGGATGTTATTTAAGTAACGTTTCTATACGAAACATTGCAGCCAAACAGGATATACCAAAGTCGACTGTAGCGGATGTTATCATGAGATGGAAGCACGACGGTGCAACTAACGCGAAAAAACGTTCCGGACAACCACACAAACTGACAGAACGTGATAGAAGAAGTCTGGTACGACATGTCAAGAAGTCCGGCACGTCCTCTGCCGCTTCCATCACTGAGGAGGTAGGAAGAGCATCCGGTACCTCCGTTAGTACTGTAACTATCCGCAGAGAGATGCACAGACTCGGTTATTATGGTAGAGCAGCTGTACACAAGCCACTGATTACAAAAGTTAATGCCACGCGTCATTTGGCCTGGTGTGTCTCCCGTCGTTCCTGGACCGTGGAGGACTGGAAAACTGTTCTTTGGAGCGACGAGTCGCGGTATTCACTCTTCCAGTCTGATGGGCGTGTTTGGGTGTGGCGACAGCCCAGAGAACGGCTTCTTCCTGACTGTGTATGTCCAACGGTGAAGTTTGGTGGAGGGTCCATCATGGTATGGGGTTGTTTTTCCTGGCTAGGGCTCGGCCCGTTGGTTGTTATACCCACTACCATGAACGCTGACGTTTATCTCGACATTCTGGACAATTTGGCCCTCCCTACACTGTGGCAATACTACAGAGATGGCCATTGTTTGTTTCAACAGGATCGAGCTCCCTGCCATACTGCAAGGCGTGTGCAGGACTGGTTTCGTGAAAATAAGGTGGATTTGTTAGGCTGGCCTGCTCAGAGCCCCGATCTCAACCCAATCGAGCACATGTGGGACGAACTGGAGCGACAGATACGAAACTGCACACCACGCCCGGCTTCACTTGCATCTCTTGCATCAGCTCTGCAAGAGGAATGGCGAGCCATTCCTGCACAGACTTACCGAAAACTGGTGGAAAGTATGCCTCGATGTGTTGACGCTGTAATAAAAGCAAAGGGTGGACCTACTGGTTACTAAATGCCATAATAAAACCATTTTTCCCAAAACCATGCAGTGTCCGAATACTTTTGATCATATATATATATATATATATATATATATAGGGTGAGTCAAAAGTCTGGAAACATAGGACTAATGTTGGCCTGTGCTACAATCCAGCCTGATGTCCTGAAAAGAATCCAGGTCAAGTCTAGAAATGTCTGGATGTGAAAGGAGAACATAGAGCACATCTTATAACATTACTCGTAACGCATCTTTTTGCAATAAAAGTTTCCTATCTTCCAACATTTCCAGACTTTTGACTCACCCTGTATATATACACAAAACCTAAACAACTACCCATATAAAAGTGAGGAGCTTGTCATTTTATAATGTAGCTACAGTAAAATAATCCAAATAATTTCTTTGTAAATAATTCTTTTTGTTGTACATTATTTCTACAGTTTAGTTCAATGGTGATCTAACTTAGAAAATGAGGTACAGTGGGGGTTCCAAAGTTTGAGAGACTCAAACTTTGTGATTCCGCATAGTCGTGATCACCCTTTTTTTTACTAAAAATTTCAAAGTTCGTGATTTTTGACTGAAAATCTGCATATTTGTGGTTTTGATTTTCTGTATTATTATTATTGTTTATTAGCAACATATTTAGTTTGATTTAATCTGCTTTAATTTTATCCTGTATTTTTTTCAGATATCATTTTGGAAAAAATAACCTAGTTTTTGGTCTAGAGTGTTTAGTCAAAATAGCTCCAAAACGTAAAGTAGATAGTGTTAGTCAAGCTAGTAATAAAAGAACCAAAAATGTCACTGATTTGGAGACTAAACTAAAGATTATTTCTGAATGTGAGAAAGGTTTAAAAACTAGTGAAATATCAAAAATGTTTAGTTTATCATGGTCACCTGTGGACTCAATTTTGAAAAGCAAAGAAAAATATAAACAAGCAGCTGTTAGTTTAGTAGTACTGTATATAAATGATAATTGTAATATTTTTGTTTTTTCTTAGATTGGTATCAATTTTTCTAAGCTCTGGAATGCATCAGCAAAAATTAATGGAAATTGGATTCTGATGGTCATGATTTCGAAGTTAGAGACAATTTTGGCAGTCCCAATTAATCACAAACTTCGGAACTCCACTGTACTTTATAAAATATGATACTTACAAAATATTGGGATCACGTTAAGAATAGCGAACCCATAGGGTGTTGGGTTCGCTATTCTTGACATGGATAATTTTGGGTTCACTATTCTTGACATGGAAACTTTTGGGTTTGCTATTCTTAACATGGAGAATTTTGTAAAAACCTGTGAAGCTATTGGTCTCTTTTGTCATATTACCCTGACTGTTAGTACCGAGGGTAAATCATGGGATCACCTAAAGAGCAGGGCTCCCAGCCTTCTTTAATTAGCCTCATAAGGCTAACTAACAAAGGCTGGGGGCCCTGATCTTCAGGTGATCCAAATCATGCAATCACCATCGCTATTCTTATAACTTGTTGAATTTTGGGTTCGCTATTCTTAACATATTTAATTTTGGGTTTGCCATTCTTAACATGAGGTAAATGGGTTCGCTATTCTTAACATGATCTAAATATTGTATTAACGTACCTTTTAATCTTTTATCCACCAATTTGTTACCATGTCTATTTTAGGTATTATTAAGTACTGTACTGATAAAGAAATGGCACCACCATCAAAACAAACTATCATCATTTCATTTATGTCACATTTACTGACAACTATTTTAAGAATTAAATTAAGGTTTGTTGGTTAGGTTAGAATGAAGAAGAGAACCAACACACTCAACATTTATTTCCTAATTCAATGTTTTTGAAATGACATTTCACATCAGTGGGAAACTAAAATGCAATTCTCACCCTGCGGTGTACAAGAGGATTTTAGTATGCAGCTTGCTAACTGATAATTTTAATGATAAAATCATTTAAAAAGTAATATTACTCATGGATGAATAACCCACTACCTTTCTAACTGCGGTAGCTACGGTACTTAGAAATGCATGATAGTACATCAGCCTAAAAAGGTTGGAAAAAATAAAAATATAAAAATTATGAATGTGCGTAAGAAGTTACAGTAGGGTAAATCCAGGTAAAGACAGATAAACAACAGTCATGTCTTCAATTTGCATAAAACTTGGTCTGGGGGCGTTCTTAAGTGAAAAAAAAAATTCCTAAATTTTTTTGAAAATTAGTCAAATAGGTCAAAATTTAAAGTCAGGTCAAATTTTGGCCAAATCGTGACCTAAGAATTTTTTAAATCCCTATATCTCGGCTTTTAATTATCGTAGCTTAATAAACTTTATATGGATGGAAGTGGAATGAGCTCCAGTTTCCAAAAATGGTACTTTCATTTGGATAATTTAATAAAAAAAAACACTTAATTTTGAAAAATAAAAAAATTTCAGGATTTGACATTGAAGGGATCAATTTTTTTTAAAATTTTATTGAAGAAAAAATGTTGCCTGAGCAAAGATCTATCATAATCAGCAATAAAAAGTTAGCTTATAGGCCATTATATAGCTTAAAACTTAATTTTATTAATGCTGGCTTTCTTCATTTTTCTATTTTCAGATTTTAATAACTATATATTGAAAGATACAGGTGTACCTAAATAACTTTAAAAAATGCCAAAAAATAAGAAATTATATTGTTGTGATCCTTTAAAATAACAAAAAAAAAAAGAATTTTCAATAATATTAAAAAAGCTACGGAACTTATGGAGTTCTTCAAAAGGATCAGCTATTGTGTAACAATTGCTACACCTTAATAAGAAGTCAACCTGGAATACTGGAATCTGTACCAGCACCAGCAGAAGAGGCTGTACCGCTACAAGACCTGCATCATTTCACAAACAAAAGCCAATCCAATTACTTTAAAGAGCTAAGGGGACTTCGCAGAAAACTTTTCTTTTATTGTTCAAGATGCGGCACAAGGGTTTTCACTGGGAAACTCCCCAGTGTACCGGCATCCTTTCGTATATTATTATAAACTTGGTGAAAAAATTTGTTATCAAAGTTATTGTTTTATTTCTGATTGTCGTAAGCACAGTACAATGCTAGTACAGGCATCCCCCATTATACGATCGTTCGGTTTTGATTTTAAAAAAGTACCCCCATCTTTCGATTTACGATTGCCTTATTTCGCGTTAACAATCTCCAACTTGAAAGCATGTCTCAGAAAGGAACAAAACTGTGCCTACGTTGAGTCCAGCCCAAATGAGGAGGACGATGAGGACCCAGTCAGAATGCTTGATCTCAAAACCTTGAGAGAGATTCTGACTGGATTTGACACGTACATCGAGTTGGTGAAGGACAAGGACCCTAACTACGAACATAGTGCTGCTGCTGTCAATCATATTGAAAAGGGTCTGAGCGTTTATCGGGAGATCTACCTGCAGAAAAGGAGGAACGCCAAGCAAACTACGATCTCCCAATTTTTCAAGCCTGCAACAGCTGCCGAGGCAGGAGAGAAGTGCGTCATCAGCAAGTGCAGCAACAACTCCTGCACGTCGGCAGCAGGCTAGATCTCCAACTCCAACATCTTCGGGGATGGATTCTCCTGCAACTTCAGAAACTCCTCCATCTCCGAGGGACTCTCCATCCCCCATCGATCCTCCTCCATCCCCCATCGATCCTCCTCCATCCCCCATCGATCCTCCTCCATCGCCCATCGATCGTCCAGCATCGCCCATCGATCCTCCTCCATCGCTGACCGATGCGGGAGCTGGCCCTCCTCCCCCATCACCACCACCCGGTGGCGATGAGTAGGCATCATTACCTCGGACTGATGCATCGTTGACGACTTGGACCGGATTTGAATACGATTAGGTGAGTGTTCATGTATAAATTGTCTTTTATTAAACACAATTTCTTACTTTCAGACACTTTTTGTACATAACAGTAAAATATATAGCAAAATAATAGTGGAATCTGCAAATTTTGGGGGTCTTCCAGAATGTTTGGGAACGTATCCCTATTTTTCCCATAAGGCCTTCAGTTCGATATACGATGGGGTTTTTAGGGACGCATCCCAATCGTATAATGGGGGACACCTGTATATTCCTTTCTAAAAAAACTTATACAGGTCTAGTATTCATGAGCAACATCCAACTTCATCAAAAATTCACTACTTTACTGATGGCTGTGCATCCCAGTATAAAAATAAATTAAACTTTTTGATTTTATGCCACCACAAAGCCAATTTTGGAATAGACGGAGAGTGGAATTTTTTTGCTACATCGCACGGAAAGAGTATGTGCGATGGATTAGGTGGCACTGTGAAAAGATCAGTAGCAAAAGCCAGTTTACAACGACTGATTAATAATCAAATTTTTAACTCCCAAAGACTTTTTTGAATTTTGCTCAACTAATTTAGATTCCACAATAATTTTTTTTTATGTATCCAAAAATGAAGTTACAGAAATAGAAAATTCCCTACAAGGGTGTCTCAATTTACTGATTATCCCAATTAAAGGTACCCAAAAATTACATAGATTTATCCCTTTGTCAGCAAACACTTTAAAAGAATATTCGTTATCTAATAGTCTTCAGTCAGAAGAAATAAGAAAAATTGTTAGTGGAGAGGAAGTAGATCATGATGGAGAAGCTGGTGATATTGAAGGAGAGTTAAGCAATAAAGAAATAGAAGTAGGCTCTTTTGTCGGTTGTGTGTAAGAAAAAGAATTGTGGTTAGGACTGGTCGAGTTGTATGATCTACAGATCTACAGAAGCTAAGGCTAACAAAGACCCTAAGATCCACTCTAAGGCCAGCCCGAGAGAAAGGAAAGAGTAGGGGGTTAAGAGAAGAGAAGAGAATAAGGGGTTAAGGGGTAAGGAGCAACACCTATCATTCGTGGTTAACATTCATTCAGAAAAAGAGGAAAAGTGTCTCACCATCATCATCCGCCGGCCACTGCCGACAAGTCAGAAAAATAGTCGGAGAGAATAGGAGAGGGGTGAAAGATGAAAAGAAGTAAAATAAGAATGCTTACAAATGATGCAAACACAGTCTTAACTCACTGTCATACCATGCAAACTACAAACATGCAAGAAAAGATTTAGACATGCAAAGAGGAGGAGGAGAAAAAAAAAAAAAAAAAAAAAAAAAAAAGTAGGTAAAGTTAGACAAAAAGTGGGTTAGTTTACGCTATGAGCTACATCTACATTCGTGTTAGTCTAATTTTTTTTATTTTTTTAATAATTTTATTGCTGGCATCACACGCTGGCATGTCACAAGCTGGCATTCATCATCAACAGACTCATCCTCGAGCACCACCACCAGAGCTTCTGTTGCTAACTTTGTTGTTTTTTAAATTAAACAACGTTAATACCTTTAAAATGTCTGTCAAGACGGTTCTTAAACATATTAACGCTGGTAGAATGAACGACTGACGCAGGAAGATTATTCCATTTATCAATTACTTTAAACGTAAAGAAGTTTTTAGCGATATTAGTAATAAAACGCCTGCCATGCAACTTAAATCCATTATTGCGAGTATTACTATTATCAAAAGTAAACAATGTCAAAATTTACGTTATCGATGTTATTAACGATTTTGAAAACTTCAATAAGCTCCCCCCTTAATCTCCTAGTTTCGAGTGAATACAGGTCTAACTCATTAATCCTATCTTCATAAGGCTTATTGCGCAATGATGGAATAAGTTTCGTGGCACGACGCTGAACCCTTTCTAACCTATCAATATCCTCACGCAAGTACGGGCACCAAAACTGAACGGCATATTCTAAATGAGGCCTGACTAGGGACTTGTAAAGGGGCAATATAATATCCTTCGATTTAAATTCGAAATTACGCGCTATGAAACCTAACATCCTATTAGCTTTTGCGCAAGACTCCAGGCACTGGTTCCTAACCTTTAAATCCTTAGATACGCGTACGCCTAAATCTACTTCCTCGTCAACGCTCGCTAACTCCCTATCATCCATCGTATACGCGTAATTATTGTTGCGAGAACCTATATGCAAAACTTTACATTCTCTACGTTAAATTGCATCTGCCACTTATCTGTCCACTCCATAATCCTATTTACATCGTCTTGAATCCTATTTCTATCGTCCTCGTTAACAACCTTACCGCCTATTTTAGTATCGTCCGCGAATTTTGACACGTTACTAGTCAATCCTACATCTATGTCGTTAATGTAAATTACGAATAGCAATGGGCCTAACACTGAACCCTGTGGGACACCGCTACCTACATCTAACCACCCTGATTCACTACCATTAACTACGACCCTCTGTCTCCTAGCACGAAGCCATTCTTCTAACCAGTTAGCTACCTGACCGCGTATACCATGCGCTTTAACCTTCGCAATTAGTCTCCTATGCGGAACTGTATCGAATGCCTTTTTAAAATCTAAATAAATAACGTCAGCTGCTCTATGCCTATCGTATTCGCGCACTATTTCGTTATAAAATTCTAACAAATTAGTTAAACAAGACCTATGGCGTCGAAACCCATGCTGACTACTATTAATCAAATCTCTACTTTCTAAGTGATCGATAATACGATCCCTAACTATGGATTCCAAAAGTTTACCTACAATTGACGTTAAGCTAATGGGCCTATAATTGCTAGCTACTGTGCGGTCGCCTTTTTTAAAAATAGGCGTGACGTTAGCTAATTTAAAGTCTTCAGGAATAATCCCCGTTTCGAGTGACTGATTAAAGATCTTCGTTAAGGGGCCTACAATAACTTCTTTCAAATGTCTGGGATAAAAAGCGTCAGGGCCTGGAGCCTTGCTAACTTTTAGCCTATCGATATAATGCGCAATCTCAGCCTCGTAAACAGTTATTTCATCCAAAATAGTCTCGCTACTAAATGGAACGATATCATCCACGTCGGGGACATTATTTACGTCTTCTACGGTAAAAACTGTCGCAAAAAAGTTATTGAAAATACCCACCATCGCCTGAGCATCAGAAGCCAAAGCGCCATTAACATCCACTAGAGGGCCTATGTTATTCCTATAGGAATAGCGCCCTCGTACATTTTTCCTGCAGATGATGATATTTGCCCTGTTCCCCCCCCTGAGAACATATTTGGAACAGTTGAGTCAAGTTTAAGAGGCGGAACAAGGATACCATGTGTCTTTCCAGCTCAAGATTTAGAAAATTTCTCAAGAAAACTTTAAACAAATTAACATGTGTGTATGAAGTTAGCACTTAGCATGTATGTAGAATGTAGATACGTATTTAAATTGCAATTAATAATTACAAACGCTAAGTATATCCTCATTATATTGTTATCCTACTATTTAATATGTTTAGTTTCATTAAATAAATTTTTTATGATGAAATTCTGAAAAAATTAAGAAAGCCAGCATTAATAAAATTAAGTTTTAAGCTATATAATGGCCTGTAAGCTAACTTTTTATTGCTGATTATGGTAGATCTTTGCTCAGGCAACATTTTTTCTTCAATAAAAATTTTTTTTAAAATTGATCCCTTCAAGGTCAAATCCTGAATTTTTTTGTTTTTTCAAAATTAAGTGTTTTTTTAATTATTAAATTATCCAAATGAAAGTACCATTTTGGAAACTAGAGCTCATTCCACTTCCATCCATATAAAGTTTATTAAGCTACGACAATTAGAAGCCGAGCTATAAGGATTTAAAAATTCTTAGGTCACGATTTGGCAAAAATTTGACCTGACCCTAAATTTTGACCTATTTGACCAATTTTCAAAAAAATTTGGGAATTTGTTTTTTTTCACTAAAAAACACCCTCAGACCAAGTATATAAAATTCAGTTTACACTATGAACAAATAAGCAAGAAAATGAAGTTTAGATAAATTTACATTTTATGAATGAAACCTTCTATACAAGTAAATTACTCGTGCAAAATTACATTAGCTATATCAATGATGATTCTTGAGTTACAAAACCAGACTGCAAAATCACAAAACCCTCAAGCAACACTTCCATTTTTAGAAAAAGAAAATTTTCACTTTCAAAACTATAGAAGTATCTCGCAATACAAAAAATTCTCACACCAAGCTAACACACTGAGAAAAAGTTCTCACTAAATAATAGAAAATATCATCTGTTGCTATTTTATAAGATTCCATCAAAGTACAGATTAGCTTTAAACTGACTATCTGACTTGAATTGGCCTAACCTCAACAGGCCCAAGTGACTTAATGTGGCAATATCCTATTTTGGCTAACTAACATAATTAACAAACAAGTAATTTGAAAGTGTTGGAGTGCCATTTATTTTTGGTTGGTTGAATAATTTGGGATGCCAAAATGGGATATTGCCTTTAGGATCATTCCAGCTCAATTGGTACAGGGGTGGTCGGGTGACCATCTCCGATTTTCTTCAAATTTTCAGGGTTGATTCATACACCATTCAATAGCTTAAATCTAAAATTTTAGCTTCCTCAGTCAAAAACTTTTAATTTTATGGTCGCTTAAATGGCCCCCACCTTCGACAAAAAATGCCCATGTTGGGCTTGATCGGCCAATGCCTTCATTTTGAGAGGCCTTGAAAAGTGTCTTCTAATAGGAGTAGAAGCTTCAAATTTGTCATGCCAATACAACTTCTGGTGGGCTTTTCAATTTTGCAAGCAAAAAGGCTGTGGAACAAATAGTTTCTAAGTTACAAGGGCTTAAATATGGCTCCATTTTGAAGCTTGCATCAATTCCTCCCACTTTTACGACTCTACCATTTTCAAAAGTTTTAGTTCTACATCAATCACAGCTGTTTTAATACTCCTAATAGTCTCTATGGGTTGTAAATTTATGAGTGAAATAAAAAAATAACCAAAAAAGGATTTATTTCTATTTTTAAAAATTTCCAAAAGTTGATATTTTCACAAAATTTGCAAAATTAACATCAACTTTGGGGCTTAATATAAAGGTGTCTGAAATTAGTCAGGGAGTTGATACTTCTAGTAAAGAAAGATACATATGTGTAAAAAAACATATATTAAGGAATAGATCTCAACTCAACTCCTCATATAGTTTTGGTGATTCAAAGAAAAGTGCTTTTTGTGAAAAATCTCAAATTTTTGCAAAATTTGTAAATTTTTAAATTTCTATTTATGACATTGAATTGTAATTTTACTTCCATTTTATTACTTAAGTTGATTTACAATTGTAATATGTAAATAAGTCTAAAACATACAAGAAATTTAATATGTCTGTCAAAACAACCAGCGACTCGAAGGGCTCTGGGTAGCTCATTTCGCTTTGTATATTCTTATAAATGTAAAACATGATGGTTAATCATTAATGTCCAGGCCTATTTTATAGATCATGATCTTTTATTTTCAGAAAATTTAACTAGAGCAATTAACTTAATTTTACTGCCTGTAATAATGGCTTATTCTAATCAAGAATCAAAGTGCAGCTTTGGTATGTACTTGGATGATCCATGTCATGAACACAGACTCACCAGGAAGGTGGGTATGTATACCTTACATGAGCTGACAGATGAAACAAGGAAACTGCTACTGTATGCTACCACCATGAAAAAATGTTTGCAATGCATTACTAACAAATGCAACATAGCTGCCAAGATCCATGGAGAAATCATCGAAAGAAGATAACAAGTAAGTAAATATAGGTACTATATTTATATTTCATAAAGAAGTTTATATTGTAAATTGTAACCTAAATTAGCTATTTAATTTTAATAGGGTAGGCTATATACTGTGCTACTGAATGCATATGTTTTGAATATTTTATACGAATAGCCTATAACCAAATGTTGAGGTTTTAAAATTATTTTCCAATGTGTTTAGAGTTTACATTACCCTACTTTATTTGCAGAATCACTACAAATTATTGACAAAGACATAGCAACTAGACTGAATCTGATACCAGGACAGAAACTTTGCTCAACATGCTTCTCTAGAGCCAAGACGATTGAAGATGAAAAAGACTCAGGTAGTGATGAATATGTTCCAGAAGAAATAGTTAAGGAGACATTTGACGAAACGTTAGGTTCACTAGAATGCTCACCCATTAAGTATGTAAGAGCAAGAGATCGAAAGTTTTATGCGAAAAGGAAACTAAAGCAAATTGAAACATCAACAAAATCAAAGCTGTCAAAAGTACTTCATATGAAGCCTAGCATTTTGGATGAGGAAGCGGAGAAACCTATAGAGAGTGAGGAAGAAAAGTGTTATCAGCATATGATAGAGGAACTGAAAGAAAAGTGTAAAACTAGTACCAGACAAGAAAAGATACAAATTCTAACACTCCTTCCAATTGGTAAAACCTGGTCCAGAGAAAGAATTATGAAAGAATTTGAAGTGTCAGCCAGAATGGTTAATGCTGTGAGGGCCTTAAAGAGAAAAGAAGGTATCCTTCCTATAATGAGAAATAAAAAGAGTAGCAAGGGTATAAGCGATGAAATAAAGGAAAGAGTGATAGAATTTTTCCAAAACAATGAATATACTAGAGAATGCCCTGGTAAAAAAGACTACAAATCAATAAAAACACCACAAGGGAAGGTTCACAAGCAGAAAATACTGTTGTTGACAAATATCAGAGAATTATATACGCTTTACAAAAATAAATATCCAAATGACAAAATCTCCAAATCAAAGTTTTTTGAACTGAGACCAAAATGGTGTATGGGTGTGGGGAGTAAAGGATCACACAATGTATGCATTTGTGAAATACACCAGAACTTTAAACTTTTATGTGAATCACTCCCCGTCAAAGTAGAATTAAGAGAGTTACTAGGGAAAATAGTCTGCAACACTGAAACCAGAAACTGCATGATTAATAACTGCAAAACATGTCCTGGTTTAAATGAATTACGGGATTGGCTTCTTACCATTTTTGAAAACAATGATTATGACATGGATGATGAGGTTTCCTTTAAGCAGTGGCTTCATACAGACCATACCCAACTGGTCACAATGACAAAAAGTGTTTCGAATGTAGTAGAAGACATATGTGAAAGTGCAAAAAAGTTGAAAGTACACCATTTCATAGCAAAAGCCCAATCAAAATATTTGTCGACTGTAAAGAAAACCTCAATGATTCTACAGCATTAGTGCTTGTTGACTTCTCTGAAAACTATAGTTTTATAATTCAGGATGCGTACAAGGGCATCACTGGGACAATACCCAGGCTACCTTGCATCCGGTAGTCTGCTATCAAAAAGTTGATGGTGAACTAAAAGTTACAAATTTTTGTGTAATATCAGATTCACTTACACACAACACAACTGCAGTTCATTCTTTTTTATGTGAAGCCTTGAAATTACTTAAAAGTCAGAATCCTAAACTAAAACATATTTGTTACTTTAGCGATGGCGCAGCAAGTCAATATAAAAACTATAAAAACATCATTAATTCAGTGTTACATGAAAAAGATTTCCAACTAACATGTGAATGGAACTTTTTTGCCACCTCTCACGGAAAGAGCCCCTGTGATGGTGTTGGTGGCACCGTCAAAAGGTTAGTTGCCCGGGCAAGTCTACAAGCAACAAGTAAAGGTCACATCACCAATCCAAAAGAGATGTTCGATTGGTGCAAATCTAATATTAATGGTATACAATTTCTGTACATTGATTCAGCTAAAATTGAGGAAAATGCTAATTTATTTGAGTTAGAAAAAAGGTATTCCTTAATTAAGACAATCCCAGGAACCCGTTCATATCACTGCTTTAGACCTTCATCAACAGGCATTAAACTGTACAAAATTTCTAGTGATGAAAATTTCTTTAACGTACAACTTTCCTTCCTCAATGCTACACAAGAAAATGTGGCTTACCAATATAAACCTGGTACATATGTGGCCTGTTTCTATGAAGGTGACTGGTTTGTTGGAAACATAGTTGAAGTGTGTGATACTGAGAAGGATCTATTAGTAAATTTCATGAAAAAGAATCCTTTTAAATGGCCTGAACAAGAGGACGTTTGCTGGATTCCATTCCAACATGTTTTGTGTTCAATTGAAACCACTACAGTTGCTGGGAAAATGGGGAGACAGTACAAGTTATCAAATGATTGTTTATCTAAAATTGAGGAGTATTTTAAAAAAAGCCTAAGTAACTACAGACCTGTATCAAGCTGAATAATAAATTGCCAATTTATGGCTGTGAGGCCATGGAGTGTTGAAGACAATCAGACTTAAAGCCTGAGTACAATAATAAATTCCTGAGTCAGTGTCTAAACATAAGAGTTATTAGCTATATATAAGTTTACATACGAATTTACATAAAACAACACATATTAAAAAAAGAATATGAACTTATAGCCAATAATTCACATGCTTAAAAACTCAGGAATTCATTATTGTATATAGCTAAGTACTGTACACTTGTATTAAGGGAAGTAATACAACAAAGCTACTTAAATTTAAGGTTTTGTACTGAAAATGGTGGTTACTGCTAGTTTATCTGTACTAACTGCATAATTTAAATTACTAGGAAGTGCTTAAAGAGCAGTAGAACACGGTTCTACATGATTTACTTAGGTAGATCCAAGTATTGAGCCTACAAGCTGGTCCATCTGTTGTGTTAACTGCAAATGTAGTAATAATCTAGGTATATATTATGTCTTTTTTATGAGTAAAACTTATTTAGATAATTTAACATTTGTGAATTAACTTACCAAGTAATAAAATGGAAGTAAAATTACAATTCAATGTTGTAAAAAGAAATTTAAACATTTCAAAATTTTGAAAAAATTCAGAATTTTTCACAAAAAGTACTTTTCTTTGAATAGCCAAAACTATATGAAGGAGTTGAGTTGAGATCTATTCCTTAATATATGTTTTTGTACACATATGTATCTTTCTTTACTAGAAGTATCAACTCCCTGACTAATTTCGGACACCTTTATATTAAGCCCCAAAGTTGATGTTAATTTTGCAAATTTTGTGAAAATATCAACTTTTGGAAATTTTTAAAAATAAAAATAAATCCTTTTTTGGTTATTTTTTTATTTCACTCATAAATTTACAACCCATAGAGACTATTAGGAGTATTAAAACAGCTGTGATTGATGTAGAACTAAAACTTTTGAAAATGGTGAAGTCGTAAAAGTGGGAGGAATTGATGCAAGCTTCAAAATGGAGCCATGTTTAAGCCCTTGTAACTCAGAAACTATTTGTTCCACAGCTTTTTAGCTTGCAAAATTGAAAAGCCCACCAGAAGTTGTATTGGCATGACAAATTTGAAGCTTCTACTCCTATTAGAAGACACTTTTCAAGGCCTCTCAAAATGAAGGCATTGGCCGATCAAGCCCAACCTGGGCATTTTTTGTCAAAGGTGGGGGCCATTTAACCCTATAACGCTGACTGGGTAGAATACTTAGCGTTTCAAATACACGCATTTAGACTTAACCCTACAAAAACGTTCAGCGTTAAAGGGTTAAGCAACCATAAAATTAAATGTTTTTGACTGAGGAAGCTAAAATTTTAGATTTAAACTATTGAATGGTATATGAATCAACCCTGAAAATTTGAAGAAAATCGGAGATGGTCACCCGACCAACTTTCTGAAATCTGTACCAGATGAGCTGGAATGACCCTTTAATGTTGTCCAAGGGTTGATATTTTGTAAAATTTTATTATAAAATGTAGCTCATGACCTGGACAATCTCAATAGGCCCAAGTGGTGGTAATTACAGGCATGCCTCGGTCAGTGATGTAGTCGAGACCACCAAGTCCGAGACTGAGACCGAGACCTGATCCTGTGAGACCAAGATCGAGACCGAGATCAAAGGTTCGAGATCGAGATCTACCTTCCGAGATTGAGACCCTTAAAATTCGAGACCGAGATCGAGACCAAGCTCATGCCCTTTCAATTTGTTTTACACTACTATGGAAATTAGACTATGTTAAGTATATTAATAAACTAATAACTACTTTCTCAGATGTAGTGTGTTGAATGCAAAAAGTGTAGCCTATAAATTAACAAATGAATATATAGATAGTACTTTTTATTTATTTACTTCTTTTATATCTGTTACAGAAGGTTTAATGAACGTACCCACTACCCAGTTTGACTTGTGCATTTATTTAAAGCATGATAGGTGCTCATTACACTTAAGGAACATCAGCATGCTCAGAAGATCTACTGAAGTTCGACTTCTGTGGGGCCTCATTATTATGCCTCCAAGACTAAATACACGCTCAATTGGAGCACTAGAGGCAGGCACTGTTAAAACAGTCATGGCAATATTGGCCAGTGATGGGAATTTATCCCTTTTCTGGTGCCAAAACTTTATTGGAGAGCAGTTGTCTATAAATATGAGATTCATCGATCTCTAAGCGGTACCGCCGCAACTGTTCCCTGCGGTTCAAAATCTTCCCAGTTTCAACGTTCTTCTGCTTGGACCGATAGCTTCGATATTTTGCCATTAGTCTTGGAACTTTGGTTTGACTCTGTTTTATTTCGTCATCGCTGCTGTGAGAATGAGCGCTCTCTCTGTATCTGCTCATTCTCCATGCTTGAGTTTCCTGTATAGCATTTTTCCAATACCATTTCTATGAAAAATAAATTGACATATCGGTACTATAAACTAAGCGGCCTTATAATATATACTTATATATATAATTATATAATATATATAATTCTCTATTTAGTATTTCCATTTTCAATAAAATTAATCTGACGGGGGCAGGGGGGGACAAATTTTTTTGTAGCGCTAACCTAAAAAAATCCAGACCCCCCCGCAAGACACGTGGCAACTCAAAACAGGGTGACTGATTAGTGAATACCTAGCGTCCCTTACTTTTACAAACTTTCACAAACATTCTGAATTGTCTGTTCAACCAAGCCACCATCATGAGTATGCCAATAATATGTATTTTTCATTACGGTCTCGAGAGGTCTCGAAAGGTCTCGGGGAGAAAAACCGAGACTGCGTCTGTCGAGACCGAGATCGAGACCGAGATCTAAATAGCAGAGACCGAGATCGAGATCTGCAAATTGGGTCTCGAGATCAGTCTCGAGACCGATCTCGAGACCTACATCACTGGCCTCGGTTTACGAATTAATTCGTTCCTAGAGAGCGTCTGTAAAGCGAAACTTCATAAAGCAGAGCATTATTTCTCATAGACTTAGTTATAATCAAGGGTTACGTTCTCAGAACAAAATTTTACATACAAAATTATATAAAAATCGCAAGAAAAGGTAATAAAACAATAGTTTATGCATCAAACAATGGTTTGTTCATAGAATGCATCATTTTAAATAAAAAATAATCCTTTAAAATAAAAAAGAAAACAAAGAAATATTAAAGTGCAGTACAGTCAACCCTCGTTATAACGGACTAATAGGGGGGAAAAGGTGTCCATTATAGCCGATTGTCTGATATAACCGACGGTACTGGTAACCTACGGTATACGTATACGATACAGTAATGGAGACACTATATACAGTACTGTGCACTGTCTGCTGAACACGATACATGATAAATGATACAGAAAATAGTGAAATATAATAAAAATATAAAAGTTAGCTTGTCCTTGGCCTTACGAATGTCGGAAACAGTTTGCTTTTTCACGCCATACTCCGCGCACACCTTGGTCACCGAAGCACCCGCCTCTAACTTCTTGATTAATTCCAGCTTCTGGGTCACCGACAGGGTCACACGCTTCTTTTCCTGGTTAACATCGCCAGTGGTGTGTCCAGTTTATCCGATATCCGCTCTAACAGGGTCCATTATAGCGGGGGTTGACTGTATTTAGTTTTCATTTGATGCACTCGTAGACACACTTGTAGACAAATGCGAACAAATGCACGCACGATGCTTCTGAAGCAATTACCACATTACGCATTGTATATGCTTGTGTGAGATAATTATTTTTACCTTTTAAATTTGTTTATTTAATTTTTTATTTAGTGTAAAATAAAATTCATTAACCCAGGGATTCGTAAAACGAGGCATCGTAAAGTGAGGTATGTCTGTACTGAATATTTCACCAACACAAATTAATATCCAAAATACATTTTTCTAATGTATTTTGGTGTGTTCTGCCTTAATAATAGTCTTTTCACCCACTCACGCATAGTTAAAACAGTATAATATATTGAATTGCCATTCAAAACTGACTAAGAAAATATATATCTTATGTTGTGCAAATTTGTTCAAATGTACTTTTTTTAATAAAATATATTTCCAATTTTGGCTATAATATACAATACTTTTTTTCATAAAATATTTTTCCTGACTAGGCTATTTTTTCACTACTCTACGGCTTAATTAGTTTGTTGGTTTTTGTTATGGCTATTTTTTTTCCTAATTGGATTCAGTTTGGTGGTGTTTGTGATAGAATTATGACGTGCCATTCATGCGATTTCGACTTTGAGAACTTGATTCATCATGTGCCCTAGATGAAGACAAAGGATTGGATGTGTTTATCAATTACAGTGTTATTCTCTCATCTTTAACTTGCCCAAAATGTGACAGTGCCTAATACAAAAAGATAAGATGATATTTAGGTGAAATAACCAATATTAACCCGTTAGGTCAATTGAATACCCAGTTAGGTCAACTGTACAACCTTGATGATTGGTTAGGTTAAGTCGTGATATTTTCATTAGTTTAAACAAAAGTGATGAGAGCAAACTTTCCTGGTTAATTTTGCGGTGTTTTGTACAAAACTACCATCCATTTCCTGTGCAAATGTGTAGTTTTCGAGATGACAATATCTCAAAAACTACGCATTTGCACAGGAAATGGATAGCAGATTCATGCAAAACACCTCAAAATTGCCCAGAAAAGTTTGTTCTCATCATAAAAACAGACTGGATATAAAAATGAATAATTACCATATTCTGTTCAAATATGACCTTCATATCTTGTGCAAATGAACCAAAACAAAGTTATGCCACTAGTTTTCATATATATATATATATATATATAATATATATGGTAATTTTTTACCATCAGTGCAGTCTCTTCAATTCCCATAATTTATAGATCAATGGATTTGTTATTACACCAGGAATGCGATTTGGATAGTCTCAAGTGAGGGAACTGGCCCAAAACTAAGTTAGGACATGAAGTTTGTTTTGGGGTATGTGTGTGAAAAAATACCCTAAAATGCAGGTAATTCCTTCAGTAGAGACTATCTAGGGCGCATTTGCGATGTAAAAACGAATCCATTGATATATAAATTATGGAAATTGTAGAAACAGCCAACATGAGTGACCTAAAAGATATATATACACATTTTTATATATATAGTAAAACAAACATTGTATATATTATATATACCATAAAACTATACTGGTACTAACCTAAACTACCTACCTAACCTAATTTTAGGTACTACTCTTACCTATGGCAACGAAATGTTTTTCTGTTTTTATCGAACACACACTTATTACTACAAACAATACTTTCCTTGAAAATAAAAACCCACTCTAATAGACAAAGTTTATTTTCACAACAGTTTCAACCAGGGTTGTGGAGTCGGAGTCGTGGAGTCGTACGTTTCAGGGCGGAGTCGGAGTCGGTAAAAAACTTCCGACTCCGACTCCAATTTCTATCCTGTGTCACCCTTAATTTCTAAATCCTAAATACTAACATTTAGGTTATTTAGTTTTTTTGGTCAATAAACCTTATTCATTGATAGCCCCTAGATTAAGTTTTTTTAATATTTTTTTTTTACATTTTCAGAATATACAATTAATATTTATTTAAATATAAAATATAAAATTTCACACTTAGTGTGGTGGTGATGAAATGTCTTATTATATGATAATTATAGAGTGAAACACTAGGGGTCATTCTCTGTCAGATCAACCAGTGCCTAACACCCTCATCTCTCAGATTTTGCTGAAATTTGGTTTATAGGGAGTTTGTGGGCCCTGAATCATTTCTGAAATTATAAGGTCAATCCGACCAATGGTTCAAGAGATATGACCTCAGGAAATTTGAGGTCACTTGCGAGGTCACTAACATTTGGCGACCCATAACTTGGGTAATAATGGTCACAATTATATAAAAGTATATATATTTAGAATCAGAAAACAACAAGGAATCCAAATATGCAAGTTTTAGAACTCTAGGTTGAAAAATAAAAAAGTTACACTGTAACCAAAATTTGAGGTCACGATTTGACCTCTGGGGTATCAAAAAATGAGAATTTTTTTTTAAATGTAAAAAAATGAAGGCATAGGCATTGGCTATTAGAATCAGCAAAAAAAAGTTTGTTTATGTTAGTATTTTTCATGTAACTAACATATAAGTGAACACCATATTCATAAGTTGTGCGTCAATTCTACCTATTTTTTCACACTTAAGCTCATAATTTGACCTATAGAAATTAAAATTACATTTTTTTATAGATATAAAAACAAAGGCAAAAAATGTAAAATTGTATTTCACTGCTAATCTACACTGCAATAATAGTTATAATAGTGAAAGGGAAGACCTACTTAGAGGATTCATGTGCTAGCCTAATACAATTTTTGCATGCTCGATGCTCTCATCAATTTCTTTTTGTGGAAAAATGTATTGAATTCTGCTGCCTCCTCTTAGGGTAGGACAACTCATTACAGTTAATATATGATGTCCTGGCACTGCACATGAATCCTTGTTTGATGGATAATAATATGCACTTGATCCTGATGACCCAGAGGGATGTAGAAAGTTCACAGTGAAATCATCAAACTCTTCACAATATTCCTCCACAATTCCATACCAAACTTGCATGTCATAAATGCAGCCAACATACTCTCCTGGTTTGACACATTTTAGGTTACCAAGCATTGCAGGTTCATTAGTAAAATGACTTTTCCTTATTCTTTTCTTTTCTCCAATGCCACTTGAAATGGGATACACCATCAGTTCTTCCTTGTTTAGGGGAACAAATCTATGATATTTCTGAGTTCCAGGAATAGCCCTACTATCCTTGAATCGATGTTCCAACCGTTCTTCTGCATCTTTCAAATCAGCTGTAGTTACAAAGAAAAAATTTATCTTCTTGCTCAAGTTTTCTTCACAAAACTGAAACATGTGTTCTGGTGTAAGAATTTGCCTCTCTCTAGTTCTCTGCAAACTGGCACGAGCAGTAGCTCTTTTCACTGTTCCTCCAATCCCATCACATGAATTTTTGCCATGGGATGTAGCAAAGAAGTGCCATTCACAAGACAGACCAAAATCCTCTTCATGGTAACAGAGATTTGTGAAGTTGTATCTGTTCTTATATTGGCCAGCACATCCATCTGAGAAATAGTGCACCTTCTTCAATTGTGGGCATCTGAATTTAACATATGTCATAAGCTTCAATATGAATGAGTAAACCATTATAGTGTTGTGTTTTAGTGATGCAGATAAGAAACAGACACTAAAATGGCTAAGTTCCTGGTCTGCAGATGATCTATAATAGATGACAAAAGGGTGAACTGTACACTGTGAATTGTCCCAGTGAAACCCTTGGGCAGCATCCTGGACAATGAAAGAATAATTCTCAGAGAAATCACTACTATAACTACCTCGCTCTGAGGTGGTAGTGTTTCTTTCAACTGCTTGAAGTACTGTGATTGTTGCTGAGCAACAAAGTGATGACGAACCATGCGGGATATTTTCATGCTTAGGGATGATAAGTATTCATGAAGTGGCTCCACCTTATCAACCATTGTACAACGGTCAACAGTCACCCATTGCTTGTAAGATATTTCATTTGGAGCTGATTTCACACTGTCAAGTAACTCAAGAAAATCCAGGACACCCTCTTCTCTTGGGCAATCATTGCAAGTTGCATCATGCAAGTCTCCTTTCTGTACTGCAGACACTGTAATCCATAAGATCCTTGTATGAAAGACCTCTTTCTCCCAATGCAGCCAGCTGCAATTTTGGATTTTGATGGTATGTGCAGACACAGACAGAATGAGTCCCACCACTACCGGCAAGCACACAATATGATGGCCGTAATTTTGCAAATGTGGAAAATCCTATTTTGGGATTCTTTTCATCATTTTTATATACAGGGTGTCCCGTAAGTCTGGACCCATAAGGAAAAATAATAAATTACAAAATAGTCCAAAAATTTATTTATATATATTTTTTATTATTTTTTATTATTATTTTTATTATTTTTTTATTATGATCTTACTCCGCTGGAGTTTTATTTGTGGGGCCACTTGAAAGCCAAAGTGTACGAGGTCAAACTTCAGAACATTTTCCACCTTAAAGCACGCATTGTGGAGGCGTGTCAAGAAATTTCTGCGACTGTGATTCAGAAAGTGCTGTCGCAGTGGAGATTGCGTCTTCAACTATGTGTGCGACACAACGGCGGACACTTTGAACAGATTATGTAATAAATTTTTGGACTATTTTGTAATTTTATTATTTTTCCCTATGGGTCCAGACTTACGGGACACCCTGTAGTTCAAACATCTCTCTTAAATTCCCGAGGACCAATCGTTTTTGCACCTTCAGCACTGATAACTTTCACGCAATCCTTTTGGCCAGGACACATACGACTAACCTCTTCTGACTCATAGAATCTTCTAACTATATCTTTGTGTTCTTCAGATATCACTTTTCCTTTGCTCATTAGTGGAATCTTCGGAAGGATTCCATGTTCTGATTTAAGTGAATGGCTTCTTTTCACCATGTATGTTGTAGTTTGAAAGAAACTAGCTGTTTTTTCAATTGTGTATGGTGAGTGTGTCAATATTTGTAGTTTGTGATGGTGACATTTGCTCTACAGGAATGACTGTTTCAATTCATTCATTAATTTGTCTAGATGTTTTTCAGATTTAGTTTCAGGTTTTGAAGTATCACTTACCTCCTCGGTAATTTGAACACCATAACTGAGTTCTAGCCTCTCCTTCAGGTGTTTCTGAGCAGATGATAGCTTACCACGAGCCTTGCGCTTTTTCTGGCTTAATGACAGCCCTTCTGAAAAGAACAGAAAAAAAGGTTTCACACCTGAATATTAGTAATTAAATATTAATTATAGTACCTTAAATGCTATATAATTGGCTATATAGTAGATCAAACAGACCTTGTAGTAAAGTATAAGTTATTATATTAATTTATTACTTACTTTTTTTAACTGGTGTTTGGTCCAGAAATGCTAGAACTGGTTCAACTGAAGTTGAAGGATTTTCCTTTATCAAGCAATCACTGTCATTGTCCAGATCTTGAATTGAAGAGATGTTACTCAAGCCACTGATAGTAGATGATTCATTTGAATCCTGCTCAGACTCGTTGTTTTCAGTGGTACTAAGTATAGTGGGGTTTTTCATTATCAGTGTCCAGCAGTTCACACACAACAATGAGTCTTTTTTTCACTCTTCCAGCACATTTTTCAACAAGTACATCAGTCACTTTTCTAAGATTGATTGTTATGCGTTTCTTGTGTTTTTGAATAGGGTCCTGGCAGTATTTCAAGTGCCGAACCATTGTATTTTGATCTGTAAAGATATAGGATTTACAATTAGGTAATATATATTTTTAGAAAATATATAGCTATACACACTTAATATTTTAGGTCTTGATAGTCTCTGAGGCTCATTAAAAACACCATACCCACCAGCCACCCACAGTGCTGGCTGGAACTGTACTAACCTGTAGACAAGGAATTTTGCAACTATCTGTGTTGATTCTGCACTTAGACAAGTAGCAACATGTTTCAACAGGTTTGTTTAGGCTACATGTGAGCTTAGTCTTCCCCTTTCACTATTATAACTATTATTGCCAGTGTAGATTAGCAGTGAAATACAATTTTTATTAAATTCTTGGAGCTTGAGGTCAAATTGATAGCTAAGATATAAAAATTCCTTGAAATGACAAGCAATTATAAATATGGTGTTCACTTATAAGTTAGTTACATGAAAAGTACCAACATAAACAAACTTTTTATGATTGTTTCTATTAGTCAAGAACTCTGACTTTGTTTTTTATATCTATAAAAAATGTAATTTTAATTTCTATAGGTCAAATTATGAGCTTGTGTGAAAAAATAGGTAGAATTGACGCACAACTTATGAATATGGTGTTCACTTATATGTTTTAGTTACATGAAAAATACTAACATAAACAAACTTTTTTTTGCTGATTCTAATAGCCAATGCCTATACCTTCATTTTTTACATTTAAAAAAAAAATTCTCATTTGATACCCCAGAGGTCAAATCGTGACCTCAAATTTTGGTTACAGTGTAACTTTTTTTTTTTCAACCTAGAGTTCTAAAACTTTTATATTTGGATTCCTTGTCGTTTTCTGATTCTAAATATATATACTTTTATAATTATGACAATTATTACCCAAGTTATGGCTCGCCAAATGTTAGTAACCTCGCGAGTGACCTCAAATTGCCCGAGGTCATATCTCTTGAACCGTTGGTCGGAGTGACCTTATAATTTCAGAAATGTATTCAGGGCTCACAAACTCCCTATAAACCAAATTTCAGCAAAATATGAGAGATGAGGGTGTTAATTTCAATTTTTTTTGGTTGATCTGACAGAGAATGACCCCTAGAGGAGTCAGAGTCGTATATTTAAAATGTGAGGAGTCGGAGTCGGATTTTTAGATTTTTGACAATGTGTGGAGTCGGAGTCGGAGTCGAATTTTTGACAATGTGTGGAGTCGGAGTCGGAGTCGGAAAATTTTGGACCGACTCCACAACCCTGGTTTCAACGCCCACTGGCATCCTCCTCGGGTGGATACAGTTTTTCTGTATCCACCCGAGGAGGATGCCAGTGGGCGTCAAAACTGTTATGGAAATAAACTCTGTCTATTAGAGTGGGTTTTTATTTTCATATTTTGACCTTCACCTAGAAAAAAGTGAAGTTTTTTGCATTTAATACTTTCCTTATTTTTCTTAGGGCAAATAAATTCTTTTAGCAATACACTGTATTCTACATAAAAATTAAATGCAGCCTCTTCATCATCAAAAAATTTACATGAAGTTAAACACAGTGAATAATTACAACCATCACAAACCAACGCCATCGTGACACTAAAATCTTATGAGTTCAGGTCAAACCCCCAAATTTTGTTAGTGGTACCTTCCTAACCTTTGTGGGATCAGCCATTTTATCACTCCTAAAAACATGATCCGCGATTTTATCACTCAAAAAAATAATTTCTTAACATTAATTTTATAGCTTTAATCGGCATTTGCCTTCATATTATACTTAATAAAAGTTGTTTAAAAAAAATAGAGTTTTATGGTAAACTTTATTTTCAGTTTCCAGAGACCAGACTGATAGTAAAAAATTACCATACCCGGTATATATAATTTTTTTTTTTTTAAGTTTGGGAAGAACCAATTCACCTCTATTTAAAAGGGCATATCTCGGTGGAAAAACAAAGAAAAAGTGAGAGGAAAGACAGAGGAAAAAGAAAGGGTGGAGGGACAGTCGAAGTGGAAAAAGACCAAGGATGACAAGGACTGCAAGGTCAAGCCCCATCATCCTTGGGTGCTAGGGCTGGGAGGGCGCACGTGAAACCTCCTAGAACAAGTACGTACAAACGAGCACAAAGAGCACGAGCTTAGAACCCCCTTGTGGGTGTATATATATAAAATATATATATATATATATAACCTAACCTTAACCTGTATGTTCTCCGATTGTATGCTAATGGGGGACTTCACCCTCTCCCCCCAGATGCCTCATGATCACCCCCCAAGGTCACTGTTGGTGAAACATTCAATAATAACCCAAGTGGCTTCATGTTTTCCAAATGAAATATACTGTAAAATGTAATTTAATATTTCAAAGACTCTAAGGATGGTACTAAATTTGTTGTGCAACGAATCGCTTGCAAGGACTTCAGTGGAAATTAAGCACAAGTAATTTCAGTTTAACGGACAAAATTCTGGCGCAACGCGTCGGTAAATCCGAGCAGATTTTGTAGTTTCGGGATTATGCTAACAAACTGTGTACAAGAATCAAAGGACGATAGGTAATCATAAGCTCCAAGCTGCTTAAGCTAAACTAAGAACGTGGCCTAGCTTACCTGTGAACCCACGACAACAATTTGAGGAAGTTGAATCGCATCAGCACCGACTGTATTAAAAACATCTTGCAGTTTGTTTATTACTGGTATTAACGCCTCCATACTGTGCTTTTCAATATATTAATTTAGAAATAAATTAACAAATACTTTTAAAAGAAATTATTATTGAACCCAATAGTCAACTCAACAACCAGGTATAGCGACAGCAACTGACTTCCACACTCAACCTGTTTTGATTTTGAATGCGCGAAATCAGCTGATAGAATGCGCGATTTATTAGAAATATTACACATCTGTGTACGATATAGGATCAAGTTCTGTGCCGTAATGTATGAGATGTGTTGCTTGGAGCTTAGTATGATATTAGTTACTTTTCAGCCCAGAATGTTTCCCGACAATTTTGAGGGGTTCTACATTAATGTCTCAACAGGTACAAAACATTTATCAATAACATTTCTCTCGCAAATGTTTAATTTACGAGATAGTTATTTTGTTGAAATTTTTTTTTTGGAAGGCGCATTCTGTCGCTGCCATAACAGGAGGTGGCACCATCTAGCGACGAACTATGTAAACATTTTTGAGGTAGCTAATTACAGGCCTCTATTTCGTCACGTGACCTAATCCAGCAAATCACCGACCGATCTGCTTCCTTGTTCATCTCCTGTTTTCAGTTCAAATTCAGAATTGCATGTGTTCTCCCTTTAAATGTAGTGTGTCCAATTTGTATAATTTAGGTCTCGGGGGTACGGAGGCGGAGCCCCCGTAAAGATCACGCATCACAAATTGATCGGTATTTGGTTTTATATTTTTTATTTTTGAATTTCGTCGCTAAAATGATAATGTAATAACATATTCATGTTAGGTTAGGTTAGGTACTTTTAGGTTAGGTTAGGGGTTAGGTTTTCCATGAAACCTAGGTTTTTCTCATGGTTTTTGATGTGTTTCATGACATTCTTACCTTCATTTTCGTTGGAAATGACGAGTTTTTTAGCCCCTAAAAAAACGATTCCCTACAGGTTCCCAAATATTGATTGGGTAGGGGATGGGGTATATCTTAACAACTGGTCATTTCCTACGGAAATGAAGGTCAGATTCGCATGAATCACATCAAAAACCATGAGAAAAACCTAGGTTTCATGGGAAGTAGCAGTCTGGGCTAAAAAGTAACAATTACCCTTAGTATATATACATATATACGATATATAGGCTCATTTAGGCTACTCGTAGCTGTCACATATTGTTAGAAAATCTAGAAGAGGAAGAACCATTGTTGTCCCAAGGCGATACGATGACTAAGCTGATTGATGCAGCATTGCTTGTATATATATTAAGTTAAGGTGTGTATATATATCCATCTCATAATTGTAAGGTTAGTGAAAAATTAAATTAATTTAGAGCTAGCATTTTTGAGCTCTTGTGGCATCATTGTTTGGTCACACTGTTGGCATCATTTTGAGACGCTGCGCGTCTTTTCTACTCGTTTGTGGAAGGTCGTACGTAAAGGTGTGGTTTGATAGAGAGCTCTCTTGCAATTCAGTTTGGTTGTTTAGATACATGATTGTTGCATCGTGCAATAGTCCAGGTTGCGTTGTTGTTGCAAGGTTCAGAAAGAAGACCACAAATAGTACCCTTTTGTTTACTTTTTAAGTTCATGTAATTTAAGATCTAAGTTAGGCCCGCATCGAGTCAGCAACCCTGAGGTTACCCTGAGGTAGGACCTAATAGGATCTCAAATCCGTAAGTTTTAATTTAGCTTAACTTGGGCTTTAGGTAGAACTTGCCCTTTAGAATTTGACCGTTCACGGCTCAGCTGGGATTTCGAACCCGACAAATAAATAAAATAACATGGTCCTTCAGAACCGGATTTCTACCCCAAGACTGAGTCAGTGACCATTTTTCGGCAAAGTTCTGATTGTGCAAATTGTATCCCAAGTTAGGCCTAGACGGGTTGAGTATTATTGAGTTAAGGTCCCAGGGTAAAAAGTTTGGTCGCCCAATTGCGAAACTTGGCCAGTCGTCTGTCGTTTTTGGCCTACCTTTTTTCCGGTTTGGTTAATTTTGGGTTATTATTGAATTAAGGTCCCAGGGTAAAGTTTGGTCGCCCAATTGCGAAACTTGGCCAGTCGTCTGTCGTTTTTTTGGCCTACTTTTTTCCGGTTTGGTTAATTTTGGGTTATTATTGAATTAAGGTCCCAGGTAAAGTTTGGTCGCCCAATTGCGAAACTTGGCCAGTCGTCTGTCGTTTTTGGCCTACTTTTTTCCGGTTTGGTTAATTTTGGGTTATTATTGAATTAAGGTCCCAGGGTAAAGTTTGGTCGCCCAATTGCGAAACTTGGCCAGTCGTCTGTCGTTTTTTGGCCTACTTTTTTTTCCGGTTTGGTTAATTTTGGGTCATTATTGAATTAAGGTCCTGGGGTGGAAAATTTGGTATTCCATACTGGTGTTTGGTTAGTACCCCACTCAGCAATTCAGTTTATTTGAAAGTAAAATTTGCGTTTGATCAGTTTGGTTAAGTATTTCTGCCAATTCAGCTCATTTGTATTGAGCCCAAGGTTGTTTTACATTGAAGATGAGTGCATCTGAATTGAACAAATTTATAAAAAGGAGAAGTGCCTACAAAGGTCTAATTACAAAGGTCATTGCCACTATAGATTCTGCCATAGAGCAAGAGGATTTACGCTTAGTGACTGCAAAGCTTGCCATATTAGAAACTAAAAAGGTTGCTCTAAGTGAGGTAAATGTTAAAATTGAGGCTCTTATAGAAGAGGATGAAATAGAAAATAACATAATTTACTTTGAAGAGATTATTGATGATATGATTAACGTAGGCCTCCGAGCAAAAGAGTTTAGCAGCTCAGTACAGTTAGAGACCAGGTCTAATAATGAAACACAACACTCAACAAATGATGCTTGTGAAGTTAAGGTTAACAGATCTGTAGTTCAATTACCGAGGCTTGTACTCAAAACATTTTCTGGGAGTATTCAGGAATGGCAAGGATGGGCAGACAGTTTTCAATCAGCAGTTCATTCTAGTCAAGTGTTAAGTGCCGTGGAGAAGTTTAATTATTTGCGGTCCCTCTTGGAAGGGGAGGCAGCAAAGACTATAGCAGGATTAGCATTAACAGAGGCTAATTATAATGTGGCTTGGGATATATTAAAGAAACGGTTTGGTAAGCCAGAGATCTTAATTAAAAGCCACCTCCGTGCACTTTTAACTATACCTCCTGTTAATAATCCTAATAGTGTCAAGGAGTTACGGCAGTTATATGATGAATTTGAAATTAGAACTAGGTCCTGGACAACTTGGGTGTAGGAATGGAAAAGTATGGTATAATGTTGGTTCCTACACTGGAGTCTAAATTGCCTAGCTCAATTTTGCTTGAATTAAGTAGGGGACACTCTGCAGAACATGTGTACATCCCCCTTCAGCAGATGTTAAGTCTTTTAGGCACAGAATTAGCAAGACGAGAGGGAGTTGAGTTTGCACAGTGGGATGGTAAACAAGAGGACAAAGGCAGGCACAGCACCAAAGTTTCCACAAAAAGGAATAGCCCAGGTACAGTGTCAGCTCTACATGCCTCCTCTGAGAATAAATTAAAGGGAATCAAGGAATGTATATTTTGCGAAGGCAACCACAAGTCATATAAATGTGAGGTGGCTGAGGCCTTACCCTTTGAGGAGAGAAAGGACAGGGTAACTAAGTCCACAGCATGTTTTAAATGTTTTTTGAAAGGTCATAGAGCAAGGTTTTGTAAGTTTAAAATTTTGTGCAAAAAATGTCATGGTAGGCATCAGCCATTATTGTGTGAAAACACTCTTAGTAGGCCTACCCCAGAAGTAGAGACATCAGTGGCACATGCCACTGCTATGCAAGGGAGTAAAAGTAAAGGGGAATTATTGCAAACAACTGCAGCCTTATTAATTGGGAATGAGGGAGAAGCTACTGTAAGAGTGTTGTTTGATAGTGGTAGCCAGTGTAGTTTTATTAAGACCAGAATTTCCAGAAAATTGAAGTTTAAAGAACTTAAGAGGGAAAATTTAACTGGTTAAAGGGTTGTTACCGCAAAGTCCCACTATCAAGGTCCAAGCTGTAGAGATTGAGGAACTTTGTGCTCCAGTCACTACTTGTTTAGATATAGCATGTGTCCAAGAATTGCAAGTTAAAGGAATTAATTTGGGCAATAATAAGTTTGAGGGAACAGAAGATATTAGTCTTTTGATTGGAGCTGACTATTATTGGGACTTCATCACTGGTAATATTGTCCGTACATCTCAAGGCCCAGTAGCATTTGAAAGTAAGCTAGGCTGGATGCTACATGGTAGTTATTGCAATGAAATGGAAGTTAAGGCTCTCTTTGTTAAGATTGAGGAGAACAGCCATGGTCTGGAAAGGCATTTGAAAGCGTTTTGGGAACTTGAATCTATTGGTATAAAGGACAACCAGGCAAGTACAGTGAACAATGATGTTTTAGAGCACTTTGAAAAAGGGATTGGGTTTAGAGATGGTTGCTATGAAGTTGGCCTACCATGGAAGGATTCTTGCAAACCCGGTTCAAACCTTCAGCTAGCTAATCGGAGGTTGGAGACTTCATTGTACAGGCTAAGAAAAAATGAGGAGTTGTTAATTGAATACGATGAGGCCATCCTAAGTTATGTAAGGGAGGGCTATGCTGAAAGGGTCAAGGTGAGCTGGTGAGCCAGGAGGCACATTATCTGCCACACCATGCAGTGGTACGGCGAGACAAAACTACCACCAAACTGAGGGTAGTTTTGATGGCTCAGCCAAGGACAAAGGTGGTGTGTCCTTGAATGACTGTTTGGATGCTGGGCCAAATTTAAATGCAGATTTATTTTCCTTGTTACTGAGATTCAGGTTTGGTAGAGTAGCATTGACTGCAGATGTGAAGCAAGCCTTTTTGCGGATAAAGTTAAAACCAGAGGACAGAGATGCAGTAAGGTATCTGTGGGTGGATACGAAAGACTTGTTGGAAAATGAACCTAAGGTTCAAGCATATAGAATGAAGTCAGTGTTGTTTGGCCTCAGCTCTAGTCCATTTCTGTTGGCAGCTACTATGCAGTACCATTTTAAGAAATATTCTGAAGTCTATCCTAACACTATTGAACACATAAGGAAAAATTTTTATGTTGATGATTTGCTATGTTCCGTGGATAATACAGAAATGGCTAAACAGATATTCATGGAGGCTAGAGCTATAATGAGGGAGGCTGGCATGGAGCTCAGAAAATGGCAGACCAATCATTCGCAATTACAAGAGTTTATGAGTCATTCCTCTGTAGTACCTGATGCAGCAGAAAGTATTGAGGATTCTGTATTAAGGAGTTGTGGGCAATAGACGCAAAGGTGCTAGGCATCGTTTGGCAGCAAGAGATGATTTGTTTACCTTCAATGGGAAATCTTTAGTAGAGCTGGCTGAGAATGAGACAAGGTGGACAAAACGTACAGCTCTTAGTTTGGCTTCGAAGGTCTTTGATCCTCTTGGATTCCTGGCTCCATTTGTGATAAAGTCAAAAATTTGGTTTCAGAGCCTCTGGGAAATTGGACTTGGTTGGGACCAAGAGTTACCTGATCATATGGTGGTAAGGTGGAAATATTGGTTCAAAGAATTGGCACATCTTGGAGACATTGAAATCCCAAGATGGTACTTTGGAGAGTTGAACAATAGTCCAGACAATTTGGAGCTGCACATCTTTTGTGATGCAAGTGAGGAAGCCTATGCAACTTGTATTTATATAAGAGGCGCATTGCAAGAAGAAGTAAGTTGCAGGTTGGTTGCTGCAAAGAGTAGAGTAGCACCTTTGAAAAGGCTTTCTGTTCCAAGGTTGGAATTGATGGGTGCCGTTATTGCTAGTCGGCTTGCAATTACAGTGCGAAAGTCTTTGGCCCTCTATGAAATTCCAAGCTATTATTGGACAGACTCCACTATAGTTTGGCACTGGTTAAGAAGTCAGGCAAGGAAATGGAAACCATTTGTTGCCAATAGTGTGGAGGAAATTCAAGCGCACACAGATCCCAAGCAATGGAAGCATTGTCCAGGCATCCAAAACCCCGCTGATTTACCAACACGAGGAATTTCGGTGAAAGATCTTTCACAATCAAGTTTGTGGTGGAATGGGCCAGAGTGGCTAAAACTTGGAAGTGAAAACTGGCCTTCTAATCAGCCTATTGTAGGAGAATGCCAGGCTGAAGAAGCATGGGTGAGTGAGGTGAGAAAATGCGCTGTGAACAGTTGTCAAGTTATGCAGCAGGACCCCATATTGAGGCTTGAGGACATTAGCAGTCTGAAAAGATTGTTAAGAGTGACAGCATGGGTATATAGATTTACCAACAACATTAAGGGAGAAACAAGAAGGGAAGGAATTCTGAACAGTAATGAGATTCAGCAAGCCAGGAAATACTGGGTGGTATATATGCAGAAGAAAAAATTTGGTGAAGAGAGAGAATTGCTCACCAGCCATCCATTACAGGTTCTACCAACACATTCTGCGCTCAAGGGTTTGGATGTGTTTTTGGATCAGGATTTATTGAGAGTAGGAGGTAGACTACAGTTTTCTGGGCTTCCAGAGGAGAAAAGACATCCAATTTTGCTACCTTCTGGGGGGCACTTTGTGGACCTTTTGATCCTGGATACTCATCATAAGCTGTTACATGCTGGAGTTAGAGAAGTGATAATAGAGATTAGACAACAATTTTGGATTCTCAAAATTAGACAAGTAGTGAAAAAGGTCTTGCATAAATGTGTGGTTTGCAAGCGTTGGAGTGCAAAGCTTATTATGAAAAGGTGGCTCCACTTCCAAGAGAACGGTGTGTCTATACTGCCCCATTTGATGTAGTGGGAGTAGACTTTGCAGGGCCAGTCTATGTGTATGAGCGAGGGGAGTCTAACAAAGGTTATATATGTCTTTTCACCTGTGCTACCACCAGAGCAATCCATTTGGAGTTGGTAAGCAACTTAAGTAGTGATGTATTTCTTTTGGCCTTTAAACGGTTTGTGAACAGAAGGGGTTTCCCAAATAAAATCATATCGGATAATGCAAAAACCTTCAAAAAGGCTGCAAAGGAACTCCAAGAAATTTGGTCCTTGCTAAAAGAGGAAGGATTCCAATCCTACTTTTCACACCAAGGGGTACAGTGGGAGTTTATTGTTGAGAGAGCACCATGGTGGGGAGGATTTTGGGAAAGGCTAGTGAGAAGTGTAAAGTGTCCATTAAGAAACTTTTAGCTAATGCTCATTTGAGCAAAGAAGAATTCTCTACTGTTTTATGTGAAGTAGAAGCAATGGTGAACAGTAGGCCTATCACTTTTGTTTACAACAGTAGGCAGGATGCAGAGCCATTGACACCAAATCATTTTCTTTGTGGTAAACGATTAACATCAAACCCCAGTGTGCCAGAAGACTTGCAGCCCATCCAGAGCACTCAAGGAGAGTTAACCAGACGGTTCAGGTACCTTGAAGAGCTACAAGATCAGTTATGGAAGAGGTGGCAGATGGAATACTTGCCAGAACTCAATTATTACCCATCAGGCAAGGTAAAGGGCTCCAATGCAAATTGTATCAAGGTGGGAGAAGTGGTAATGATTGGGGATGAAAGACCAAGGCAATGCTGGAAGCTTGGCATAATTGAAGAGTTGTTTGTTGGCAAAGACAATTTAGTTAGGTCTGCACTGGTAAAGACTTCAGGAGGAAAGTTAAAGAGACCTATACAAAAACTCTATGCTTTAGAAATCAGCAAAAACACAGATAGTCAAGATGAAACATTTGAGTTACAGCCTCATGAAGAAGGCTTGGCTAACCTTGCAGAAGGTAATGACAACAATGCCTCTTCGGTGGGGAGTGTTAGAAAATCTAGAAGAGGAAGAACCATTGTTGTCCCAAGGCGATACGATGACTAAGCTGATTGATGCAGCATTGCTTGTATATATATTAAGTTAAGGTGTGTATATATATCCATCTCATAATTGTAAGGTTAGTGAAAAATTAAATTAATTTAGAGCTAGCATTTTTGAGCTCTTGTGGCATCATTGTTTGGTCACACTGTTGGCATCATTTTGAGACGCTGCGCGTCTTTTCTACTCGTTTGTGGAAGGTCGTACGTAAAGGTGTGGTTTGATAGAGAGCTCTCTTGCAATTCAGTTTGGTTGTTTAGATACATGATTGTTGCATCGTGCAATAGTCCAGGTTGCGTTGTTGTTGCAAGGTTCAGAAAGAAGACCACAAATAGTACCCTTTTGTTTACTTTTTAAGTTCATGTAATTTAAGATCTAAGTTAGGCCCGCATCGAGTCAGCAACCCTGAGGTTACCCTGAGGTAGGACCTAATAGGATCTCAAATCCGTAAGTTTTAATTTAGCTTAACTTGGGCTTTAGGTAGAACTTGCCCTTTAGAATTTGGCCGTTCGCGGCTCAGCTGGGATTTCGAACCCGACAAATAAATAAAATAACACATATCATACGAGTAGTGAGCACGGCTGCGCCGCTTTCAATTTGTACTCTGGAAAAACAGAGATCCGTCGTTCGTTTTTTGTGGGCAGAAGGTGTGAAAGGAATTGAAATTCACACGCGTTTATGTGCTCAGTATGGGAATAATGCGTTACCACGGCGAAGTGTGTACGAGTGGATTCAAATGTTCGAGGAAAGTCGGACATGTGTGACAGATACTCGGCGCTCAGGATGACCATCAACATCAACCAGTGGTGAGAAGCAGGAAGAAGCCAGAGCCATGATTTTCGATGACAGAAGATTAACAATAAAAGAAACTGCATCTTCGTTAGTGGATGTTAATGGCGCTTTGGCTTCTGACGCTCAGGCGATGGCGGGTATTTTCAATAACTTTTTTGCGACAGTTTTTACCGTAGAAGACATAAATAATGTCCCCGACGTGAATGATATCGTTCCATTTAGTAGCGAGACTATTTTGGATGAAATAACTGTTTACGAGGCTGAGATTGCGCATTATATCGATAGGCTAAAAGTTAGCAAGGCTCCAGGCCCTGACGCTTTTTATCCCAGACATTTGAAAGATTTGAAAGACGTTATCGCAGGCCCCTTAACGAAGGTTTTTAATCAGTCACTCGAAACGAGGATTATTCCTGAAGACTTCAAATTAGCTAACGTCACGCCTATTTTTAAAAAAGGCGACCGCGCAGTAGCTAGCAATTATATGCCCATTAGCTTAACGTCAATTGTAGGTAAACTTTTGGAATCCGTAGTTAGGGATCGTATCATCGATCACTTAGAAAGTAGAGATTTGATTAATAGTAGTCAGCATGGGTTTCGACGCCATAGGTCTTGTTTAACTAATTTGTTAGAATTTTATAACGAAATAGTGCGCGAATACGATAGGCAAAGAGCGGCTGACGTTATTTATTTAGATTTTAAAAAGGCGTTCGATACAGTTCCGAATAGGAGACTAATTGCGAAGGTCAAAGCGCACGGTATATGCGGTCAGGTAGCTAACTGGTTAGAAGAATGGCTTCGTGCTAGGAGGCAGAGGGCCGTAATTAATGGTAGTGAATCGGGGTGGTTAGATGTAGGTAGCGGTGTCCCACAGGGTTCAGTGTTAGGCCCATTGCTATTCGTAATTTACATTAACGACATACTGTAGATGTAGGATTGACTAGTAACGTGTCAAAATTCGCGGACGATACTAAATTAGGCGATAAGGTTGTTAATGTTATTTTATTTATTTGTTGGGTTCAAAATCCCAGCTGAGCCGTGAACGGCCAAGTTCTAAAGGGCTAGTTCTACCTACAGCCCAAGTTAAGCTAAAATTAAAACTTACGGACTTGAGATCCTATTAGGTCCTACCTCAGGGTTGCTGACTCGATGTGGGCCTACCTTAGGCCTCAGTTGTATGAATTTAAGATAAAAACAAAAGGGGTACTATTTATGGTCTTCTTTCTCAACCTTGCAACAACAACGCAACCTGGACTATTGCACGATGCAACAATCTTGTATCTAAACAACCAAACTGAATTGCAAGAGAGCTCTCTATCAGACCACACCCTGTACGTACGACATTCCACAAACGAGTAGAAAGGACGCGCAGCGCCCCAAAATGATGCCACAAGAGCCCAAAAATGCTAGCTCTAAATTAAGTGAATTTTTCACTAACCTTACAATTATGAGATGGATATATATATACACCTTAATTTAATATATACAAGCAATGCTGCATCAATCAGCTTAGTCATCATATCGCCTTGGGACAACAATGGTTCTTCCTCTTCTAGATTTTCTAACACTCCCCACCGAAGAGGCATTGTTGTCATTACCTTCTGCAAGGTTAGCCAAGCCTTCTCCATGAGGCTGTAACTCAAATGTTTCATCTTGACTATCTGTGTTTTTGCTGATTTCTAAAGCATAGAGTTTTTGTATAGGTCTCTTTAACTTTCCTCCTGAAGTCTTTACCAGTGCAGACCTAACTAAATTGTCTTTGCCAACAAACAACTCTTCAATTATGCCAAGCTTCCAGCATTGCCTTGGTCTTTCATCCCCAATCATTACCACTTCTCCCACCTTGATACAATTTGCATTGGAGCCCTTTACCTTGCATGATGGGTAATAATTGAGTTCTGGCAAGTATTCCATCTGCCACCTCTTCCATAACTGATCTTGTAGCTCTTCAAGGTACCTGAACCGTCTGGTTAACTCTCCTTGAGTGCTCTGGATAGGCTGCAAGTCTTCTGGCACACTGGGGCTTGATGTTAATCGTTTACCACAAAGAAAATGATTTGGTGTCAATGGCTCTGCATCCTGCATACTGTTGTAAACAAAAGTGATAGGCCTACTGTTCACCATTGCTTCTACTTCACATAAAACAGTGCAGAATTCTTCTTTGCTCAAATGAGCATTAGCTAAAAGTTTCTTTAATGGACACTTTACACTTCTCACTAGCCTTTCCCAAAATCCTCCCCACCATGGTGCTCTTTCAACAATAAACTCCCACTGTACCCCTTGGTGTGAAAGGTAGGATTGGAATCCTTCCTCTTTTAGCAAGGACCAAACTTCTTGGAGTTCCTTTGCAGCCTTTTTGAAGGTTTTTGCATTATCCGATATGATTTTATTCGGGAAACCCCTTCTGTTCACAAACCTTTTAAAGGCCAAAAGAAATACATCAGTACTTAAGTTGCTTACCAACTCCAAGTGGATTGCTCTGGTGGTAGTGTAGTGCCTTGCACCACAAGATTATTTTTTATTAGTGAAAACTGCCACAAATTGGCATGAGTGAAATATTTAAATCTAAATAAATAAATAAATAAATACAAGTTAAACATGTCCAGTGATCAAATTTAATTCTTAAGCATTCAGTGTGGTGTGACTAGACATGAATTGGCTTTTAAGGATTATTTTGGCTTGTTGTTAAAATTGTATAGTAAAAACAAGCTTATGTACAACAACACAAAGGACGCCGTTACACATTTTATTTGAAAACACGGCGCCAGCAAGCAAAGGTTCTTCGTGGTAAGTTCCTATTTATAATGTTTATATTCTTTACTATTGCATATCTGTATGCAATACCGCATACTGCAGAGATTAACAAGCCTTATAGTGTTTGTGATTAGTACTGTAAGATTAATACTATAAATAATACTGTACAATTCATACAATAAATTACCTTAGGCTAAGTTAAGTCTATCTAGGCAAAAGCCAAATTGTAACTCTAGCCTAGCTGAGACCTACCGTAGCCTTTGTTTTAGATTAACCTCAGCTCTATTATATTGAAGAGGCATAGGCCTGCCTATTAATTTTCTTAGTATATTTTACTTTATAATATAAGCCTATTATGTTTCATGTATTTTCTTAGCAGGTGGCCTACAAAAGCCAAATTGTAACTCTAGCCTAGCTGAGGCCTACCGTAGCCTTTGTTTTAGATTAACCTCAGCTCTATTATATTGAAGAGGCATAGGCCTGCCTATTAATTTTCTTAGTATATTTACTTTATAATATAAGCCTATTATGTTTCATGTATTTTCTTAGCAGGTGGCCTACATACTTCCTTAGTTTTCCCATTCAACGTAACACAATCCCATAATGAGAATCAACTGTAATTTATCATCCACAGGTTACTTGGCCTATATAGCATATGTATATTAATTATTAATTTTTGCCATTTTTATTATTCTTTTTCTCTGAAATATCACTTACAGTATTCTTGTCTGTCTCTTTGCAGACAAGGTTGTCATTGTGGCTATTAGTGTTACATATCATTTGTACTATTATTATTTGTATTATTACATATTTATTATTATTATCAGTATTATTTGCAGACTGTTATATATTAGCTAAACGGGCCATTATTTAATCTCGCATTTATATGTCCATCAAAGTTGTTACGGGTAAAAATCCCCTTTGCATTTATAAATAATTGTTGCATATAGTTATTAATTGTTGTCAATAAAATACAAAATTCATATTGATGATTTTATAATCAGTCCTTCCCTTCTTTTATGAAAATTAATTTTGCGCCGCAGTGCTGGATGCCAATCTAGCATTTGGGCGCTGGTGACCCTGGCATTTAGTTAATTATCTACGTAAACTTGTAAAGGTCTATAATAATAAATCTGACCCTTAGAGTAGCACATGTGAAAAGACATATATAACCTTTGTTAGACTCCCCTTGCTCATACACATTGACTGGACCTGCGAAGTCTACTCCCACTACATCAAATGGGGCAGTATAGACACACCGTTCTCTTGGAAGTGGAGCCACCTTTTCATAATAAGGCTTTGCACTCCAACGCTTGCAAACCACACATTTATGCAAGACCTTTTTTACTACTTGTCTAATTTTGGGAATCCAAAACTGTTGTCTGATCTCTATTATCACTTCTCTAACTCCAGCATGTAACAGCTTATGATGAGTATCCAGGATCAAAAGGTCTACAAAGTGCCCCCCAGAAGGTAGCAAAATTGGATGTCTTTTCTCCTCTGGAAGCCCAGAAAACTGTAGTCTACCTCCTACTCAATAAATCCTGATCCAAAAACACATCCAAACCCTTGAGAGCAGAATGTGTTGGTAGAACCTGTAATGGACGGCTGGTGAGCAATTCCCTCTCTTCACCAAATTTTTCCTTCTGCACATATACCACCCAGTATTTCCTGGCTTGCTGAATCTCCTTACTGTTCAGAATTCCTTCCCTTCTTGTTTCTCCCTTAATATTGTTGGTAAATCTATATACCCATGCTGTCACTCTTAACAACCTTTTCAGACTGCTAATGTCCTCAAGCCTCAATATAGGGTCCTGTTGCATAACTTGACAACTGTTCACAGTGCATTTTCTCACCTCACTCACCCATGCTTCTTCAGCCTGGCATTCTCCTACAATAGGCTGATTAGAAGGCCAGTTTTCACTTCCAAGTTTTAGCCACTCTGGCCCATTCCACCACAAACTTGACTGTGCAAGATCTTTCACTGAAATTCCTCGTGTTGGTAAATCAGCGGGGTTTTGGGTGCCTGGACAATGCTTCCATTGCTTGGGATCTGTGTGCGCTTGAATTTCCTCCACCCTATTGTCAACAAATGGTTCCCATTTCCTTGCCTGGCTTCTTAACCAGTGCCAAACTATAGTGGAGTCTGTCCAATAATAGCTTGGAATTTCATAGAGGGCCAAAGACTTTTGCACTGTAACTGCAAGCCGACTAGCAATAACTGCACCCATCAATTCCAACCTTGGAACAGAAAGCCTTTTCAAAGATGCTACTCTGCTCTTTGCAGCAACCAACCTGCAACTTACTTCCTCTTGCAATGCGCCTCTTATATAAATACAAGTTGCATAGGCTTCCTCACTTGCATCACAAAAGATGTGCAGCTCCAAATTATCTGGACTATTGTTCAACTCTCCAAGTACCATCTTGGGATTTCAATGTCTCCAAGATGTGCCAATCTTTGAACCAATATTTTCCACCTTACCACCATAGATCAGGTACTCTTGGTCCCAACCAAGTCCAATTTCCCAGAGGCTCTGAAACCAAATTTTTTACTTTATCACAATGGAGCCAGGATTCCAAGAGGATCAAAGACCTTTGAGCCAACTAAGAGCTGGTACGTTTGTCCACACTTGTCTCATTGTCAGCCAGCTCTACTAAAGACTTCCCATTGAAGGTAAACAAATCATCATCTTCTGCCAAACATGCCTAGCACCTTTGCGTCTATTGCCCCCAAACTCCTTATACCAGAATCCTCAATACTTTCTGCTGCATCAGGTACTACACAGGACTGACTCATAAACTCTTGTAATTGAGAATGATTGGTCTGCATTTCTAAGCTCCATGCCAGCCTCCCTCATTATAGCTCTAGCCTCCATGAATATCTGTTTAGCCATTTCTGTATTATCCACGGAACACAGCAAATCATCAACATAAAATTTTTCCTTATGTGTTCAATAGTGTTAGGATAGACTTCAGAATAAATATTTCTTAAAATGGTACTGCATAGTAGCTGCCAACAGAAATGGACTAGAGACTGAGGCAAACAACACTGACTTCATTATATGCTTGAACCTTAGGTTCATTTTCCAACAAGTCTTTCGTATCCACCCACAGATACCTTACTGCATCTCTGTCCTCTGGTTTTAACTTTATCCGCAAAAAGCTTGCTTCACATCTGCAGTCAATGCTATTCTACCAAACCTGAATCTCAGTAACAAGGAAAATAATCTGCATTTAAATTTGGCCCAGCATCCAAACAGTCATTCAAGGACACACCACCTTTGTCCTGGCTGAGCCATCAAAAACTACCCTCAGTTTGGTGGTAGTTTGTCTCGCCGTACCACTGCATGGTGTGGCAGATAATGTGCCTCCTGGCTCACCAGCTCCCCTTGCACCCTTTCAGCATAGCCCTCCCTTACATAGCTTAGGATGGCCTCATTGTATTCAATTAACAACTCATTTTTCTTAGCCTGTACAATGAAGTCTCCAACCTCCGATTAGCTCGCTGAAGGTTTGAACCAGGTTTGCAAGAATCCTTCCAAGGGAGGCCAACTTCGAGCAACCTCTCTAAACCCAATCCCTTTTTCAAATTGCTCTAAAACCTCATTGTTCACTGTACTTGCCTGTTTGTCCTTTATGCCAATGGATTCAAGTTCCCAAAACGCTTTCAAATGCCTTTCCAAACCATGGCTGTTCTCCTCAATCTTAACAAAAAGAGCCTTAACTTCCATTTTATTGCAATAGCTACCATGTAGCATCCAGCCTAGCTTACTTTCAATAGGTACCGGGCCTCGAGATGTGCGGACAATATTGCCAGTAATGAAGTCCCAATAATAGTCAGCTCCAATCAAAAGACTAATATCTTCTGTTCCTTCAAACTTATTATTACCCAAATTTATTCCTTTAACTTGCAATTCTTGGACACATGCCATGTCTAAACATTAAACAAGTAGTGACTGGAGCACAAAGTTCCTCAATCTCTACAGCTTGGACCTTGATAGTGGGACTTTGCGGTAACAACCCCTTAGCCAGAACTTCTACCTTCTTAAATTTGGTTCGGTTTTGAACGGAACCCCCAAACCCAGAAATTCTTAAATTTTCCCTCTTAAGTTCTTTAAACTTCAATTTTCTGGAAATTCTGGTCTTAATAAAGCTACACTGGCTACCACTATCAAACAACACTCTTACAGTAGCTTCTCCATCATTCCCAATTAATAAGGCTGCAGTTGTTTGCAATAATTCCCCTTTACTTTTACTCCCTTGCATAGCAGTGGCATGTGCCACTGATGTCTCTACTTCTGGGGTAGGCCTACTAGGAGTGTTTTCACACAATAATGGCTGGTGCCTACCATGACATTTTTTGCACAAAATTTTAAACTTACAAAACCTTGCTCTGTGACCTTTCAAAAAACATTTAAAACATGCTGTGGACTTAGTTACCCTGTCCTTTCTCTCCTCAAAAGGTAAAGCCTCCGCCACCTCACATTTATATGACTTGTGGTTGCCTTCGCAAAATATGCATTCCTTGATTCCCTTTAATTTATTCTCAGAGGATGCATGTAGAGCTGACACTGTACCTGGGCTATTCCTTTTTGTAGAAACTTTGGTGCTGTGCCTGCCTTTGTCCCCTTGTTTAACATCCCACTGTGCAAACTCAATTCCCTCTCGTCTTGCTAATTCTGTGCCTAGAAGACTTAACATCTGCTGAAGGGGGATGTACACATGTTCTGTAGAGTGTCCCCTACTTAATTCAAGCAAAATTGAGCTAGGCAATTTAGACTCCAGTATAGTAACCAACATTATACCATACCTTTCCATTCCTACACCCAAGTTGTCCAGGGACCTAGTTCTAACTTCAAATTCATCATATAACTGCCGTAACTCCTTGACACTATTAGGATTATTAACAGGAGGTATAGCTAAAAGTTCACGGAGGGTACTTTTAATTAAGATCTCTGGCTTACCAAACCGTTTCTTTAATATATCCCAAGCCACATTATAATTAGCCTCTGTTAATGCTAATCCTGCTATTGTCTTTGCTGCCTCCCCTACCAAGAGGGACTGCAAATAATTAAACTTCTCCACGGTACTTAACACTTGACTAGAATGAACTGCTGATTGAAAACTGTCTGCCCATCCTTGCCATTCCTGAATACTCCCAGAAAATGTTTTGAGTACAAGCCTCGGTAATTGAACTGCAGATCTGTTAACCTTAACTTCACAAACATCATTTGTTGAGTGTTGTGTTTCATTATTAGACCTGGTCTCTAACTGTACTGAGCTGCTAAACTCTTTTGCTCGGTGGCCTACCTTAATTATATCATCAATAATCTCTTCAAAGTAAATTATATTTATTTTCTATTTCATCCTCTTCTTTATAGAATAAGAGCCTCAATTTTAACATTTACTTCACTTAGAGCAACCCTTTTAGTTTCTAATATGGAAAGCTGCGCAGTCACTAAGCGTAAATCCTCTTGCTCTATGACAGAATCTATAGTGGCAATGACCTTTGTCATTAGACCTTTGTAGGCGCTTCTCCTTTTTTTAAACTTGTTCAATTCAGATGCACTCATCTTCAATGCAAACAACAATTGGGCTCAATGCCAAATGAGCTGAATTGGCAGAAATACTTAACCAAACTGATCAAACGCAAATTTTACTTTTTTCAAATAAACTGAATTGCTGGGTGGGGTACTAACCAACCACCAGTATGGAATACCAAATTTTCCACCCAAGTTACTGGCGCACCGAAGTCTGCAACCTTCGTCTACGAATAATAAACCAAAATTAACCAAAACGGTAAAAAATGTAGGCCAAAAACGACAGACGTGGCCAAGTTTCGCAATTGGGCGACCAAAATTAACCAAAACTGTTGTCTGATCTCTATTATCACTTCTCTAACTCCAGCATGTAACAGCTTATGATGAGTATCCAGGATCAAAAGGTCTACAAAGTGCCCCCCCAGAAGGTAGCAAAATTGGATGTCTTTTCTCCTCTGGAAGCCCAGAAAACTGTAGTCTACCTCCTACTCAATAAATCCTGATCCAAAAACACATCCAAACCCTTGAGAGCAGAATGTGTTGGTAGAACCTGTAATGGACGGCTGGTGAGCAATTCCCTCTCTTCACCAAATTTTTCCTTCTGCACATATACCACCCAGTATTTCCTGGCTTGCTGAATCTCCTTACTGTTCAGAATTCCTTCCCTTCTTGTTTCTCCCTTAATATTGTTGGTAAATCTATATACCCATGCTGTCACTCTTAACAACCTTTTCAGACTGCTAATGTCCTCAAGCCTCAATATAGGGTCCTGTTGCATAACTTGACAACTGTTCACAGTGCATTTTCTCACCTCACTCACCCATGCTTCTTCAGCCTGGCATTCTCCTACAATAGGCTGATTAGAAGGCCAGTTTTCACTTCCAAGTTTTAGCCACTCTGGCCCATTCCACCACAAACTTGACTGTGCAAGATCTTTCACTGAAATTCCTCGTGTTGGTAAATCAGCGGGGTTTTGGGTGCCTGGACAATGCTTCCATTGCTTGGGATCTGTGTGCGCTTGAATTTCCTCCACCCTATTGTCAACAAATGGTTCCCATTTCCTTGCCTGGCTTCTTAACCAGTGCCAAACTATAGTGGAGTCTGTCCAATAATAGCTTGGAATTTCATAGAGGGCCAAAGACTTTTGCACTGTAACTGCAAGCCGACTAGCAATAACTGCACCCATCAATTCCAACCTTGGAACAGAAAGCCTTTTCAAAGATGCTACTCTGCTCTTTGCAGCAACCAACCTGCAACTTACTTCCTCTTGCAATGCGCCTCTTATATAAATACAAGTTGCATAGGCTTCCTCACTTGCATCACAAAAGATGTGCAGCTCCAAATTATCTGGACTATTGTTCAACTCTCCAAAGTACCATCTTGGGATTTCAATGTCTCCAAGATGTGCCAATTCTTTGAACCAATATTTCCACCTTACCACCATATGATCAGGTAACTCTTGGTCCCAACCAAGTCCAATTTCCCAGAGGCTCTGAAACCAAATTTTTTACTTTATCACAAATGGAGCCAGGATTCCAAGAGGATCAAAGACCTTTGAAGCCAAACTAAGAGCTGTACGTTTTTCCACCTTGTCTCATTGTCAGCCAGCTCTACTAAAGACTTCCCATTGAAGGTAAACAAATCATCATCTTGCTGCCAAACAATGCCTAGCACCTTTGCGTCTATTGCCCACAACTCCTTAATACCAGAATCCTCAATACTTTCTGCTGCATCAGGTACTACACAGGACTGACTCATAAACTCTTGTAATTGAGAATGATTGGTCTGCCATTTTCTAAGCTCCATGCCAGCCTCCCTCATTATAGCTCTAGCCTCCATGAATATCTGTTTAGCCATTTCTGTATTATCCACGGAACACAGCAAATCATCAACATAAAAATTTTTCCTTATGTGTTCAATAGTGTTAGGATAGACTTCAGAATAAATATTTCTTAAAATGGTACTGCATAGTAGCTGCCAACAGAAATGGACTAGAGCTGAGGCCAAACAACACTGACTTCATTCTATATGCTTGAACCTTAGGTTCATTTTCCAACAAGTCTTTCGTATCCACCCACAGATACCTTACTGCATCTCTGTCCTCTGGTTTTAACTTTATCCGCAAAAAGGCTTGCTTCACATCTGCAGTCAATGCTATTCTACCAAACCTGAATCTCAGTAACAAGGAAAATAAATCTGCATTTAAATTTGGCCCAGCATCCAAACAGTCATTCAAGGACACACCACCTTTGTCCTTGGCTGAGCCATCAAAAACTACCCTCAGTTTGGTGGTAGTTTTGTCTCGCCGTACCACTGCATGGTGTGGCAGATAATGTGCCTCCTGGCTCACCAGCTCCCCTTGCACCCTTTCAGCATAGCCCTCCCTTACATAGCTTAGGATGGCCTCATTGTATTCAATTAACAACTCATTTTTTCTTAGCCTGTACAATGAAGTCTCCAACCTCCGATTAGCTCGCTGAAGGTTTGAACCAGGTTTGCAAGAATCCTTCCAAGGGAGGCCAACTTCGAGCAACCATCTCTAAACCCAATCCCTTTTTCAAATTGCTCTAAAACCTCATTGTTCACTGTACTTGCCTGTTTGTCCTTTATGCCAATGGATTCAAGTTCCCAAAACGCTTTCAAATGCCTTTCCAAACCATGGCTGTTCTCCTCAATCTTAACAAAAAGAGCCTTAACTTCCATTTTATTGCAATAGCTACCATGTAGCATCCAGCCTAGCTTACTTTCAATAGGTACCGGGCCTCGAGATGTGCGGACAATATTGCCAGTAATGAAGTCCCAATAATAGTCAGCTCCAATCAAAAGACTAATATCTTCTGTTCCTTCAAACTTATTATTACCCAAATTTATTCCTTTAACTTGCAATTCTTGGACACATGCCATGTCTAAACATTAAACAAGTAGTGACTGGAGCACAAAGTTCCTCAATCTCTACAGCTTGGACCTTGATAGTGGGACTTTGCGGTAACAACCCTTAGCCAGAACTTCTACCTTCTTAAATTTGGTTCGGTTTTGAACGGAACCCCCAAACCCAGAAATTCTTAAATTTTCCCTCTTAAGTTCTTTAAACTTCAATTTTCTGGAAATTCTGGTCTTAATAAAGCTACACTGGCTACCACTATCAAACAACACTCTTACAGTAGCTTCTCCATCATTCCCAATTAATAAGGCTGCAGTTGTTTGCAATAATTCCCCTTTACTTTTACTCCCTTGCATAGCAGTGGCATGTGCCACTGATGTCTCTACTTCTGGGGTAGGCCTACTAGGAGTGTTTTCACACAATAATGGCTGGTGCCTACCATGACATTTTTTGCACAAAATTTTAAACTTACAAAACCTTGCTCTGTGACCTTTCAAAAACATTTAAAACATGCTGTGGACTTAGTTACCCTGTCCTTTCTCTCCTCAAAAGGTAAAGCCTCCGCCACCTCACATTTATATGACTTGTGGTTGCCTTCGCAAAATATGCATTCCTTGATTCCCTTTAATTTATTCTCAGAGGATGCATGTAGAGCTGACACTGTACCTGGGCTATTCCTTTTTGTAGAAACTTTGGTGCTGTGCCTGCCTTTGTCCCCTTGTTTAACATCCCACTGTGCAAACTCAATTCCCTCTCGTCTTGCTAATTCTGTGCCTAGAAGACTTAACATCTGCTGAAGGGGGATGTACACATGTTCTGTAGAGTGTCCCCTACTTAATTCAAGCAAAATTGAGCTAGGCAATTTAGACTCCAGTATAGTAACCAACATTATACCATACCTTTCCATTCCTACACCCAAGTTGTCCAGGGACCTAGTTCTAACTTCAAATTCATCATATAACTGCCGTAACTCCTTGACACTATTAGGATTATTAACAGGAGGTATAGCTAAAAGTTCACGGAGGTGGCTTTTAATTAAGATCTCTGGCTTACCAAACCGTTTCTTTAATATATCCCAAGCCACATTATAATTAGCCTCTGTTAATGCTAATCCTGCTATTGTCTTTGCTGCCTCCCCTACCAAGAGGGACTGCAAATAATTAAACTTCTCCACGGTACTTAACACTTGACTAGAATGAACTGCTGATTGAAAACTGTCTGCCCATCCTTGCCATTCCTGAATACTCCCAGAAAATGTTTTGAGTACAAGCCTCGGTAATTGAACTGCAGATCTGTTAACCTTAACTTCACAAACATCATTTGTTGAGTGTTGTGTTTCATTATTAGACCTGGTCTCTAACTGTACTGAGCTGCTAAACTCTTTTGCTCGGTGGCCTACCTTAATTATATCATCAAAATCTCTTCAAAGTAAATTATATTATTTTCTATTTCATCCTCTTCTTATAGAATAGAGCCTCAATTTTAACATTTACTTCACTTAGAGCAACCCTTTTAGTTTCTAATATGGAAAGCTGCGCAGTCACTAAGCGTAAATCCTCTTGCTCTATGACAGAATCTATAGTGGCAATGACCTTTGTCATTAGACCTTTGTAGGCGCTTCTCCTTTTTTTAAACTTGTTCAATTCAGATGCACTCATCTTCAATGCAAACAACAATTGGGCTCAATGCCAAATGAGCTGAATTGGCAGAAATACTTAACCAAACTGATCAAACGCAAATTTTACTTTTTTTCAAATAAACTGAATTGCTGGGTGGGGTACTAACCAACCACCAGTATGGAATACCAAATTTTCCACCCAAGTTACTGGCGCACCGAAGTCTGCAACCTTCGCCTACGAATAATAAACCAAAATTAACCAAAACGGTAAAAAATGTAGGCCAAAAACGACAGACGAGTGGCCAAGTTTCGCAATTGGGCGACCAAAATTAACCAAAACTGTTGTCTGATCTCTATTATCACTTCTCTAACTCCAGCATGTAACAGCTTATGATGAGTATCCAGGATCAAAAGGTCTACAAAGTGCCCCCCAGAAGGTAGCAAAATTGGATGTCTTTTCTCCTCTGGAAGCCCAGAAAACTGTAGTCTACCTCCTACTCAATAAATCCTGATCCAAAAACACATCCAAACCCTTGAGAGCAGAATGTGTTGGTAGAACCTGTAATGGACGGCTGGTGAGCAATTCCCTCTCTTCACCAAATTTTTCCTTCTGCACATATACCACCCAGTATTTCCTGGCTTGCTGAATCTCCTTACTGTTCAGAATTCCTTCCCTTCTTGTTTCTCCCTTAATATTGTTGGTAAATCTATATACCCATGCTGTCACTCTTAACAACCTTTTCAGACTGCTAATGTCCTCAAGCCTCAATATAGGGTCCTGTTGCATAACTTGACAACTGTTCACAGTGCATTTTCTCACCTCACTCACCCATGCTTCTTCAGCCTGGCATTCTCCTACAATAGGCTGATTAGAAGGCCAGTTTTCACTTCCAAGTTTTAGCCACTCTGGCCCATTCCACCACAAACTTGACTGTGCAAGATCTTTCACTGAAATTCCTCGTGTTGGTAAATCAGCGGGGTTTTGGGTGCCTGGACAATGCTTCCATTGCTTGGGATCTGTGTGCGCTTGAATTTCCTCCACCCTATTGTCAACAAATGGTTCCCATTTCCTTGCCTGGCTTCTTAACCAGTGCCAAACTATAGTGGAGTCTGTCCAATAATAGCTTGGAATTTCATAGAGGGCCAAAGACTTTTGCACTGTAACTGCAAGCCGACTAGCAATAACTGCACCCATCAATTCCAACCTTGGAACAGAAAGCCTTTTCAAAGATGCTACTCTGCTCTTTGCAGCAACCAACCTGCAACTTACTTCCTCTTGCAATGCGCCTCTTATATAAATACAAGTTGCATAGGCTTCCTCACTTGCATCACAAAAGATGTGCAGCTCCAAATTATCTGGACTATTGTTCAACTCTCCAAAGTACCATCTTGGGATTTCAATGTCTCCAAGATGTGCCAATTCTTTGAACCAATATTTCCACCTTACCACCATATGATCAGGTAACTCTTGGTCCCAACCAAGTCCAATTTCCCAGAGGCTCTGAAACCAAATTTTTTACTTTATCACAAATGGAGCCAGGATTCCAAGAGGATCAAAGACCTTTGAAGCCAAACTAAGAGCTGTACGTTTTGTCCACCTTGTCTCATTGTCAGCCAGCTCTACTAAAGACTTCCCATTGAAGGTAAACAAATCATCATCTTGCTGCCAAACAATGCCTAGCACCTTTGCGTCTATTGCCCACAACTCCTTAATACCAGAATCCTCAATACTTTCTGCTGCATCAGGTACTACACAGGACTGACTCATAAACTCTTGTAATTGAGAATGATTGGTCTGCCATTTTCTAAGCTCCATGCCAGCCTCCCTCATTATAGCTCTAGCCTCCATGAATATCTGTTTAGCCATTTCTGTATTATCCACGGAACACAGCAAATCATCAACATAAAAATTTTTCCTTATGTGTTCAATAGTGTTAGGATAGACTTCAGAATAAATATTTCTTAAAATGGTACTGCATAGTAGCTGCCAACAGAAATGGACTAGAGCTGAGGCCAAACAACACTGACTTCATTCTATATGCTTGAACCTTAGGTTCATTTTCCAACAAGTCTTTCGTATCCACCCACAGATACCTTACTGCATCTCTGTCCTCTGGTTTTAACTTTATCCGCAAAAAGGCTTGCTTCACATCTGCAGTCAATGCTATTCTACCAAACCTGAATCTCAGTAACAAGGAAAATAAATCTGCATTTAAATTTGGCCCAGCATCCAAACAGTCATTCAAGGACACACCACCTTTGTCCTTGGCTGAGCCATCAAAAACTACCCTCAGTTTGGTGGTAGTTTTGTCTCGCCGTACCACTGCATGGTGTGGCAGATAATGTGCCTCCTGGCTCACCAGCTCCCCTTGCACCCTTTCAGCATAGCCCTCCCTTACATAGCTTAGGATGGCCTCATTGTATTCAATTAACAACTCATTTTTTCTTAGCCTGTACAATGAAGTCTCCAACCTCCGATTAGCTCGCTGAAGGTTTGAACCAGGTTTGCAAGAATCCTTCCAAGGGAGGCCAACTTCGAGCAACCATCTCTAAACCCAATCCCTTTTTCAAATTGCTCTAAAACCTCATTGTTCACTGTACTTGCCTGTTTGTCCTTTATGCCAATGGATTCAAGTTCCCAAAACGCTTTCAAATGCCTTTCCAAACCATGGCTGTTCTCCTCAATCTTAACAAAAAGAGCCTTAACTTCCATTTTATTGCAATAGCTACCATGTAGCATCCAGCCTAGCTTACTTTCAATAGGTACCGGGCCTCGAGATGTGCGGACAATATTGCCAGTAATGAAGTCCCAATAATAGTCAGCTCCAATCAAAAGACTAATATCTTCTGTTCCTTCAAACTTATTATTACCCAAATTTATTCCTTTAACTTGCAATTCTTGGACACATGCCATGTCTAAACATTAAACAAGTAGTGACTGGAGCACAAAGTTCCTCAATCTCTACAGCTTGGACCTTGATAGTGGGACTTTGCGGTAACAACCCCTTAGCCAGAACTTCTACCTTCTTAAATTTGGTTCGGTTTTGAACGGAACCCCCAAACCCAGAAATTCTTAAATTTTCCCTCTTAAGTTCTTTAAACTTCAATTTTCCGGAAATTCTGGTCTTAATAAAGCTACACTGGCTACCACTATCAAACAACACTCTTACAGTAGCTTCTCCATCATTCCCAATTAATAAGGCTGCAGTTGTTTGCAATAATTCCCCTTTACTTTTACTCCCTTGCATAGCAGTGGCATGTGCCACTGATGTCTCTACTTCTGGGGTAGGCCTACTAGGAGTGTTTTCACACAATAATGGCTGGTGCCTACCATGACATTTTTTGCACAAAATTTTAAACTTACAAAACCTTGCTCTGTGACCTTTCAAAAAACATTTAAAACATGCTGTGGACTTAGTTACCCTGTCCTTTCTCTCCTCAAAAGGTAAAGCCTCCGCCACCTCACATTTATATGACTTGTGGTTGCCTTCGCAAAATATGCATTCCTTGATTCCCTTTAATTTATTCTCAGAGGATGCATGTAGAGCTGACACTGTACCTGGGCTATTCCTTTTTGTAGAAACTTTGGTGCTGTGCCTGCCTTTGTCCCCTTGTTTAACATCCCACTGTGCAAACTCAATTCCCTCTCGTCTTGCTAATTCTGTGCCTAGAAGACTTAACATCTGCTGAAGGGGGATGTACACATGTTCTGTAGAGTGTCCCCTACTTAATTCAAGCAAAATTGAGCTAGGCAATTTAGACTCCAGTATAGTAACCAACATTATACCATACCTTTCCATTCCTACACCCAAGTTGTCCAGGGACCTAGTTCTAACTTCAAATTCATCATATAACTGCCGTAACTCCTTGACACTATTAGGATTATTAACAGGAGGTATAGCTAAAAGTTCACGGAGGGTACTTTTAATTAAGATCTCTGGCTTACCAAACCGTTTCTTTAATATATCCCAAGCCACATTATAATTAGCCTCTGTTAATGCTAATCCTGCTATTGTCTTTGCTGCCTCCCCTACCAAGAGGGACTGCAAATAATTAAACTTCTCCACGGTACTTAACACTTGACTAGAATGAAACTGCTGTTGAAAACTGTCTGCCCCCTTGCCATTCCTGAATACTCCCAGAAATGTTTTGAGTACAAGCCTCGGTAATTGAACTGCAGTCTGTTAACCTTAACTTCACAAACATCATTTGTTGAGTGTTGTGATTCAATTATAGACCTGGTCTCTAACTGTACTGAGCTGCTAAACTCTTTTGCTCGGTGGCCTACCTTATTATATCATCAATAATCTCTTCAGTAAATTATATTATTTTCTATTTCATCCTCTTCTTTATAGAATAGAGCCTCAATTTTAACATTTACTTCACTTAGAGCAACTTTTAGTTTCTAATATGGAAAGCTGCGCAGTCACTAAGCGTAAATCCTCTTGCTCTATGACAGAATCTATAGTGGCAATGACCTTTGTCAGAACCTTTGTAGGCGCTTCTCCTTTTTTTAAACTTGTTCAATTCAGATGCACTCATCTTCAATGCAAACAACATTGGGCTCAATGCCAAATGAGCTGAATTGGCAGAAATACTTAACCAAACTGATCAAACGCAAATTTTACTTTTTTCAAATAAACTGAATTGCTGGGTGGGGTACTAACCAACCACCAGTATGGAATACCAAATTTTCCACCCAAGTTACTGGCGCACCGAAGTCTGCAACCTTCGCCTACGATAATAAACCAAAATTAACCAACGGTAAAAAAATGTAGGCCAAAAACGACAGAGGAGTGGCCAAGTTTCGCAATTGGGCGACCAAAATTAACCAAAACTGTTGTCTGATCTCTATTAATCACTTCTCTAACTCCAGCATGTAACAGCTTATGATGAGTATCCAGGATCAAAAGGTCTACAAAGTGCCCCCCAGAAGGTAGCAAAATTGGATGTCTTTTCTCCTCTGGAAGCCCAGAAAACTGTAGTCTACCTCCTACTCAATAAATCCTGATCCAAAAACACATCCAAACCCTTGAGAGCAGAATGTGTTGGTAGAACCTGTAATGGACGGCTGGTGAGCAATTCCCTCTCTTCACCAAATTTTTCCTTCTGCACATATACCACCCAGTATTTCCTGGCTTGCTGAATCTCCTTACTGTTCAGAATTCCTTCCCTTCTTGTTTCTCCCCTTAATATTGTTGGTAAATCTATATACCCATGCTGTCACTCTTAACAACCTTTTCAGACTGCTAATGTCCCAAGCCTCAATATAGGGTCCTGTTGCATAACTTGACAACTGTTCACAGTGCATTTTCTCACCTCACTCACCCATGCTTCTTCAGCCTGGCATTCTCCTACAATAGGCTGATTAGAAGGCCAGTTTTCACTTCCAAGTTTAGCCACTCTGGCCCATTCCACACAAACTTGACTGTGCAAGATCTTTCACTGAAATTCCTCGTGTTGGTAAATCAGCGGGGTTTTGGGTGCCTGGACAATGCTTCCATTGCTTGGGATCTGTGTGCGCTTGAATTTTCCTCCACCCTATTGTCAACAAATGGTTCCCATTTCCTTGCCTGGCTTCTTAACCAGTGCAAACTATAGTGGTCTGTCCAATAATAGCTTGGAATTTCATAGAGGGCCAAGACTTTTGCACTGTAACTGCAAGCCGACTAGCAATAACTGCACCCATCAATTCCAACCTTGGAACAGAAAGCCTTTTCAAAGATGCTACTCTGCTCTTTGCAGCAACCAACCTGCAACTTACTTTCCTCTTGCAATGCGCCTCTTATATAAATACAAGTTGCATAGGCTTCCTCACTTGCATCACAAAAGATGTGCAGCTCCAAATTATCTGGACTATTGTTCAACTCTCCAAAGTACCATCTTGGGATTTCAATGTCTCCAAGATGCCAATTCTTTGAACCAATATTTCCACCTTACCACCATATGATCAGGTAACTCTTGGTCCCAACCAAGTCCAATTTCCCAGAGGCTCTGAAACCAATTTTTTACTTTATCACAAATGGAGCCAGGATTCCAAGAGGATCAAAGACCTTTGAAGCCAAACTAAGAGCTGTACGTTTTGTCCACCTTGTCTCATTGTCAGCCAGCTCTACTAAAGACTTCCCATTGAAGGTAAACAAATCATCATCTTGCTGCCAAACAATGCCTAGCACCTTTGCGTCCTATTGCCCACAACTCCTTAATACCAGAATCCTCAATACTTTTCTGCTGCATCAGGTACTACACAGGACTGACTCATAAACTCTTGTAATTGAGAAGATTGGTCTGCCATTTCTAAGCTCCATGCCAGCCTCCCTCATTATAGCTCTAGCCTCCATGAATATCTGTTTAGCCATTTCTGTATTATCCACGGAACACAGCAAATCATCAACATAAAAATTTTTCCTTATGTGTTCAATAGTGTTAGGATAGACTTCAGAATAAATATTTCTTAAAATGGTACTGCATAGTAGCTGCCAACAGAAATGGACTAGAGCTGAGGCCAAACAACACTGACTTCATTCTATATGCTTGAACCTTAGGTTCATTTTCCAACAAGTCTTTCGTATCCACCCACAGATACCTTACTGCATCTCTGTCCTCTGGTTTTAACTTTATCCGCAAAAAGGCTTGCTTCACATCTGCAGTCAATGCTATTCTACCAAACCTGAATCTCAGTAACAAGGAAAATAAATCTGCATTTAAATTTGCCCAGCATCCAAACAGTCATTCAAGGACACACCACCTTTGTCCTTGGCTGAGCAATCAAAACTATCCTCAGTTTGGTGGTAGTTTTGTCTCGCCGTACCACTGCATGGTGTGGCAGATAATGTGCCTCCTGGCTCACCAGCTCCCCTTGCACCCTTTCAGCATAGCCCTCCTTACATAGCTTAGGATGGCCTCATTGTATTCAATTAACAACTCATTTTTTTCTTAGCCTGTACATGAAGTCTCCAACCTCCGATTAGCTCGCTGAAGGTTTGAACCAGGTTTGCAAGAATCCTTCCAAGGGAGGCCAACTTCGAGCAACCATCTCTAAACCCAATCCCTTTTCAAATTGCTCTAAAACCTCATTGTTCACTGTACTTGCCTGTTTGTCCTTTATGCCAATGGATTCAAGTTCCCAAAACGCTTTCAAATGCCTTTCCAAACCATGGCTGTTCTCCTCAATCTTAACAAAAAGAGCCTTAACTTCCATTTTATTGCAATAGCTACCATGTAGCATCCAGCTAGCTTACTTTCAATAGGTACCGGGCCTCGAGATGTGCGGACAATATTGCCAGTAATGAAGTCCAATAATAGTCAGCTCCAATCAAAAGACTAATATCTTCTGTTCCTTCAAACTTATTATTACCCAAATTTATTCCTTTAACTTGCAATTCTTGGACACATGCCATGTTCTAAACATTTAACAAGTAGTGACTGAGCACAAAGTTCCAATCTCTACAGCTTGGACCTTGAGAGTGGGACTTGCGGTAACAACCCCTTAGCCAGAACTTCTACCTTCTTAAATTGGTTTCGGTTTGAACGGAACCCCCAAACCCAGAAATTCTTAAATTTCCCTCTTAAGTTCTTTAAACTTCAATTTTCTGGAAATTCTGGTCTTAATAAAGCTACACTGGCTACCACTATCAAAACAAACACTCTTACAGTAGCTTCTCCATCATTCCCAATTAATAAGGCTGCAGTTGTTGCAATAATTCCCCTTTACTTTTACTCCTTGCATAGCAGTGGCATGTGCCACTGATGTCTCTACTTCTGGGTAGGCCTACTAGGAGTGTTTTCACACAATAATGGCTGATGCCTACCATGACATTTTTGCACAAAAATTTTTAAACTTACAAAACCTTGCTCTGTGACCTTCAACAAAACATTTAAAACATGCTGTGGACTTAGTTACCCTGTCCTTTCTCTCCTCAAAAGTAAAGCCTCCGCCACCTCACATTTATATGACTTGTGGTTGCCTTCGCAAAATATGCTTCCTTATTCCCTTAATTTATTCTCAGAGGATCATGTAGAGCTGACACTGTACCTGGGCTATTCCTTTTTGTAGAAACTTTGGTGCTGTGCCTGCCTTTGTTGTTTAACATCCCCAATGTGCAAACTCAATTCCCTCTCGTCTTGCTAATTCTGTGCTAGAAGACTTAACATCTGCTGAAGGGGGATGTACACATGTCTGTAGAGTGTCCCTACTACTTAATTCAAGCAAAATTGAGCTAGGCAATTTAGACTCCAGTATAGTAACCAACATTATACCATAGGCTTTCATTCCTAACCCAAGTTGTCCAGGGACCTAGTTCTAACTTCAAATTCATCATATAACTGCCGTATCCTTGACACTATTAGGATTATTAACAGGAGGTATAGCTAAAAGTTCACGGAGGTGGCTTTTTAATTAAGATCTCTGGCTTACCAAACCGTTTCTTTAATATATCCCAAGCCACATTATAATAGCCCTCTGTTAATGCTATCCTGCTATTGTCTTTGCTGCCTCCCCTACCAAGAGGGACTGCAAATAATTAAACTTCTCCACGGTACTTAACACTTGACTAGAATGACTGCTGATTGAACTGTCTGCCCATCCTTGCCATTCCTGAATACTCCAGAAAAATGTTTTGAGTACAAGCCTCGGTAATTGAACTGCAGATCTGTTAACCTTAACTTCACAAACATCATTTGTTGATGTTGTTTCATTATTAGACTGGTCTCTAACTGTACTGAGTGCTAAACTCTTTTGTTGGTGGCCTACCTAATTATATCATCAATAATCTCTTCAAAGTAAATTATATTATTTTCTATTTCATCCTCTTCTTTATAGAATAAGAGCCTCAATTTTAACATTTACTTCACTTAGAGCAACCCTTTTAGTTTCTAATATGGAAAGCTGCGCAGTCACTAAGCGTAAATCCTCTTGCTCTATGACAGAATCTATAGTGGCAATGACCTTTGTCATTAGACCTTTGTAGGCGCTTCTCCTTTTTTAAACTTGTTCAATTCAGATGCACTCATCTTCAATGCAAACAACAATTGGGCTCAATGCCAAATGAGCTGAATTGGCAGAAATACTTAACCAAACTGATCAAACGCAAATTTTACTTTTTTTCAAATAAACTGAATTGCTGGGTGGGGTACTAACCAACCACCAGTATGGAATACCAAATTTTCCACCCAAGTTACTGGCGCACCGAAGTCTGCAACCTTCGCTACGAATAATAAACCAAAATTAACCAAAACGGTAAAAAATGTAGGCCAAAAACGACAGAGAGTGGCCAAGTTTCGCAATTGGGCGACCAAAATTAACCAAAACTGTTGTCTGATCTCTATTATCACTTCTCTAACTCCAGCATGTAACAGCTTATGATGAGTATCCAGGATCAAAAGGTCTACAAAGTGCCCCCCAGAAGGTAGCAAAATTGGATGTCTTTTCTCCTCTGGAAGCCCAGAAAACTGTAGTCTACCTCCTACTCAATAAATCCTGATCCAAAAACACATCCAAACCCTTGAGAGCAGAATGTGTTGGTAGAACCTGTAATGGACGGCTGGTGAGCAATTCCCTCTCTTCACCAAATTTTTCCTTCTGCACATATACCACCCAGTATTTCCTGGCTTGCTGAATCTCCTTACTGTTCAGAATTCCTTCCCTTCTTGTTTCTCCCTTAATATTGTTGGTAAATCTATATACCCATGCTGTCACTCTTAACAACCTTTTCAGACTGCTAATGTCCTCAAGCCTCAATATAGGGTCCTGTTGCATAACTTGACAACTGTTCACAGTGCATTTTCTCACCTCACTCACCCATGCTTCTTCAGCCTGGCATTCTCCTACAATAGGCTGATTAGAAGGCCAGTTTTCACTTCCAAGTTTTAGCCACTCTGGCCCATTCCACCACAAACTTGACTGTGCAAGATCTTTCACTGAAATTCCTCGTGTTGGTAAATCAGCGGGGTTTTGGGTGCCTGGACAATGCTTCCATTGCTTGGGATCTGTGTGCGCTTGAATTTCCTCCACCCTATTGTCAACAAATGGTTCCCATTTCCTTGCCTGGCTTCTTAACCAGTGCCAAACTATAGTGGAGTCTGTCCAATAATAGCTTGGAATTTCATAGAGGGCCAAAGACTTTTGCACTGTAACTGCAAGCCGACTAGCAATAACTGCACCCATCAATTCCAACCTTGGAACAGAAAGCCTTTTCAAAGATGCTACTCTGCTCTTTGCAGCAACCAACCTGCAACTTACTTCCTCTTGCAATGCGCCTCTTATATAAATACAAGTTGCATAGGCTTCCTCACTTGCATCACAAAAGATGTGCAGCTCCAAATTATCTGGACTATTGTTCAACTCTCCAAAGTACCATCTTGGGATTTCAATGTCTCCAAGATGTGCCAATTCTTTGAACCAATATTTCCACCTTACCACCATATGATCAGGTAACTCTTGGTCCCAACCAAGTCCAATTTCCCAGAGGCTCTGAAACCAAATTTTTTACTTTATCACAAATGGAGCCAGGATTCCAAGAGGATCAAAGACCTTTGAAGCCAAACTAAGAGCTGTACGTTTTGTCCACCTTGTCTCATTGTCAGCCAGCTCTACTAAAGACTTCCCATTGAAGGTAAACAAATCATCATCTTGCTGCCAAACAATGCCTAGCACCTTTGCGTCTATTGCCCACAACTCCTTAATACCAGAATCCTCAATACTTTCTGCTGCATCAGGTACTACACAGGACTGACTCATAAACTCTTGTAATTGAGAATGATTGGTCTGCCATTTTCTAAGCTCCATGCCAGCCTCCCTCATTATAGCTCTAGCCTCCATGAATATCTGTTTAGCCATTTCTGTATTATCCACGGAACACAGCAAATCATCAACATAAAAATTTTTCCTTATGTGTTCAATAGTGTTAGGATAGACTTCAGAATAAATATTTCTTAAAATGGTACTGCATAGTAGCTGCCAACAGAAATGGACTAGAGCTGAGGCCAAACAACACTGACTTCATTCTATATGCTTGAACCTTAGGTTCATTTTCCAACAAGTCTTTCGTATCCACCCACAGATACCTTACTGCATCTCTGTCCTCTGGTTTTAACTTTATCCGCAAAAAGGCTTGCTTCACATCTGCAGTCAATGCTATTCTACCAAACCTGAATCTCAGTAACAAGGAAAATAAATCTGCATTTAAATTTGGCCCAGCATCCAAACAGTCATTCAAGGACACACCACCTTTGTCCTTGGCTGAGCCATCAAAAACTACCCTCAGTTTGGTGGTAGTTTTGTCTCGCCGTACCACTGCATGGTGTGGCAGATAATGTGCCTCCTGGCTCACCAGCTCCCCTTGCACCCTTTCAGCATAGCCCTCCCTTACATAGCTTAGGATGGCCTCATTGTATTCAATTAACAACTCATTTTTTCTTAGCCTGTACAATGAAGTCTCCAACCTCCGATTAGCTCGCTGAAGGTTTGAACCAGGTTTGCAAGAATCCTTCCAAGGGAGGCCAACTTCGAGCAACCATCTCTAAACCCAATCCCTTTTTCAAATTGCTCTAAAACCTCATTGTTCACTGTACTTGCCTGTTTGTCCTTTATGCCAATGGATTCAAGTTCCCAAAACGCTTTCAAATGCCTTTCCAAACCATGGCTGTTCTCCTCAATCTTAACAAAAAGAGCCTTAACTTCCATTTTATTGCAATAGCTACCATGTAGCATCCAGCCTAGCTTACTTTCAATAGGTACCGGGCCTCGAGATGTGCGGACAATATTGCCAGTAATGAAGTCCCAATAATAGTCAGCTCCAATCAAAAGACTAATATCTTCTGTTCCTTCAAACTTATTATTACCCAAATTTATTCCTTTAACTTGCAATTCTTGGACACATGCCATGTCTAAACATTAAACAAGTAGTGACTGGAGCACAAAGTTCCTCAATCTCTACAGCTTGGACCTTGATAGTGGGACTTTGCGGTAACAACCCCTTAGCCAGAACTTCTACCTTCTTAAATTTGGTTCGGTTTTGAACGGAACCCCCAAACCCAGAAATTCTTAAATTTTCCCTCTTAAGTTCTTTAAACTTCAATTTTCTGGAAATTCTGGTCTTAATAAAGCTACACTGGCTACCACTATCAAACAACACTCTTACAGTAGCTTCTCCATCATTCCCAATTAATAAGGCTGCAGTTGTTTGCAATAATTCCCCTTTACTTTTACTCCCTTGCATAGCAGTGGCATGTGCCACTGATGTCTCTACTTCTGGGGTAGGCCTACTAGGAGTGTTTTCACACAATAATGGCTGTGCCTACCATGACATTTTTTGCACAAAATTTTAAACTTACAAAACCTTGCTCTGTGACCTTTCAAAAAACATTTAAAACATGCTGTGGACTTAGTTACCCTGTCCTTTCTCTCCTCAAAAGGTAAAGCCTCCGCCACCTCACATTTATATGACTTGTGGTTGCCTTCGCAAAATATGCATTCCTTGATTCCCTTTAATTTATTCTCAGAGGATGCATGTAGAGCTGACACTGTACCTGGGCTATTCCTTTTTGTAGAAACTTTGGTGCTGTGCCTGCCTTTGTCCCCTTGTTTAACATCCCACTGTGCAAACTCAATTCCCTCTCGTCTTGCTAATTCTGTGCCTAGAAGACTTAACATCTGCTGAAGGGGGATGTACACATGTTCTGTAGAGTGTCCCCTACTTAATTCAAGCAAAATTGAGCTAGGCAATTTAGACTCCAGTATAGTAACCAACATTATACCATACCTTTCCATTCCTACACCCAAGTTGTCCAGGGACCTAGTTCTAACTTCAAATTCATCATATAACTGCCGTAACTCCTTGACACTATTAGGATTATTAACAGGAGGTATAGCTAAAAGTTCACGGAGGTGGCTTTTAATTAAGATCTCTGGCTTACCAAACCGTTTCTTTAATATATCCCAAGCCACATTATAATTAGCCTCTGTTAATGCTAATCCTGCTATTGTCTTTGCTGCCTCCCCTACCAAGAGGGACTGCAAATAATTAAACTTCTCCACGGTACTTAACACTTGACTAGAATGAACTGCTGATTGAAAACTGTCTGCCCATCCTTGCCATTCCTGAATACTCCCAGAAAATGTTTTGAGTACAAGCCTCGGTAATTGAACTGCAGATCTGTTAACCTTAACTTCACAAACATCATTTGTTGAGTGTTGTGTTTCATTATTAGACCTGGTCTCTAACTGTACTGAGCTGCTAAACTCTTTTGCTCGGTGGCCTACCTTAATTATATCATCAATAATCTCTTCAAAGTAAATTATATTATTTTCTATTTCATCCTCTTCTTTATAGAATAAGAGCCTCAATTTTAACATTTACTTCACTTAGAGCAACCCTTTTAGTTTCTAATATGGAAAGCTGCGCAGTCACTAAGCGTAAATCCTCTTGCTCTATGACAGAATCTATAGTGGCAATGACCTTTGTCATTAGACCTTTGTAGGCGCTTCTCCTTTTTTTAAACTTGTTCAATTCAGATGCACTCATCTTCAATGCAAACAACAATTGGGCTCAATGCCAAATGAGCTGAATTGGCAGAAATACTTAACCAAACTGATCAAACGCAAATTTTACTTTTTTTCAAATAAACTGAATTGCTGGGTGGGGTACTAACCAACCACCAGTATGGAATACCAAATTTTCCACCCAAGTTACTGGCGCACCGAAGTCTGCAACCTTCGCCTACGAATAATAAACCAAAATTAACCAAAACGGTAAAAAATGTAGGCCAAAAACGACAGACGAGTGGCCAAGTTTCGCAATTGGGCGACCAAAATTAACCAAAACTGTTGTCTGATCTCTATTATCACTTCTCTAACTCCAGCATGTAACAGCTTATGATGAGTATCCAGGATCAAAAGGTCTACAAAGTGCCCCCCAGAAGGTAGCAAAATTGGATGTCTTTTCTCCTCTGGAAGCCCAGAAAACTGTAGTCTACCTCCTACTCAATAAATCCTGATCCAAAAACACATCCAAACCCTTGAGAGCAGAATGTGTTGGTAGAACCTGTAATGGACGGCTGGTGAGCAATTCCCTCTCTTCACCAAATTTTTCCTTCTGCACATATACCACCCAGTATTTCCTGGCTTGCTGAATCTCCTTACTGTTCAGAATTCCTTCCCTTCTTGTTTCTCCCTTAATATTGTTGGTAAATCTATATACCCATGCTGTCACTCTTAACAACCTTTTCAGACTGCTAATGTCCTCAAGCCTCAATATAGGGTCCTGTTGCATAACTTGACAACTGTTCACAGTGCATTTTCTCACCTCACTCACCCATGCTTCTTCAGCCTGGCATTCTCCTACAATAGGCTGATTAGAAGGCCAGTTTTCACTTCCAAGTTTTAGCCACTCTGGCCCATTCCACCACAAACTTGACTGTGCAAGATCTTTCACTGAAATTCCTCGTGTTGGTAAATCAGCGGGGTTTTGGGTGCCTGGACAATGCTTCCATTGCTTGGGATCTGTGTGCGCTTGAATTTCCTCCACCCTATTGTCAACAAATGGTTCCCATTTCCTTGCCTGGCTTCTTAACCAGTGCCAAACTATAGTGGAGTCTGTCCAATAATAGCTTGGAATTTCATAGAGGGCCAAAGACTTTTGCACTGTAACTGCAAGCCGACTAGCAATAACTGCACCCATCAATTCCAACCTTGGAACAGAAAGCCTTTTCAAAGATGCTACTCTGCTCTTTGCAGCAACCAACCTGCAACTTACTTCCTCTTGCAATGCGCCTCTTATATAAATACAAGTTGCATAGGCTTCCTCACTTGCATCACAAAAGATGTGCAGCTCCAAATTATCTGGACTATTGTTCAACTCTCCAAAGTACCATCTTGGGATTTCAATGTCTCCAAGATGTGCCAATTCTTTGAACCAATATTTCCACCTTACCACCATATGATCAGGTAACTCTTGGTCCCAACCAAGTCCAATTTCCCAGAGGCTCTGAAACCAAATTTTTTACTTTATCACAAATGGAGCCAGGATTCCAAGAGGATCAAAGACCTTTGAAGCCAAACTAAGAGCTGTACGTTTTGTCCACCTTGTCTCATTGTCAGCCAGCTCTACTAAAGACTTCCCATTGAAGGTAAACAAATCATCATCTTGCTGCCAAACAATGCCTAGCACCTTTGCGTCTATTGCCCACAACTCCTTAATACCAGAATCCTCAATACTTTCTGCTGCATCAGGTACTACACAGGACTGACTCATAAACTCTTGTAATTGAGAATGATTGGTCTGCCATTTTCTAAGCTCCATGCCAGCCTCCCTCATTATAGCTCTAGCCTCCATGAATATCTGTTTAGCCATTTCTGTATTATCCACGGAACACAGCAAATCATCAACATAAAAATTTTTCCTTATGTGTTCAATAGTGTTAGGATAGACTTCAGAATAAATATTTCTTAAAATGGTACTGCATAGTAGCTGCCAACAGAAATGGACTAGAGCTGAGGCCAAACAACACTGACTTCATTCTATATGCTTGAACCTTAGGTTCATTTTCCAACAAGTCTTTCGTATCCACCCACAGATACCTTACTGCATCTCTGTCCTCTGGTTTTAACTTTATCCGCAAAAAGGCTTGCTTCACATCTGCAGTCAATGCTATTCTACCAAACCTGAATCTCAGTAACAAGGAAAATAAATCTGCATTTAAATTTGGCCCAGCATCCAAACAGTCATTCAAGGACACACCACCTTTGTCCTTGGCTGAGCCATCAAAAACTACCCTCAGTTTGGTGGTAGTTTTGTCTCGCCGTACCACTGCATGGTGTGGCAGATAATGTGCCTCCTGGCTCACCAGCTCCCCTTGCACCCTTTCAGCATAGCCCTCCCTTACATAGCTTAGGATGGCCTCATTGTATTCAATTAACAACTCATTTTTTCTTAGCCTGTACAATGAAGTCTCCAACCTCCGATTAGCTCGCTGAAGGTTTGAACCAGGTTTGCAAGAATCCTTCCAAGGGAGGCCAACTTCGAGCAACCATCTCTAAACCCAATCCCTTTTTCAAATTGCTCTAAAACCTCATTGTTCACTGTACTTGCCTGTTTGTCCTTTATGCCAATGGATTCAAGTTCCCAAAACGCTTTCAAATGCCTTTCCAAACCATGGCTGTTCTCCTCAATCTTAACAAAAAGAGCCTTAACTTCCATTTTATTGCAATAGCTACCATGTAGCATCCAGCCTAGCTTACTTTCAATAGGTACCGGGCCTCGAGATGTGCGGACAATATTGCCAGTAATCAGAGCTGGGCAGTATTTAAATACGTATTTAAATACATTTGTGTATTTAGAACTGTATTTATAAATACATTGTTTTTCATGTATTTAAATATGTATTTAAATACTTTAATGAGTATTTAAATACAATGTATTTAAATACTCAAAATGTAAAAATGTAAATACTTTTACTGGTTTAATACACGTTCTGTACTAGCACAGTACGACGCGTCGACAGTGTAGTACAGCATGGTTCATGTTTCAACGTGTCAGTTCAATCAGTTGTGTGCCACTCTTAGTCGAAAGCGGTTGATTTCTTTATCGTGTGCGTGTCATGGCTTAGTGAATTAGTGAATGCATATGTTAAAATTTGTATGTATTTAAAATGTATTTACAAATGTATTTAAATACAATTGATGTATTTTGTATTTAGTATCTAAATACATTCGTAAAATGTATTTAGTATTTAGTATTTAAATACATTTCTCCCATGTATTTAGTATTTAGTATTTAAATACATTCAATGTATTTATTGCCCAGCTCTGCCAGTAATGAAGTCCCAATAATAGTCAGCTCCAATCAAAAGACTAATATCTTCTGTTCCTTCAAACTTATTATTACCCAAATTTATTCCTTTAACTTGCAATTCTTGGACACATGCCATGTCTAAACATTAAACAAGTAGTGACTGGAGCACAAAGTTCCTCAATCTCTACAGCTTGGACCTTGATAGTGGGACTTTGCGGTAACAACCCCTTAGCCAGAACTTCTACCTTCTTAAATTTGGTTCGGTTTTGAACGGAACCCCCAAACCCAGAAATTCTTAAATTTTCCCTCTTAAGTTCTTTAAACTTCAATTTTCTGGAAATTCTGGTCTTAATAAAGCTACACTGGCTACCACTATCAAACAACACTCTTACAGTAGCTTCTCCATCATTCCCAATTAATAAGGCTGCAGTTGTTTGCAATAATTCCCCTTTACTTTTACTCCCTTGCATAGCAGTGGCATGTGCCACTGATGTCTCTACTTCTGGGGTAGGCCTACTAGGAGTGTTTCACACAATAATGGCTGTGCCTACCATGACATTTTTTGCACAAAATTTTAAACTTACAAAACCTTGCTCTGTGACCTTTCAAAAAACATTTAAAACATGCTGTGGACTTAGTTACCCTGTCCTTTCTCTCCTCAAAAGGTAAAGCCTCCGCCACCTCACATTTATATGACTTGTGGTTGCCTTCGCAAAATATGCATTCCTTGATTCCCTTTAATTTATTCTCAGAGGATGCATGTAGAGCTGACACTGTACCTGGGCTATTCCTTTTTGTAGAAACTTTGGTGCTGTGCCTGCCTTTGTCCCCTTGTTTAACATCCCACTGTGCAAACTCAATTCCCTCTCGTCTTGCTAATTCTGTGCCTAGAAGACTTAACATCTGCTGAAGGGGGATGTACACATGTTCTGTAGAGTGTCCCTACTTAATTCAAGCAAAATTGAGCTAGGCAATTTAGACTCCAGTATAGTAACCAACATTATACCATAGCTTTCCATTCCTACACCAAGTTGTCCAGGGACCTAGTTCTAACTTCAAATTCATCATATAACTGCCGTAACTCCTTGACACTATTAGGATTATTAACAGGAGGTATAGCTAAAAGTTCACGGAGGTGGCTTTTAATTAAGATCTCTGGCTTACCAAACCGTTTCTTTAATATATCCCAAGCCACATTATAATTAGCCTCTGTTAATGCTAATCCTGCTATTGTCTTTGCTGCCTCCCCTACCAAGAGGGACTGCAAATAATTAAACTTCTCCACGGTACTTAACACTTGACTAGAATGAACTGCTGATTGAAAACTGTCTGCCCATCCTTGCCATTCCTGAATACTCCCAGAAAATGTTTTGAGTACAAGCCTCGGTAATTGAACTGCAGATCTGTTAACCTTAACTTCACAAACATCATTTGTTGAGTGTTGTGTTTCATTATTAGACCTGGTCTCTAACTGTACTGAGCTGCTAAACTCTTTGCTCGGTGGCCTACCTTAATTATATCATCAATAATCTTTCAAAGTAAATTATATTATTTTCTATTTCATCCTCTTCTTTATAGAATAAGAGCCTCAATTTTAACATTTACTTCACTTAGAGCAACCCTTTTAGTTTCTAATATGGAAAGCTGCGCAGTCACTAAGCGTAAATCCTCTTGCTCTATGACAGAATCTATAGTGGCAATGACCTTTGTCATTAGACCTTTGTAGGCGCTTCTCCTTTTTTTAAACTTGTTCAATTCAGATGCACTCATCTTCAATGCAAACAACAATTGGGCTCAATACCAAATGAGCTGAATTGGCAGAAATACTTAACCAAACTGATCAAACGCAAATTTTACTTTTTTTCAAATAAACTGAATTGCTGGGTGGGGTACTAACCAACCACCAGTATGGAATACCAAATTTTCCACCCAAGTTACTGGCGCACCGAAGTCTGCAACCTTCGCCTACGAATAATAAACCAAAATTAACCAAAACGGTAAAAAATGTAGGCCAAAAACGACAGACGAGTGGCCAAGTTTCGCAATTGGGCGACCAAAATTAACCAAAACGGTAAAAAATGTAGGCCAAAAACAACGACAGACGAGTGGCCAAGTTTCGCAATTGAGCGACCAAACTTTCTACCCTGGGACTTAACTCAATAATACTCAACCCGTCTAGGCCTAACTTGGGCTACAATTTGCACAATCAGAACTTTGCCGAAAAATAGTCACTGACTCAGTCTTGGGCTAGAATCCGGTTCTGAAGGACCATGTTATTTTATTTATTTGTTGGGTTCAAAATCCCAGCTGAGCCGTGAACGGCCAAGTTCTAAAGAGCCAGTTCTACCTACAGCCCAAGTTAAGCTAAAATTAAAACTTACGGACTTGAGATCCTATTAGGTCCTACCTCAGGGTTGCTGACTCGATGTAGGCCTACCTTAGGCCTCAGTTGTATGAATTTAAGATAAAAACAAAAGGGGTACTATTTATGGTCTTCTTTCTCAACCTTGCAACAACAACGCAACCTGGACTATTGCACGATGCAACAATCTTGTTTCTAAACAACCAAACTGAATTGCAAGAGAGCTCTCTATCAGACGACACCCTGTACGTACGACATTCCAGAAACGAGTAGAAAGGACGCGCAGCGCCCCAAAATGATGCCACAAGAGCCCAAAAATGCTAGCTCTAAATTAAGTGAATTTTTCACTAACCTTACAATTATGAGATGGATATATATACACCTTAACTTAATATATACATGCAATGCTGCATCAATCAGCTTAGTCATCATATCGCCTTGGGACAACAATGGTTCTTCCTCTTCTAGATTTTCTAACAGTTAACGAGGACGATAGAAATAGGCTCCAAGACGATGTAAATAGGATTATGGAGTGGACGGATAAGTGGCAGATGCAATTTAACGTAGACAAATGTAAAGTTTTGCATATAGGTTCTCGTAACAATAATTACACGTACACGATGGATGATAGGGAGTTGGCGAGCGTTGACGAGGAAGTAGATTTAGGCGTACGCGTATCTAAGGATTTAAAGGTTAGGAACCAGTGCCTGGAGTCTTGCGCAAAAGCTAATAGGATGTTAGGTTCATAGCGCGTAATTTCGAATTTAAATCGAAGGATATTATATTGCCCCTTTACAAGTCCCTAGTCAGGCCTCATTTAGAATATGCCGTTCAGTTTTGGTGCCAGTACTTGCGTGAGGATATTGATAGGTTAGAAAGGGTTCAGCGTCATGCCATGAAACTAATTCGGTCATTGCGCAACAAGCCTTATGAAGATAGGATTAAAGAGTTAGACCTGTATTCACTCGGAACTAGGAGATTAAGGGTGGAGCTTATTGAAGTTTTCAAAATCGTTAATAACATCGATAATGTAAATTTTGACAAATTGTTCACTTTCGATAATAGTAATACTCGTAATAACGGATTTAAGTTGCGTGGCAGACGTTTCATTACTAATATCGCTAAAAACTTCTTTACGTTTAAAGTAATTGATGAATGGAATAATCTTCCCGCACCCGTTGTGAACTCTACCAGCGTTAATATGTTTAAGAACCGTCTTGACAGACATTTTAAAAATATTAACGTTGTTTAAAATAAAAAAAAAAACAATTAGCAACAGGAGCTCTGGGGCTGGTGGTCGAGGATGAGTCTGTTGACGATAAATGCCAGCTTGTGACATGCCAGCGTGTGATGCCAGCAATAAAATTATAAAAAAAAAAAAAAATTAGGCTAACACGAACGTAGATGTAGCTCGTAGCGTAAACTAACCCACATTTGTTTAACTTTACCTACTTTTTTTTTCTTATCCTCTCCTTACTTTGCATGTCTGTAACTCTTTTCTTGCATGTTTGTAGTCTGCATGGTATGACAGTGAGTTAAGATTGTGGTTGCATGGTTTGTAAGCGTTCTTATTTTACTTCTTTTCATCTTTCACCCCTCTCCTATTTTCTCTGACTATTTTTCTGACTTGTCGGCAGTGGCCGGCGGATGATGATGGTGAGACTTTTTTCTCTTTTTCTGAATGAATGTTAACCCACGAGTAATAGGTGTTCCTCCTTACTTAACCCCTTATTCTCTTCTCTTCTCTTAACCCCCTACTCTTTCCTTTATCTCGGGCTAACCTTAGAGTGGATCTTAGGGTCTTTGTTAGCCTTAGCTTCTGTAGATGTTAGAAAATCTAGAAGAGGAAGAACCATTGTTGTCCCAAGGCGATACGATGACTAAGCTGATTGATGCAGCATTGCTTGTATATATATTAAGTTAAGGTGTATATATATCCATCTCATAATTGTAAGGTTAGTGAAAAATTAACTTAACTTAGAGCTAGCATTTTTGAGCTCTTGTGGCATCATTGTTTGGTCACACTGTTGGCATCATTTTGGGACGCTGCGCGTCTTTTCTACTCGTTTGTGGAAGGTCGTACGTAAAGGTGTGGTCTGATAGAGAGCTCTCTTGCAATTCAGTTTGGTTGTTTAGATACATGATTGTTGCATCGTGCAATAGTCCAGGTTGCGTTGTTGTTGCAAGGTTCAGAAAGACCACAAATAGTACCCTTTTGTTTACTTTAAGTTCATGTAATTAAGGTCTAAGGTAGGCCCGCATCGAGTCAGCAACCCTGAGGTTACCCTGAGGTAGGACCTAATAGGATCTCAAATCCGTAAGTTTTAATTTAGCTTAACTTGGGCTTTAGGTTGAACTTGCCCTTTAGAATTTGGCCGTTCACGGCTCAGCTGGGATTTCGAACCCGACAAATAAATAAAATAACATGGTCCTTCAGAACCGGATTCTACCCCAAGACTGAGTCAGTGACTATTTTTCGGCAAAGTTCTGATTGTGCAAATTGTATCCCAAGTTAGGCCTAGACGGGTTGAGTATTATTGAGTTAAGGTCCCAGGGTAAAAAGTTTGGTCGCCAATTGCGAAACTTGGCCAGTCGTCTGTCGTTTTTGGCCTACATTTTTTCCGGTTTGGTTAATTTTGGGTTATTATTGAATTAAGGTCCAGGGTAAAGTTTGGTCACCCAATTGCGAAACTTGGCCAGGCGTCTGTCGTTTTTGACCTACATTTTTTCCGGTTTGGTTAATTTTGGGTTATTATTGAATTAAGGTCCCAGGGTAAAGTTTGGTCGCCCAATTGCGAAACTTGGCCAGTCGTCTGTCGTTTTTGGCCTACATTTTTTCCGGTTTGGTTAATTTTGGGTTATTATTGAATTAAGGTCCCAGGGTAAAGTTTGGTCGCCCAATTGCGAAACTTGGCCAGTCGTCTGTCGTTTTTGGCCTACATTTTTCCGGTTTGGTTAATTTTGGGTTATTATTGAATTAAGGTCCCAGGGTAAAGTTTGGTCGCCCAATTGCGAAACTTGGCCAGTCGTCTGTCGTTTTTGGCCTACATTTTTTCCGGTTTGGTTAATTTTGGGTCATTATTGAATTAAGGTCCTGGGGTGGAAAATTTGGTATTCCATACTGGTGTTTGGTTAGTACCCCACCCAGCAATTCAGTTTATTTGAAAGTAAAATTTGCGTTTGATCAGTTTGGTTAAGTATTTCTGCCAATTCAGCTCATTTGGTATTGAGCCCAAGGGTTGTTTACATTGAAGATGAGTGCATCTGAATTGAACAAATTTATAAAAAGGAGAAGCGCCTACAAAGGTCTAATTACAAAGGTCATTGCCACTATAGATTCTGCCATAGAGCAAGAGGATTTACGCTTAGTGACTGCGCAGCTTTCCATATTAGAAACTAAAAAGGTTGCTCTAAGTGAGGTAAATGTTAAAATTGAGGCTCTTATAGAAGAGGATGAAATAGAAAATAACATAATTTACTTTGAAGAGATTATTGATGATATGATTAACGTAGGCCTCCGAGCAAAAGAGTTTAGCAGCTCAGTACAGTTAGAGACCAGGTCTAATAATGAAACACAACACTCAACAAATGATGCTTGTGAAGTTAAGGTTAACAGATCTGTAGTTCAATTACCGAGGCTTGTACTCAAAACATTTTCTGGGAGTATTCAGGAATGGCAAGGATGGGCAGACAGTTTTCAATCAGCAGTTCATTCTAGTCAAGTGTTAAGTGCCGTGGAGAAGTTTAATTATTTGCGGTCCCTCTTGGAAGGGGAGGCAGCAAAGACTATAGCAGGATTAGCATTAACAGAGGCTAATTATAATGTGGCTTGGGATATATTAAAGAAACGGTTTGGTAAGCCAGAGATCTTAATTAAAAGCCACCTCCGTGCACTTTTAGCTATACCTCCTGTTAATATTCCTAATAGTGTCAAGGAGTTACGGCAGTTATATGATGAATTTGAAATTAGAACTAGGTCCCTGGACAACTTGGGTGTAGGAATGGAAAAGTATGGTATAATGTTGGTTCCTACACTGGAGTCTAAATTGCCTAGCTCAATTTTGCTTGAATTAAGTAGGGGACACTCTGCAGAACATGTGTACATCCCCCTTCAGCAGATGTTAAGTCTTTTAGGCACAGAATTAGCAAGACGAGAGGGAGTTGAGTTTGCACAGTGGGATGGTAAACAAGGGGACAAAGGCAGGCACAGCACCAAAGTTTCCACAAAAAGGAATAGCCCAGGTACAGTGTCAGCTCTACATGCCTCCTCTGAGAATAAATTAAAGGGAATCAAGGAATGCATATTTTGCGAAGGCAACCACAAGTCATATAAATGTGAGGTGGCTGAGGCCTTAGCCTTTGAGGAGAGAAAGGACAGGGTAACTAAGTCCACAGCATGTTTTAAATGTTTTTGGTGGTGTTGTTGGTGGTGAAGTTCATGAATTTGAACATATACCAATATAGGAAAATAAAAACCCACTCTAATAGACAGAGTTTATTTCCACAACAGTTTCGACACCTACTGGCATCCTCCTCGGGTGGATACAGAAAAACGAATGAACCAAAACAAGAGGGAAAAACAGTTCAGGGACTGACTGTTAAGAAATTTGCACCTAGGTTAGATCCCATTCTCCCGACACCGGAAGGGCATTTTCATTAAGTACATTCACACAAATTTAAAACTATCTTCCTGTTCTAAACAGACAGATTCTTTAATTTTTATTTTTTTACATAATTATTACATTTATTATGAAATTTATTACATTTAATGTTGCATAATTATTTATTACAGAAATTATAAATTTATTATTACATTGGTTATTACATTGTTGTTTATTATACAGAACTTATAAACTGAAAAACAAATGAAAAAGGCGATTAAGAAACAATCCAGAGACCATTGAGAAATTCGCACCTAGGTTAGATACCGTTCTCCCGACACCGGAAGGGCATTTTATTACAGGGTCCGCTTATAAGTACATTCCCACAAATTAAAACTATCTTCTTGTTCTATACATACATACAGATTCTAATATTTTGACATAATTACTGGATTTATTATTGCATTTACATTTTTTTGAACATTTATTACCACCACCTTTACCCTAATTATTAAATTTATAATATTACCTTTATTATTACATCTGTTGCATTTATATTTATTTCCACATTTATTACTTCCATTATTACATAAAATTTACTAAAAGCGAGTAAGGAAACAATCCAGAGACCTTTAAGAAATTCACACTTAGGTTCAAACATGTTCCACAACTCTGTAAGGGATTTTTTGACCAAGAATCTCATTAAAGGGTCTAACTTATAAGTACCTTCGCACAAATTAAAATTATCTACTTGTTCTATACACACAGAGTCTATTATTTTTCTTTTGACATAATTATTACATTTATAAAGTACAGTACCTTACTTGATTCCCAATCTATAGCATGATTATTTTGGCTGGCGTGATAAAAAATGGCATTATTAGTATTACAACTTCTGAAGGCATATTTGTGTTCTTTAATACGGGTTTCAATATTTCTTCCAGTTTCTCCCACGTATACTAAATCACAACTTTTACAGGGAATGCTGTAGACACAGGCTTGTTCCTCTTTTGCAACATTATTCCTAACCAATTTACTTTTCATGGTAGATGAATATTTGAATGCCAAAGCAAACTTAAAATCTTTCATCAATGGTTTTACTCTTTCTCAACTCAATGGACTCTATTTCCAAAAGATTCCGGTTAGCTTTAGACAAGCTCAGGAAGAACAAAGCAATATTTGTCACTAAAGCGGACAAAAGTAACACTGTGGTTATTTTGGACAAGTGTGATTATAAACAAAAAATGGAAGCGTTACTTAGTGATGAATTCACCTACACCAAAGTGAGAGCGTCCCCCCCTAAAGCGTCTTTCTGCCGAATTCAACAAAACCATCAGGAACTTATTAAAAGATGTCCCGGCGATTGATCCTAAAAGATTTCTACAGATTAACCCCAAACTCCCCCACATTTACGGCGTACCCAAAACCCATAAGATTAATATACCACTCCGTCCCATTATTTCACACAGGGGTTCCTTTAGTTACAGGTTATCTAAATTTCTTGCAGATAAATTATCCCCATTAGTTGGTAAATTTTCAGGCTCGCACATCACTAATTCCTGTGACTTTATTAACAAAGAATGATCTTTGACGTTGAGTCCTTGTTTACGAAAGTTCCCATTGATGATGTACTTAGTTTTTTAGATAGAAAATTGCCAACCTGTAACGTAGAACTAGGCATGCCCACATCTGTATTTTTAGAACTGATAAAACTCTGTCACCAATAATGCTTTCTCCTTCGGTGAAGAATTTTATTTGCAATGTTTTGGTATGGGAATGGGGTCCCCTTTATCCCCAATACTGAGTACATTATACATGGAATATTATGAGTCGGAATTGTTGCAAACAATATGTCCCAGGAACATGACTCCAGATTCCTGGGATCTTGGGAACATTGCTCCAGTAAATTTGACCATGAGAAAAAGTAAATTTGGGTTTGGGTTTTGTTCATCCGCTAGACGTTATGCAATTTTTTTGCGTATACGTTCTTGTACAAACCAATTTTTTTAAATTACAAATTTAGTTATTTTAAGTTTAGTTGGTAATTCCATATTTAACAATTATTTTTATTTTTTGTTAAGCTTCAATGTTTTGATAATTAAAATTTTATTAAAACGTATATTTTTTAATATAAAATTATCAGGATTGGACTATGTTCCATTGATCTCGGCCAGGTTTGATAAATTGGCCAGATAATTACTTGTGCGCTTTTAAGTAATCCACCATGACTCTACTGTAGAATTGAAAAGTTTAGTTAAGTTTAAACTTACTTTTACTTACTTTAACTTACCTACTTTTACTTACTCTTCCTTACTTTTACTAAGTTTAAAGCACTTACTTTTACTTACTTTCATTGTACTATATTTACTTACTTTTACTCACTTTTACCATACTATATTTACTAACTTTTACTTATTTTGTATTTTTTCAGGTAGTCAATAATCAATAATGGATCCTAATATTGATGAAGTTGGAGAGAAAAGTGAGGGTGTTAAAAGGGGTTACTTTTGTGGTCAATGCAAGAACAAATATTCAAAGAAGCAAAACTGGGAGGAACATTTTAATTCCAAAAAAATATTTGTTACAATACAAGAGGTCCCAGAGTTTGGGCCCACAGCTTAGATATTGCAGTAAAGAAATACCAGGATGAAGTGCAGCAAAGAGATACGGCAAAGCAGTCATTTAGTTTGTTCACAAAATGTGCTAGTGCTAGACTTCAGAAAAATGAACCTACTTCATCAACTGCTAATCTAGAAAATGAAACTTTTTCACTAGATGTTTCACAGACTGAAGAAAGTGCTTCTCCTCCACCTAAGAAACAAAAGGTAAGTGAGGAATCTGCGCATCAGACTAACAAAACTGCTTTAGAGGAATTTTAAAATTCCCAAATCCAGAAGACATTGAATGCAATTTTGCGCCTAACAAAAGAAACTCACCAAGCTGTTGTGGTTAATAAAGAGAAGAGTCAAAATATGCCTTCAAGTTCAAGTGTTGCATCCAAATCTAATAAAGCAAAAAGCACAAATTTGACATTTCCATAGCCCATTTAAGCAAGTGTAAATCAATACAAGAAATCCTGAACAATGATTTGATCAAATCTACATTCAAATTGGTGGAAAAGAAGGATCTAGGGCATGCTGATGATTCATTTTCAGTACCAAGTGATATAATGGAAAACATTGCAAATAGTGACACTAATATGCCTGATGTAGATATAGCTGTTGAGGATGAAGATGATGATAATCAAGAAGATATTGATGATGCTTCTGATGATAAAATGTTTACATTATATTGCATAGCTTGCACAGACCCCAAAGCATGTGCTTCAGACAAACATTCTAACATAAAAGGTTACTTCAATGTTAAAGATTTAACCTATGTATGCAAACAAGGAGAAAATCAAGAGAGATGGTTTAGAAATCTGAAAACCCACCTGAAGAGACATTTAATTAAACTTCACCATCATCAAAGAGCTGCTGTTTATGAAGTGATGAAAACATCTTCTCGGAACACTACTAAACGCATAGAAGACTTATGTGGCAACATCTTATACTACATAATGAAAACAAACACTGCATGGGCTCTATATCCAGTACTTCTAGCTGTATTACATAGGTCAGGTTGTGAGGTTGGAAATTTGAATCATAGCACACATGCGTGCGAGACAATTTGTGAACTATTAGATAATCAACTTAAAGAACAAACTGTACAGTGGTTCTTAGAACAAACTTCAGTAACAATAATAGCTGACATTGGAACAATTTTGGGATTAAGCATGCTAGTTGTATTAGTTATGAGTGAAGAAGATAAGACTGTAAAACTTGCTGGGATAAATTTAGTATGCAGCAAATCAGGAGTTTATTTGGCCAATGAAATTTTTTATGTGTTGAAGTCTCCTAATCACTTGAAACTATCTGAAGAAGCAATTAAATCCAAGGTATCTGGAATGGTTGGAGATGGGGCTTTTTGTAAGGACAACGAGCCATTTAAAAACGAAATGAAAAAGTTGTTTGGAGAAAATTTCAAATTTCGATGGGACTTAATGCATCTTGTGAACAGAGCCCACGTTGATGCATTGAAGAAAATTTGTAAACTAAGTGAGCTTTTAGACTTTATTCAGAATCACTCTTCAAATCTGAGATCAGGCCTTGACTATACCAATATGGTTCTTGACAATATCATTGGTTTTAAGAGACCAAAACTCAAATCTGATACTCGCATGGTTAATTACGAATTTGATCAATTTGACAGATTTGTGGAAAATTGTGTTTTTTTTTATCATCCACAAGAGAAAGAAATTAGTGCCAAGTTCTATGTATTGATTTCCTATGTAACAAAGATTATGTTGCAAGTAGCTCAAAAAACCACAGTTAGTGCAGAATTTGTAGAAAATATATTTTATAAAGAAGGAGGGAAAACTGTTATGTTAAGAGTGATGGAAACAATTTCCAAATTAGCTAATGGAGGAAATGCAAATGATGTAGTTTCTGAATTTAAGCACGATACCACAGGGCAGCAAAAGGAACTAACAGCTGAGGATTACATCCTAAATGAAGTTTACAAATACATCAAGAAACGTTCTGATTACTACCAGGTTGCTGAAGTTGCTAGACCATCCAGAACCAGATCTGAAAGTAGTTTTACAAAAGACTCAGTGATAAATTGGCTGACAGAATATATAGAACAGCTGTGGAAAGGAATCACAGAGAGATTAAAGCATTTTGATAAAGATGGATCAACTGCCTGGAGTGAAGCACCAGCTGAAGGGACATTCTCCATTCTTGGTTACATTGTTGAACACAAAGGATCCATTAAGCCATCTCATTTGACTAAGCTGTGCAGAATTGTGAAGGAGGGTCCAGCTCCAGGCACTAGATCTGCTGTAATGATCACACAGAAAGCCATTGATCAGTGGCCAAGCATACATGGCGGTAAATTCACAACAAATGCCTACATGCAAGGTCTAACATCGTCCACTGTTGCTGCTGCAATGAATAAATAAACTTAAGGTGAGTTATAAACTGTACATTATTGTATTATTATGTTTAGCTAAAGCAATTTGTAATTGGTATGTCGTCAATTCAAAAGTTTACTATCATTAACCTATCTACTGGTGTAAGGGGAAAAAAAGTAAATTCAGAGCTGTGCTCCAGTAAATTTTTTCAAATCTGGAGTCATGCCCAGGAATCTAATTTGGTTTTATGTAGATGATATTTTCTCATTTTGGCCTGACCACTGGAACAACTTTGACACTTTCTTTCAGTCATTAAATAATCTTGTTCCCGCTATTAAATTTAAATATGAATGGGAGAACGACAAACAATTACCTTTTCTAGATGTTTTAGTCATTAATGAAAGTGGAAAGCCCAATTTCACAGTCTATAGAAAACCTACTCATTGTAATTCGTACATAAATTATTTTTCATATCATGATGAAGGGGTTAAAAACTCAATTATTTCTTCCATGTTTCTAAGAGCACTCAGGATTTGTAGCCCACATTTGCTGGACCTGGAAAATTCAAAGATTTGGAACATTTTTAAGGATTTAAAATATCCCAAGTGGTTTATCAGAAAGGCGTATTTTAAAGCCAGAAAATCTTTTTAGGCCCCTCGGGAACCTTCAGTTAACCAAAAACAATATGTGAGTTTGCCTTACATTGCCGGCTTAGAAAGAGTAAAACCGTTGACGAAAGATTTTAAGTTTGCTTTGGCATTCAAATATTTGTCTACCGTGAAAAGTGAATTGGTTAGGAATAACGTTGCAAAAGAGGAACAAGCCTGTGTCTACAGCATTCCCTGTAAAAGTTGTGATTTAGTATATGTGGGAGAAACTGGAAGAAATATTGAAACCTGTATTAAAGAACACAAATATGCCTTCAGAAGTTGTAATACTAATAATGCCATTTTTTATCACGCCAGCCAAAATAATCATGCTATAGATTGGGAATCAAGTAAGGTACTTTATAAATGTAATAATTATGTCAAAAGAAAAATAATAGAATCTGTGTGTATAGAAAAAGTAGATAATTTTAATTTGTGCGAAGGTACTTAAGTTAGACCCTTTAATGAGATTCTTGGTCAAAAAATCCCTTACGGAGTCGTGGGAATGTGTTCGAACCTAATTGTGAATTTCTTAAAGGTCTCTGGATTGTTTCCTTACTCGCTTTTAGTTTTAATTTGTGGGAATGTACTTATAAGCGGACCCTGTAATAAAATGCCCTTCCAGTGTCAGGAGAACAGTATCTAACCTAGGTGCGAATTTCTCAATGGTCTCTGGATTGTTTCCTAATCGCCTTTTTCATTCATTTTTTGGTTTATAAGTTCTGTATAATAAACAACAATGTAATAACCAATGTAATAATAAATTTATAATTTCTGTAATAAATAATTATGCAATATTAAATGTAATAAATTTAATAATAAATGTAATAATTATGTAAAAAGATAAAAAAATAATAGAATCTGTATGTTTAGAACAGGAAGATAGTTTTAAATTTGTGCGAATGTACTTAATGAAAATGCCCTTCCGGTGTCGGGAGAATGGGATCTAACCTAGGTGCGAATTTCTTAATGGTCGGTCCCTGAACTGTTTTTCCCTCTTGTTTTGGTTCATTCATTTTTCTGTATCCACCTGAGGAGGATGCCAGTGGGCGTCGAAACTGTTGTGGAAATTTACTCTGTCTATTAGAGTGGGTTTTTATTTTCATATTTTGACCTTCATGTAGAAAAAATATAGCTAATGTCTACATATATATCCAAACATGACAACCTGTAATACTGTACCTATATACAAGTATTTACATACATTAATAGTTCAAAGTCATCTCATTAATTATTTTTAGTTTCTTACCTCCAAATCTGCTTCTTTGAGATGCTGTTTACTCAGTGGCTCACCAACATCTTGAACTTCAGTGGCAAATGCAGTTTCCAACTTCCTCTTGAGGGAGGTTGAAGCTTTTTTGTATTTTTGTGAAACTGCCTTTGATCTGCTTCCACTGCTCAGGGCATCTGAAAAATATTTGAAATACAATTAATTAATAAATATAAGTATGACATATCTAGTGGCAACAATCTGAATTTCTGAAATGAAGTATATTTTTTAGATAATTTCATATATATGTATTAGGTATAAGACAACTATATCTGAATTAAATTTCATCTGACAGTATAAAAATGCATTATCTGTACACATATTAATAGCTAGTTATTTACATAATTTCACTGGGGTAACATGAAGTTGTTCCAAAGTTGCATTAAGATCTCGTTGAATATCTTTATCCGATTCAGTACATTTTCTTGGAATTTTTTCTCGGGATATGTCAGGTGAAGTAGTTTTACTTTCAGTACTACTAGTTATTGCTTCTGGCAATAGGGTCACTATTTTCAACAACAAGCTTTGGAAGTGGCCTCAAGTTTCGCAGAATAGGCTTTTTGTGCAGTTCAAAAGGGTTGCAACAGCGCTTGTTATAGCTTTTATGTGTAGACATTTTCATCAAACACTTTTACTTATTTAAAACACTATGTGTATATGTATATAAATCTGTTCAAAATGAAAAAATATACATTAAATGAGAACACAGTGAATGCTTTGAGCATCACAGATTTAAACAAAATAAAGATCTCTAGTTAGGCAGTAGTTATCCTGGGTAGGATTGCCACTTTTTTAATGTCCACATGGGATTTTTTGTTCAACCAATTTACCCAATAATTGAATGGGGGAAGATATTTTATGGTAGGTACTAGTGTTTTATGTTTAGTTCTTAGAATACTAATTTAACATGTATTTACATTTTTAACAAGTACACCAATCTATATATCAGAAGTCAATGAGAATGTTGAACAGTTTGTTAGAAATTATTGTCTCAAGTGAAAGTAGTAATTTTCAAATCTATAAATACCTATTTTATATGCAAATACACATGTTTCTTTTCATATATTGATAGAATAAGGTTGAAACTCATTTTATTTATATTTATTATATATATATATATATATATATATATATATATATATATATGTTAAACACAGACCGTGCATGGAACAAGGAACTCTTCTGGGAAAATTAAATCCACTATAGTCCGAATATATATATATATATGAAAAATTTAAAAAATCTGTAATTTAGGGGGGCCAGGCCCCATTCAAATGGAATAAAGTGTCATAACTTTTTCTTTTAATAATTTTAGCCATTTTTTTCTGCTTATGCAAATTTGTTACCATATGTGTGCAATTACCTTTCATACACACTTTAAATCACTTCCCCCCCCCCCCCCCCCCCCTCTGATTGAGCTGATATTTGAAATTTGATACTTACTAGCATAGACCATTCTATAAACCAAATTTAAGCAAAATCTATGAGGGTATGGTACACTTTTTTTTTTTTTTTTTTTGCATGATTTGTCATGGAATGAGCCTATGCTGTGTTGTGGTGATGGTGATATTCCTGTCTGGCTGGGCAGTTTGTCTGCTGCTCATCTCAGCTTCCAAGTCTGAGATCCTAGACGTCAGTTTTCCGTGTTCTGAGGTTATGCTGCTACATAGATTTTTAGCTCTCTCTTTCAGCCATGCTGGGTATGCAGGCCACCTTTCAGTAGCTGCATCTTATCCTGAAGTGATTCTATTTAACTTAAGAGTACAGTCACATCAATAGAGTCGAAATGTATGGGTGGCAAGTCCAGGTTCTCACTTGCAAATATGAGCCTATCGTTAGTAGCCTTTATTTCCAAAATCTTTTTAACGATGTCCTCAAGGTTGAGCACATTTTTCTTTTCACCTTTGCGATTGATAAGCCTCTTGTCAGAGTTCCCATTGGTTGGGTATAATGTAAATAATTTTGCTTCAGCAATCTCTCTCTCTTCACCCTATAATATTTTTCACATAATGTGATTATCGTGTCAGTGGGTAATAAGTCAATCTTCACATTAATGAAACGCAAAATGTTGAGAACAACACTTGGCCCATCTGAAGATCCTTCCGCGCCATCATTTAGTTCCAAAATCCTAACCTATGGTGACTGATGCAGCTGTGCAAGTTTTCCATGTTGGCCTTAGCCAGGGCCGGATTAAGACCTTTAGAGGCCCTAAGCACTTAAAAGATTTTGGTGCCCCATATATATGTAATTCAAAATATAAACAAAAATAAACCATAAAATAAAATTTTATTTTTTGAAATGAAACAAAACTTATAGTAAGATGGAAAATAATGTTTATTTTTGTATACTTCCACTTCATTTATATTTGAAAAGTTTTCTCCTACTTTTTTTAATTGCAAAGTCTTTGATCAGATCCTCAAAACTAATCTTACGTAACACATCTGCTTCTATACTTAGTAGAGATAAGGCATCCAGCCTGCCTTGTTGCATAGTTGTTCTGTTGGTATTTTTAATATACTTCAACTGAGAAAATGAACGCTCAGCTGAGCAATTTGTGACCATTAATGTTAAAAATATACGAAAGGCAATTTCTACATTTGGGAAGGCACACTCAATATTGTCTTCTACAATTATTTTATAAAGTTCAGCATGACTGAATCTTGTTTTTACATTTACTATAGCACACGAAAATATTTAATCTATATGTATTTTTAATATGGCGCTCAAAGATTTGATATAAACAAAATAATAACGCAAAGCGTAAAGTGTGTGATTAGAACGAAATATATTTATTCTCTCAAAAGGGTTGTTGTTCACTACAAATTCAAACAATGAAAAAAAAATAAATACTATATATGAATATATATAATTCAGTTTTCAACAGCTTATAGGCTATAAGCCGCGATTATAATAGTATAATAAATCCATGGTAAATCCGACAATGGAAAATTTCTGTGGTGCCCCCCCTTCCCTTGATGCCCTAAGCACGGGCTTATTTTGCTTAATGGTTAATCCGGCCCTGGCCTTAGCCAACATCACAGCAAATTTTATCCGTAATTAAAATATTTAACTTTCACATTTATATATTAAGCTAATAGTAAAAGTTAACTAATACTTTTTAACACTTCCATAGCGCATAAGTTTTTAAATATATCTAAAGTAATAAAATTTTTTTATTTGCTTGGTCTTTCATTTAAGATTTCAGAACATTTACCTGGCTTTTTGAAAATATTTATTTTGAACAATTTATGTAGTTAAAATTTACTCGTTCATTTGTTTCATTCATTCGTAGAGAATATTCATTATTATTGATTAGTGTCTTCATGTTGATGCTTTTATTTTTCATGTATGTGTTTGTTTTGTTTGTATGTTTCAGAGTTCCATCATTGTTTAGCATTATGGATATTGGTCAATAAACATAGCACTCACCACAGCCCACTGCACTGTCCATTCTGTGTCCGCTGCTGGCGCCAAGGCCTAAGTGGAGAAGGTGAAGAGACCAACAATATCTTCGTCCGGTACAAGCGAGGAATAGTCATACTTCATATCGCGATGGATGGACTATGTGGATGCCACCAAAATCACGGGTTGTGACAAAGTGGTGCAGCTACTGGAGTGCTGCAATGAACCCCTTCGCAAAGACCTCACACAATCAGCCGGTGGTAGTCTGACAGGGAGAAGTGAAAATGAGGTGCTCGCAGCCATAAAGAAACTTGCAGTCAGAGAAGAGAGCACCATGGTTGCTAGAGTGGTGCTGTACAACATGCGCCAAGACCGTGACGGGGAGAAGACTTACTTCAAAACCAAACACCCGAAGGCGGCTCATTGGCTGAGGGAGGACGGGCTTCTAATAATCCCTGATGCGGTAAACTTTCCCGGAGTCTCGTTGATCCCGACGCGACCCTCCAGGTGTGATCTCGTTATCCTCAGAACAGAGAAACAATGCGATTAGTTAAGTGTCCCAATGCCCACCGGACTGACCCAACCTCAGGACCTCCCAATATTCCACGAAAAAGGAAACAAAAATGCTCACCACATTCCCGATGACAATGCCGTAGCCAATCAAACTGTAACCTCAACGGGTTGGAAAAACACACTAGAGGAAAAACCATGAACAATTTTTATTGATGGGAAAGGGGAGGTTACATTCTATACAACACATGAAAGGGAGGAAAAAGTCAGAGAAGCGGGGGTTAGGCAGGGTGAAGCAAAGACATTAGGGTAAGTGGGCAGACAAGCAATAAGGTATATCTTTTACAAATGTACACGCAGTGTCAATCGCAAGAGCACATTTTCATATATATGTTAACACATGGTCACAGACAACTGGACTTAGGCAAAGCAAGTGATCTATCTTCGCATTACAATGGTCAAGAGAGGCCCCTTCGGGTTACAATAAAGATGAATCAAGAAACAATGATGAGTTGCTTCCTGATTCCTTATCTTGAAACTTAAATGTCCTTCTTTTAATTGTTTTTGTTCACATACAATAATTATACCCTAAATAACCCTGACTAGGCTAAATGGAAAGGAGGGCAAGGTGTTATTGATACCTGGCCTTAACTGATGTGCAGGTACCACCACTTAAACTTTCAGAAGGTTCTGGGATGATTGTTCGAGTTCAAGAAGTCAAACGCATTAGATGAATGTCATTTAATTTCTGTCGTTCTTAACTTCTAGCTTCAGCAACCGACATTACACGTATACCCAGTCGCACTGTGCACTTTGTTTGTTGGCCTATTCAGATTTGGCAAGCCTACCCATTTCAGGACCCATACCGTGCATGACATTTTTCTCACGTTGGTCCAAAAAATAAAAAACTGAAGTCAAAATAAGTTAAGCAAATGGTTTAGGACTTCTTAAACAAAAACCCCTTTTTGTGTTTTGTTTTATCTTTTTATAACATTAAGCCACAATTCTGACGTTAGATTCTATGGGTCTAGGTTTTATGGGGGTTATGGCATTCAAACCTGTATGGGAGAGAAAGAATGAAGGTTAATACACACAACTACCATGATTTGATAATCAGTGGTCCCTACTACAATGTGAACTACACGGAGGCCATCTTGCGTGACGTCCTGACCCGCGGCATTGAGGACCCCGAGATTCAACTGGACGCACTCGGCAACACGAACCAGAACATGACATTAGAGCAGGTCTTCCAGTTCGTCGAGGCCAAAGAATCTGGCAAGTGCTCAGCATCACGTCTCCTCAACTCTCAGGGCGTCGAGGCTGCTAACAACGCCTACAGACGGAACAAGAAGGACGCTCTGAAGGAGATAACAATTGGCAACCATGAGGTGTGAGTAGTAGTATAGCCAAAAAAGGGTAGAGTGCAAGAATGTTGCAAGTGATTACGTAATGTTGCAAAGGGGGTGGAGGTTGTTGCAAAGGGGGTGCAAAAAAGAAAAAAAGAGAGTACTGGCCTTTGTTGCCAACCGGGGTTGCAAGGGGCATGCAACTTGGGGGCGGAGTTCTCCCCCAAGCTATTCCCCCCAAAGGGCCAGAAAGGAGAGAAAGGAGGAGAGGTGTTCACCTGGCAGGAGCCAAGTGCATATTAAGACTTCAGCCGAGTAAGCGTTGTTTTATAGGCTCCTAATCAGCCAGTTGGCTGAGCCAAGGGGGGAGGGGTACACCTGAAGGAGAGAGAGAGAGAGAGACACCTGAAGGAGAGAGAGAGAGAGAGAGAGAGAGGTAGTGGCCTTTGATTGCAAGGCATGCAATTTGGAGGCGGAGTTCTCCCCCAAGTTATTTTCGTTTACCTAACCTAAGAGGCCTCTAAGGGGTTTTCCCAAAGGGCCAGAAAGAGAAGGACCAGAGGTCCTTGCTCGGCTGGGAGCCGAGCTTGAATGACTCCGTCAGTCGTCTCTCGGTCTTTTATAAACCTCTATTCTGGCTGAGTTGCCAGATAGCGCCATGTATGCAGTTGCTGAGTTGCCACATCACGCCATGTATTCAGGTGCTGTGTTGCCAGATCGCACCATGTATGCAGTTGCTGAGTTGCCAGATCGCACCATGTATTCCAGATAGCGCCATGTATTCCAGATAACAAAAACCATATATTAATCATCCATTGTGTACCACAATTGAATCCAATTAAATTCTGTTTATTAAATAAATGATTTTTACACTTAATTTTTATTATAAATATTTGAACAACGAAACAATATGAAAATTTACGAAACAATTCAATTAAAAGTTGAAATTATCCAAAACACAATCCGCTATAACGGGGTCGGACGACATGAGAGATCTTCCTTCCAGACAGCTCTTGATGTGTGTATATATATATATATATATATATATAATAAACGAATAAACAACTCGTACACACACACACACACACACACACACACACACACACACACACACGAGGAAAAGGCAGAAACTAGGTCATTTCGAATCGCGTCCCTAGAGACCTTTTCGGCCGACGGGTAATCCTTCGTCCAAGATATTCGAACAGAAACACCTTTCACATCAATTCTTATTATCATTATTGTTATTATTATTTCTACAATGAAAATATTTTATATTTACGCGTAATTTGTATGGGGTCATATTCTTATAACTACATTTTAACTGCTTAAATCAATCACCTTTCACATCAATTCTTATTATCATTATTATTATTATTATTATTTCTACAATGAAAATATTTTATTTTTACGCGTAACTTAGACCCACAGTTTAACGTGGAAACTGAATGCTTTTTTAAAAATATAATTAGGATATATTTCTTTATATCCTCGACCCTCCTCCCTCATTCCCCCAAACCCCCCACCCATCTGTACTTGTATATATAATAAACTCAATCCCTGATAAGCCTCCCTTCACTCTCCTCTCTCTCTCTCGTCCCCCTTCACTCCAAATCTTAACTTACACACACACACACGTCCCGGAAACCAATGCATTTTTCATCTCTCCGTGGAGCAGAACGAATCACACGTGCTCTGCTCGCCTTGATGAATTTAATGTTAATGAAATCGTCAAGTAGAATATTATGGTCTATTACATCAATCACCTTACTCAAATCCACCACCAATACCCTCAATTTAGTAATAATAACTCTCTCATACACTATATATATATATATATATATATATATATATATATATATATATATATATATTAAATAAATGGACTTTCACCGAATTAAAACAAATCAGTAAGCAGTTAAAAGATTTCGCTCTATTATCATATTCACAAATCTACACACACACACACACCTCTGTATATATTACGAAAATCAGGAAAAATGCCAAACGTGTATTAATTTAAATGATCCTAAACGTATATTATAAGAAATTAATTACTATTTCACCTTTTAAGAGAATCATTTATTATAAGAATTTAATTACTCAATATAAGAAATTAAACATTAAACGCGCGCGTAATATATATAACTCAAAACACACGTGCCTGCGTTGAAACCTTTGAAAGGTGTGGGCGTTCACAGAGGAATTTTTGCTGGAACTTTCTCTCTCTCTCGTCTCCCTTCTCTCCAAATCTTAACTTTCACGCACACACACACACACACACACACACACACGCCTCTGTATATATTATGAAAATCAGGAAAATAACAAACGTGTATTAATTTAAATGAAACTAACATACGAGCCATAAACGAATAAACAACTCGTGCACACACACACACACACACACACACACACACACACACACATCCCGGAAACCAATGTATTTTTTCATCTCCGTGGAGCAGAAAAAATATTACGCGCTTTTCACCTTAAAGTGAATTAAAGCAATTTTATGAAAAAGAATATGAATTTCAGAACTAAGTTAACATTTATACAAGGCTAGAAGCTTTATCAACTCCTAATTTATTTCTCAATGATAACCTATATTTTTAATATAATTAATTAATTTTATTTTTATCATAACTCAGCCGAGCAACGATGTTAAGCAACGTTGGAATCCAAAGGATACTTCCCTTACACTTTCCTCACCAGCGAGACTTTAAACTACGTAGGCCCACCACCCCCCAAACGTTATTTTGACTGTATGGATGAACGTGAAGACTTTGATCGATACTACGACAGTTTTAATGAAAGTAACCCTTATAATACAGGGTGTCCCGTAAGTCTGGACCCATAGGGATTTATAATATATTTTTTTATTGTTATTATTATTATTTTATTATTTTTTTATTATTTTTTATGATTTTTATTTGTGGGGCCACTTGAAAGCCAGTGTACGAGGTCAAACTTCAGAACATTTTCCACCTTAAAGCACGCATTGTGGAGTCGTGTCAAGAAATTTCTGCGACTGTGATTCAGAAAGTGCTGTCGCAGTGGAGATTGCGTCTTCAACTATGTGTGCGACACAACGGCGGACACTTTGAACAGATTATGTAATAAATTTTTGGACTATTTTGTAATTTTATTATTTTTCCCTATGGGTCCAGACTTACGGGACACCCTGTATAGCTGATGAATGAGAACGTTATTGCGTGAATGATGTGCGCGTGCTTAGAGTATGTTTCCATGCCTTTAGAAGAATGTACATAACCCGTTTCAAATGCGATCCACTGCAAGTCGCAACCACCATCGCATCATTATGTTTTACGGTGTTCAAGAATAACTTCATGCCTAAAGACACCTTAGCCATTATTCACCGAAACAACCCCCGCAGTTACGGACACAAGGCTATTTACTAATAAAATAAATGTATATCTTGATAAATTTAATGTTAATGAAGTCGCCTTGGCAATTTCCAGTTCCGAGAAAAAGACAAAGCCATTTCTCTCTGCATATATATTATTAAAAATGTTAATTGTTCTAAGACTATTTATAAAAGAATGGGATTTTGGCACAACTTGCATAATTATGTATTCTACAACTTGCTTATTGTAATTTTAAATATGTTATGAACGTTATACGCTCACTATTAAATGTCATTTATATTTTTTTTTTACTTTCGATTTGATTTTGGATTATGTGTTTCAGCTTTGTAATTTTAACTTTTATTATTGAACAGTTTTAATTTTGTACTTTAGATCTAGCTATCCACGTTTATATATTTTTGTCATTTATACATTTTTATCAGGCATTGAAATGCGATAGTCCCCCGAAACAGCGGATGCTGCCAAATATAATAACTTTTCTGCGCTACGTCATCGTCTTTATCCTAAATATAAAGTTTAATACAGTTCTTAGTACCTCTGTCGTTCAATTATTAATCTTATGTTATAATGTTTCAGAACAATCATATGATCCCTTTCCAGATGAAAGCCTAGTCCAAACGTATTTGGTTTTAGAATTTATAAATCTTAAAAAGATATAGGAAAACAACACAAAGGAGAAAATGAATTCCTAACTGACGCATTTTACATGCACAAATATACGTAATAATAATAATAATAATAATAATATCGCTAACAATAGACATATATCTGCTCTTATTTAGCTATTTGTTATTTGTAGTTAAACAGCAGTGAACATTCCTCAAACAGTAGGCTGTAGACCTGACATACTATGCACGAGAATTTTGTCAAATTTCCAGATTCCAGACACTTCATAATACAGCTCAGTCCAGACCTCATTTTTTATGGTGACTGTCACTGGGACACATTTTCCAGATTGCTAGGAACAAATGAATAAAATGCCATGACTACAATCTTGTAGCTCACCAACCTTTTTCCTGAGCTTTAATTCTGAAAATATTTTTTTTCATCAATACTATATATTTGGTCCTTAGTTATAAAGAACATCATTTGATGTTTAAAGACTCCCAAGTTTCAGGAAAATTGAGATGGTCATTTCACTCAAAAATCTGACAAGATAATTGATCACAGTTTCCAAATTAGTTGGTAAATTTATGAAAAAAGTGTGTGGAAACCATTCATGTGCAAAAGTCTTAGTTTGATAAAATATGGTAAATGTGGTACACAGTAGCTCTTTAGTTAATTTCAAGAAAAATTTAGACAGATAGTTTGTAGATTGTATATCGTGTATATCCTTAGTTTCAGTTTTGTAGGCTCTTTTGGTGGAAGTAAATAGTTGTATATTAATTAGCTAGTTTGAGATTGACATTTTACAAAATTTTATTATTATTAAAATGTAGCTGATGACTTGGATTACCTCAATAGGCCCAAGTGCCTTCATGTTTTCCAAATGAAATGTAATGTAACGTAATAACTTAGCTAAGAATACGGTATACACTATTCACATTCAGCAAACTATCTCTTTCATTCATGGAAGTGTCTAAATTTTTCTTAAAATTAACTAATGAGCTACTGTTTACTACATCACATGGCAAGTCATTCCAAAAATCTACTACTCTATGAGTAAAGAAGTATTTTTGTAGATCAAGTCAACAAGTCTGTTTTCTAATTTTCTTATTATGCCCACAAGTTATCCCATCAGTATCTAGTGAGAAAAAGTTATGTACATCTAAAGTGTCCAAACCTGAAAACATTTTAAACATCTGTATCATATCTCTCTTCATGTCTCTCAAAACTAAACATGCCTAGTTCCTTTAATCTTTTCCAGTATCCCTAACTACTGTCATCAAATGAATTAATTAGCCACAGCCTACTAAGGGCCTATTTCTTTTTACAACATTGAATTGTAATTTTACTTCCATTTTATTACTTGGTAAGTTAATTCACAAATGTTAAATTATCTAAATAAGTTTTACTCATAAAAAAAGACATACCTAGATTATTACTACATTTGCAGTACAAAACCTTAAATTTAAGTAGCGTATTACTTCCCTTAATACAAGTGTACAGTACTTAGCTATATACAATAATGAATTCCTGAGTTTTTAAGCATGTGAATTATTGGCTATAAGTTCATATTCTTTTTTAATATGTGTTGTTTTATGTAAATTCGTATGTAAACTTATATACAGCTAATAACTCTTATGTTTAGACACTGACTCAGGAATTTATTATTGTACTCAGGCTTTAAGTCTGATTGTCTTCAACACTCCATGGCCTCACAGCCATAAATTGACAATTTATTATTCAGCTTGATACAGGTCTGTAGTTACTTAGGCTTTTTTTAAATACTCCTCAATTTTAGATAAACAATCATTTGATAACTTGTACTGTCTCCCCACTTTCTCAGCAACTGTAGGTGGTTCAATTGAACACAAAACATGTTGGAATGGAATCCTGCAAACATCCTCTTGTTCAGGCCATTTAAAAGGATTCTTTTTCATGAAATTTACTAATAGATCCTTCTCAGTATCACACACTTCAACTATGTTTCCAACAAACCAGTCACCTTCATAGAAACAGGCCACATATGTACCAGGTTTATATTGGTAAGCCACATTTTCTTGGACCAAAAATTAATTACTTTAGATGTCACAAATACAATTTTAAGGTATGTATATAGTATAAGGGGTTTATCAGCTATCATGTATTTATTTTGAAGTTGTAGCAAAGTTTGTTTAACCAGCTATTTTTATTTTTCTTGCTCTACTTTGCCCACAACAACAACCTTAAGGGTTTCAAATGTTCAATCAAGAGTTAGTTACATTTGCAGTTTTAAAACAGGTTTGTAATGGGTTTTTATTGATAAATGATGAAATAGAGAAATCTTCATTTCCTTGGTGGTTCCTTATTCTTTACATTCAAGGCCTATCCTAACTAAAAACATTGTAAATTTTTAATTCAACCTGCGTCACAGGTTGATGTCAGTGACAGAATGGGGTTATCTGGCAAACTTTTTTCCTGAAACTGTACTGTGCATGTTTAAAACTAACATTTATTTCAGAAGTTTTGCGCAATGATTCCTCATTTTGGGGGGAATAGCTTGGGGGAGAACTCCGCCCCCAAGTTGCATGCCCCTTGCAACCCCGGTTGGCAACAAAGGCCAGTACTCTTTTTCTTTTTTTTGCAACCCCCTTTTGCAACACCCCACCCCCCTTTGCAACACCCACCCCCTTTGCAACATTACGTAATCGCTTGCAACATTCTTGCACTCTACCCTTTTTCGGCTATACTACTGGTGTGCTCATATTGCGGCAGGAAAGGGCACGGCAAAAGTGCTCCAGGCAGGGTCCGAAAGAAAGACTGCCCAGCCTATGGCCACACATGCAGCCACTGCAATCGTGAGAACCACTTTGAAGCAGTGTGTAGGAGCAAGCACAAGCCATCAAGAGTCGAGATAGTAGTGAATTCACGTGCAATATGCGAAGGTGCTGTATTCGAGGCCCTCTGCTCGATTGCCACAACTGGCCGATGCCGCATCAGGAGAGTCATCGCCTTTGACCATTATCTTTATCATCGCCTTTCCGATACATGGATTAAGCAAGCCTCCAAACCTCAGCCATTCATAAACCTCACAGTGACAGCCGTCGATGAAGATGACGCTGCATTCGGATTCGAGCTAAAGGCCGCGCCAAAGATTGCTACACTCGCTCCGATGGCTGACACCGGCTGCCAGAGCTGTCTGGCAGGCATCAAAGTCATCCACCGCATAGGCCTCAAAGCCGACCTTATCCCCGTCACGATGAGAGTGCACGCCGCCAACAACGGATGCATCATGCATCAAAATACTCGGCGCCGTCAACCTGCGACTCTCTGGAAAGGACAAAACCGGTAAAGTGGTAACAACTCGTAACTCACCTATGTCACGGACAACTCCGACAAGCTGTTCCTCAGCAAGGAGGCATGCATCGCGCTCGGCATGATCATCGACAACTTCCCGATGATCGGTGAGACGTCTTCGCATCGACTTGAGGCAACCTCGGCAGCCGACACCGCGAGCGATGAGGTGCCGGCGAGAGATGGTGCTATCAGCAGCGAGAGCAGTCAGACCAGCCCATGCGACTGCCCGATACGTCAAACACCGCCCCTGCCGCCGTCACAACTACCGTTCCTGGCGACTGAGAAGAACCGCGACAGACTGCGGCAGTACTTGGTCGAATACTACAAGTCAAGCACATTTAACACGTGTGCGCATCGGCCGTTGCCAATGATGGAGGGCCCTCCATTGAAACTTATGGTGGACCCTCTAACTGACCCGGTGGCATATCACACCCCAGTACCCGTCCCTCTTCACTGGCAAGATGACGTCAAGCGTAGACGACCAAGACGTGAAATTGGGCGTAATCGAGCCAGTGCCGGTCGGCGAACCGGTGACATGGTGAACCGGTGACATCGTGTCACCGGATGGTGGTGTGCACCAAGAAGAACGGGAAGCCACGCCGCACGGTCGACTTCCAGCCCCTGAACATACATGCCACCCGCAAGACACACCATACTCAGTCACCGTTCCACCAGGCACGGTCGGTGCCCCATGGCAAGAAGAAGACCGTGTTCGATGCCTGGAACGGATACCACAGCGTGCCCCTCCGCGAGGAAGACCGTCACCTGACTACCTTCATCAATCCGTGGGTCAGGTACCGGTACCGCACGGCGCCTAGGGTTATATCACCTCTGGTGATGGCTATTCGAGACGTTACGACGAAATAGTATCCGACGTTCCAAACAAAACCAAGTGTATCGACGATACGCAGCTCTGGTCGGACGACCTAAGACAAAGCTTGACATCTGCGGCAGACACGGCATCACACTGAACACTGAGAAGTTTGTATTTGGACAAGACACTGTGGAGTTTGCTGGCTTCGAAATCACACTCGACAGAATACGACCCTGCGAGAAGTATCTGCAGGCCATCCGTGACTTTCCTACACCAAAGAACATAACCGACATTCGCTCATGGTTTGGGTTAATTAACCAGGTGATGTATGCTTTCGCTATGGCAAAGAGAATGATACCTTTTCGCCAACTCTTGAAGCCCGGCACCCCCTTCCGATGGGATCTACAGATCTACAGAAGCTAAGGCTAACAAAGACCCTAAGATCCACTCTAAGGTTAGCCCGAGAGAAAGGAAAGAGTAGGGGGTTAAGAGAAGAGAAGAGAGTAAGTGGTTAAGTAAGGAGGAACACCTATCATTCGTGGGTTAACATTCATTCAGAAAAAGAGAAAAAAGACTTACCATCATCATCCGCCGGCCACTGCCGACAAGTCAGAAAAATAGTCAGAGAAAATAGGAGAGGTGTGAAAAATGAAAAGTAGTAAAATAAGAACGCTTACAAACCATGCAACACAGTCTTAACGCACTGTCATACCATGCAAACTACAAACATGCAAGAAAAGAGTTACAGACATGCAAAGCAAGGAGAGGATAAGAAAAAAAAAGTAGGCAAAGTTAAACAAAAAATGGGTTAGTTTACGGTACGAGCTACATCTACGTTAGTGTTAAACTAATTTTTTTTTTTTTTTTTTTTTTTTAAATAATTTTATTGCTGGCATCACACGCTGGCATGTCACAAGCTGGCATTAATCGTCAACAGACTCATCCTCGACCACCACCCCCAGAGCTCCTGTTGCTAATTGTTTTTTTTTATTTTAAACAACGTTAATATTTTTAAAATGTCTGTCAAGACGGTTCTTAAACACAATAACGCTGGTAGAGTTCACGACGGGCGCGGGAAGATTATTCCATTCATCAATTACTTTAAACGTAAAGAAGTTTTTAGCGATATTAGTAATGAAACGTCTGCCACGCAACTTAAATCCGTTATTACGAGTATTACTATTATCGAAAGTGAACAATTTGTCAAAATTTATGTTATCGATGTTATTAACGATTTTGAAGACTTCAATAAGCTCCCCCCTTAATCTCTTAGTTTCAAGTGAATACAGGTCTAATTCTTTAATCCTATCTTCATAGGGCTTGTTGCGCAATGACGGAATTAGTTTCGTGGCACGACGCTGAACCTTTTCTAACCTATCAATATCCTCACGCAAGTACGGGCACCAAAACTGAACGGCATATTCTAAATGAGGCCTGACTAGGGACTTGTAAAGGGGCAATATAATATCCTTCGATTTAAATTTGAAATTACGCGCTATGAAGCCTAACATCCTATTAGCTTTTGCGCAAGACTCCAGGCACTGGTTCCTAACCTTTAAATCCTTAGATATGCGTACGCTTAAATCTACTTCCTCGTCAACGCTCGCCAACTCCCTATCATCCATCGTGTCCGTGTAATTATTGTTACGAGAACCTACATGCAAAACTTTACATTTGTCTACGTTAAATTGCATCTGCCACTTAATCGTCCACTCCATAATCCTATTTACATCGTCTTGGAGCCTATTTCTATCGTCCTTGTTAACAACCTTCCCGCCTATTTTAGTATCGTCCGCGAATTTTGACACGTTACTAGTCAATCCTTCATCTATGTCATTAATGTAAATTACGAATAGCAATGGGCCTAACACTGAACGCTGTGGGACACCGCTACCTACATCCAACCACCCCGATTCACTACCATTAACTACGACCCTCTGCCTCCTAGCACGAAGCCATTCTTCTAACCAGTTAGCTACCTGACCGCGTATACCGTGCGCTTTGACCTTCGCAATTAATCTCTTATGCGGAACTGTATCGAACGCCTTTTTAAAATCTAAATAAATAACGTCAGTCGCTCTATGTCTATCGTATTCGCGCACTATTTCGTTATAAAATTCTAACAAATTAGTTAAACAAGATCTATGGCGTCGAAACCCATGCTGACTACTATTAATCAAATCCCTACTTTCTAAGTGATCGATAATACGATCCCTAATTACGGATTCCAAAAGTTTACCTACAATTGACGTTAAGCTAATGGGCCTATAATTACTAGGTACGGTGCGGTCGCCTTTTTAAAAAATGGGCGTGACTTTAGTCTTCAGGAATAATCCCCGTTTCGAGTGACTGATTAAAAATCTTCGTTAAGAGGCCTACGATAACGTCTTTCAAATCTTTCAAATGTCTGTGATAAAAAGCGTCAGGCCTGGAGCCTTGCTAATTTTTAGCCTATCGATATAATGCGCAATCTCAGCCTCGTAAACAGTTATTTCATCCAAAATAGTCTCGCTACTAAATGGAACGATATCGTCCACGTCGGGGACATTATTTACGTCTTCTACGGTAAAAACTGTCGCAACAAAGTTATTGAAAATACCCGCCATCGCCTGAGCGTCAGAAGCCAAAGCGCCATTAACATCCACTAGAGGGCCTATGTTATCTTTTATCGGCTTACGATTATTAACGTTTTCAAAAAACTTTTTTGGATTATGTTTACTATCCCCAGCTATAAGTATCTCTAAATTACGCTTGGCATTCCTAACTGATCATTTAACCTGACGTCTAAGCTCGATATATCTATTAAAGTTAGCTGCCGTGCCATTGCGCTTATTAAGTCTATACGCTCTATTACGCTCGTTTCTGAACTCGCCTATTTCCCTAGTCCACCACTTGGGCCTACCATGATTTCTAGCGCGCTTGGGCCTACGAGGAATAAACTCCCTTTCAATATTCCTAAAACTTTCTTTAAACGCCACCCAACGCAAATTTGTGTCATTACCTATAAATAAGTTATCCCAGTCCACTACCCTCATCCTATCCGCAAAACTATCAAAATTAGCCCTACGAAAATCGAGGACTTCTATTACGTTACTATCCTTAGTGTTTTCTATCAATAACTTAAATCTAAGAATTTGATGATCACTACATCTTAAACTCTCGCCTATTTCTAAACCTTCGACTATATTCTGGCCGTTCGTCATCACCAAATCTAAAATATTATCACCGCGCGTTGGTTCGTGACTTATGGCATCTGCGACGAACTGTCATCTGACGGCGGCCCTGAGTTCACATCCACGGCTACTCGTCACTTCCTGGGGAACTGGGGCGTACACCACCGTCCCACTTAGGTAGCTTTTCCACATTCAAACTGCAGAGCCGAAGTTGGCGTGAAAACAGCGAAACGATTGATCACAGACAACATAGGACTGAACGGTGAGCTCGATACAGACGCTTTTCAGCGAGCCATGCTACAATACCGCAACACGCCTGACAAAGATACCAAGCTGTCTCCTACTGTGTGTGTTTGGCCGTCCGATCAAAGATTTCATCCCGATCGTGCTCGGCAGGTACAAGCCACACGATACCTGGCTCCGGACGTTGGCGGCGAGGGAGGATGCCTTGCGGAATAGGCACATGAGAGCTACTGAATACTGGTCCGAGCACACCAGACGGTTACCCGCACTCGTGGTCGGAGACAGGGTGAGAATCCAGAACCAGATCGGCTCCCAACCTGGGCCTGGTAATAGAAGTGCGACAGTTCCATCAATACGTGGTGAAGGTTGACGGTTCAGGCAGAGTGACTGCGAAACAAAATTTCTGAGGAAATACGTGCCCGGCCAACCGCACAGGCGCCTCACCATCGGGGACGACTCCCACCTTCACCTCTCCAGTCCTGCGCCCGGATCGGGGCAGTGCGCGACCTCACCCCCAAAACCACGCATGGACGATTCCCGCCTTCACCTCTCCAGCCTGCGCCCGAATTGGAGCAGTGCGCAACCTCACCCCCGAAACCACGCTCCCCGTCCGCAGTCGAGCGATCACCCCCTACCGCCCACCAACCGGCTGGCAACATAACCTCACCGACCAGCCCCACATCACTTCCACTGCACGCCCCACCACGAGGCCCGCCCTCCAGACCAGCTGCGCACCCTCAGCAGTGCCCACCAACACCGTCCCTGGCACCCATTGAGCGCTTCCAGCAACGAGATTCCTCGCAACCTGCTGCTCCAGGTGCTGCGTCCAGGTGTCCCGCTTCTCCAACCGATGCCCCTGCCGTCAGACGCTCCGGACGCGATAGGAAGACACCTCCATGGCAGAGCGATTACGATATGACGAACACGCTACATACTACATGAACAACCCCCTCTCGCCATCGACACTCATACCCTGTACCACACTACTACGTATATAAGTCTTTGTTCCCCTTTTTTTCACTATACTATATCAAAGACTCGGGGGGGAGATGAAGAATACTCATTATTATTAATTAGTGTCTTCATGTTGATGCCTTTATTTTTCATGTATGTATTTGTATGTTTCAGAGTTCCATCATTGTTTAGCGTTATGGATATTGGTCAATAAACGTACGGTAATAACAAAAAGTGGAATCTTATTTAATTCGTTCGTTTGTAATTTATATAGACTATATAAACATAACTCTTTTTCATAGTTTAGACATAAATGAGTTTTTAATATTACTCCATGATTTGCCAAAAAAATCGAAAATTTTATCTTAGTCTCAGGCTACAAGATGAATTAAGTCTTCAAAGTCCACTTCACAACCAACACATTTCATGGTCACAGGAACAGAAACAATTATTTGCTGCCAATACTTTCAGCTGACATTTGTTTTATGTAGGAAGGAGAGGCCAGGCCAAGGTGAATTCCTGCAAAAGTACCTCCCCCCCCCCCATAAAAAAGACCCCCAATTCAAGGTTCAAGGTTTTGGAGATGTCTAAACACTGATGTGTTTGAAAGATTGAAGGCCATATACAAGGGGAAAGATAGAGTGAAGAAGATTGTTCCAGAGGTCACTGGTTGAATAGATGAAAGATTGAAAATACCGATTAATTCTTGCGTTAGAGAGTTGGACAGAAGAGGAATGAGAAAATGTAAAAAAATCTGCTGCCCCGTGCTCTCCTTAAAGAAGTAGGCATGCAGTTTGAGTTCAGAAGAGCAATGTCTGTTATAAGAGTGATAGTAAAGTGAGAGTGAGGCAACATTGCGGCGGAGAGAGAGGGATTCAACACAGTCAGTAAGAGGTGGGGAATTGATGAGATGAAAAGCCTTTGATTCCACCTGGTCAAGTACGGCTGTGTGGGTTGAGCCACCCAATACATGAGAAATGTACTCCATACAGGGACGGACAAGACCCATGTACAGAGACAGCAACTGCGCAGGGGTGAAGAAACTGCGGAGGTGGTACAGCACAACTAACCTCTTAGAAGCTGTTTTGGAAAGAGAGTATATGTGAGCTTTGCAGGAAAATGGAATTATCGGTATAGGAGTGAATAGGACAGGAAGTACGACTTAATAGATCATTAATAAATAAAAGAAAAAGAGTGGGTGACAGGACAGGACCCTGAGGAACACCACTGTTAATAGCTTTAGGAGAACAGTGGTCATCTACAACCGCAGCTATAGATCGACTAGAAAGGAAATTAAAGATGAAGGCACAGATAGAGGGTAGAAACTGAAGGAGGGCAGTTTACAAATTAAAGATTTGTGCCACACTCCATCAACAGCTTTTGATATGTCTAGGGCAATAGCACAGGTTTCACCAAAATCCCGAAAGGAAGGTAACCAAGAGTCGGAGAGATATGCAAGAATATCGCCAGTAGAGCGTCCCTTGCGGAACCCATACTGACCATCTGAAAGAAGATTGTGAGAAGGTGTTTAAGAACCTTCTTATTAACGATAGATTAAAAAACTTTAAAAAGGCAAAAAAAAAAAATCAAAGTAATTGGACGATAGTTGGAGGATAGAGAGTGGTTGCCCTTCTTTTGGGCAGGCTAAATGAAAGTGAACTTCTAACGGGAAGGAAAAATAGCAGATGAGAGAGTTTCCTCGGCACAGTGTCAGCACAGAAGCACAGTTCTTGAGAGCAATAGGAGGAACACCATTAGGACTGTACGCCTTCCTTGAGTTGATCTCAGATCGGGCAGAAAGACCATTTTAGGAGAGACTTTAATTTCTGACATAATAAAGTCAGAGGGACGAGGAGATGGAGGAACAGCAATGGAATCGTCCATGGTTGAGTTGGAGGTGAAAGTTTGAGTGAAGAGTTCAGCTTTGTTAGAGAAGAGACGGCAACTGAGCTGTCGGAATGAAAGAAAGGATTGAAGGAAGAGAAAGTAAAGTTGTTGCTAGATGCCAGGAAGTGCAAGAATTAGAATTGGATAGGTTTTCACACTTGTTTGATGAAGGAATTTTTTGAGTGTCGAAGAACAGATTTTGCTCGATTCCGGACACAAATATAAACTGAGTGAGAGTCAGGAGTTGGATGGGGACGGTACCTTCTGAAAGTCTCTCTGTTGCGGATAGCATTAGAACAAGTAAAGTTAAACCAAGCTTTTTGCATTAGTAGTAGGAATCTGTATTTGTGCATTTGCTATTGAGTATGCAGTTTATCTGTTGATATATAGTTGTGCAATTTTACTTACAAAAATTATATTATTTCATTTTAAAATCTATGTTGCAGCCATGTTCACCTAAGAAAAAGGGGTAACCTTTTTATTTAATTATAATTAGGGCGGTCAAAAGTCAATAAAGTAAAATTGTTTCCTATGGGGCACTTTTCGCTGAAACGACTGAAAATGCAATAAAAACACCTGTAGGGGGTATATTACCAAAGTTAATAGGTCAACCAAAAGTCAACTTTTACCTGTTAGGTCAAAAAATAGCAATGAGGTAAATAAAGTCAATTTTTTGGAATAAATAATTAAAATAACTAAAAATTGTAACGTGTCTTGCGCATCTGTTACATAATTGTGCGATGCAAATAAGAGCATTTTATAGTGATGTTGACACTTTAATTGCATGTGTCAAGGCTTCTACTCTTAAAAACAAAAGGAGGAAGGAATTGTTTGCTGAAATAGGAACTCCTCCAGAACCGATTGTAACACGTTGGGCAAGCTGGCTGAACGCTGCTTTTTATTATGCAGACAATTTTCCAAATGTGAAGACAATTGTGGAAAATTTTGAAGATGAAGGAATCATTGTTCAGAAGGCTAAAGAGAGTGTTGCTAATGAAAAACTGCCAAAGCAACTAATGTCAATCAAAATGAATTATAGTTTGATTGCTAGCTTAGTGACTAGGATTGAAGCATCTGATTGCACCATTAGAGAGGCATATGAAACCATTTCTTCTATCAACCTTGGCGAAGATATGTGTTCAGTCAAACAATACATTGAAACAAGACTCGAGACAAATGGTATTTGTGAAATAATTAACCTCAGTAGACCTGAAATCTCACCAACAGTTTATGGTCAGCTTTTGCAATGTCAACCAACAACTGCCGCTGTAGAGAGAGATTTCTCCATGCTTAATAAATTATTAAGTAAGGATCGCAATTTTTTGCCAGAAAATGTCGGCAAATACTTCATAATTTACCACAATCGGTCAACTGATGTAGAAGAGCAAGAATAAGTAATTAAAGTATCGTTTTTATTATTGAAAGTAAAGGCAACTTTATAAGTCAATTTTTTCAATTCGTAAGGTCAACTTTCTTAATTTTTTCGGTCAACTTTTGACTGCCCTAATTTATAATGTATTATTTTTTCTTAATCCCTCCCAGTCATTTTGTTTATGCTGTCGAGATATTAATTTTCATCCTCTTGCCTTTTCCCTCCATTCCGCGACAAATTGTACTGTTGACTACGCGAAAGGCCTTTGAATCGCCTTTCATTCTTCCATATGGTGTGTATCACTTATTTATTTCACATGCTTAGTTGTAAAGTATATAATTTGAATATTAAAGTAAATATTAAGTGGAGGAAAAAGTACTGCGGTCAGTCCTTCGGGATTAGTCACTTTGGGCTTCAAAAATCATTTTGAAATTTGGAAAAAATGGACGTATTTTCACATTAGGGATTTATGTGATTCATCCTTGAACGGAACGGTGTGTTCAAGGTTTTAACTCAGTAAAGAAATATTCATCACTCCAATCGAAGGAATGAGGGGACCGACTACAGTTCTTCTGGAGGTTGAAAGATACGAAACGAAAAGTATTAAAACAAAGAAATTCCACGGAAGTGAAAAAGGTAGTCGTGGCCAGTAATCTGTTCTCTCTGTTCCAGAGATACGTTAAAAGCTCTAATCGTGGTTCAGATTCCCTCTTCCGTTATTTTCCCCTCATAAAACCGAGTTCATTTCGCTCGGGATTTTGAGCCTGAGCAAACCTCTAATATCCAACATAACTCTAGCCAAAATCAAACAATCTGAAAACACTGAAGGAAAATAAAGCTATCTTACTGACCAATCTTTATTTCGAATTCAGAATATCTACATCAAAGTTTACGAAACTGATAATTCTCAAACTACTACTACATGGAAATAGCATTAAAAAATAATCAATGCTTCAACACTCCATTTAAAGACACTAAAATTAAATAAAAATTAACCATGCATTTGTAATAAAGTAACTTTCGGTTCGATTTAAATGACATCGGAGAAGAGGATTTTTTCCTCGCTCCCATTCAAAGACTCCATTCGCAAAGAGGGGGTATCGAATTGAGTGTCCTCGCAGTTAGTAGCTCGCAGCGCATCAGTTATGTTGTTTGAGTAACTCAGGTAGAAACACATGTAGGTGCCACTGTAGTCTAGTGTGGGAGCAGTCCAATAAGGCCCTCCATGGTATGCTGTAATAAAAGACATTTTATATAGTGTTGGGATTGTCAAATAAGAATTTATTAATGATAAAATATAGTAAAATTTTTAACATAAATGGAAAGACAAGATTTAATAGTTAGGGGATAAATTTCTGGTAGGCCTCAGACGAGTTTAGAAAACAAGTATGTGACTTTTGGAACGAAGCTAGAACAGGCTTCCACACATTCGTACTTGTATTATTCTTGTTGAACCAGTGAAGTGTGGAAATGTGTCACGTGATACCCGACCTCCCGTTTCGTCGAATCTGGTATTCAAATAATTAAATCATTATTTTCTCGTCAAATAAGTTAGTTAAATGATATAAAACAGGAATTGCAAATCTCATAAAATAGTGCATATAAAAGTTGTCTCTAAGTTCCAGCTTCAAAAAGGAGATGGACAAAGGATTTTCCCCAGTGCGAAATGAAAGTCTGAAGTGGGGAAGGGGGATGGAGATTCATGCAAGAAGTCGAGAATAGTCCACGAGAGAGAGAGAGAGAGAGAGAGTTGCAAGGAGTTGCAGTACCTCAAAAGGCCTTGCGGCCCATACCGAGAAGGTACCAATGGCAACGGGTGCCAGGGAAAAATTGTCACCCTGAAATATGTGCAAGATTCGGTCTAACCTTTTTTTGAACAGATCCACAGAAGAACTGTTCACAGCTTCTGAAGGTAGCCTGTTCCACGTGTCAAATCCAACTTCCAATCATTGTTGCGAGTTGGGTTATCATTTAAACTAAACACGCTTTTAAAATCGACATTGTTGAACCCGGGTATGAACTTGAAAACCTCGATCAGTTGACCGCGCAGCCTCTGAGTTCCCAGCGAAAACAAATTCAGGGCGCGTAAGCGTCGATTATAGCCCATAAGCCTAACGGAAGGGATTAACTTTGTGGCCCTCGTCTGCACTCGCTCCAGCCTCTCAATATCTTTCCTGAGGGTGGGCGACCAGAACTGCACAGCATACTCCAGGTGCGGCCGAACCAGAGAATTGTACAGAGAGAGCACAATCTCCCTGTTCCGAAATCGAAATTGCCTCCTGATATAACTCAACAACTTCTGGGCTTTCTTTTCCACCTCTACGCACTGTTTCGTAAACTTAAGGTCGCTGCTAATTAGCACACCCAAGTCCTTTTCCAAATCAGTGGCCTCGATATTATTCCCCAACATTGAGTAGTCCGACTTCGGATTGGCGTAGCCAATGTGCATCACCTTGCACTTACCGAAGTTAAACGGCATTTGCCATTTTTCCGACCACTCTCCTATCCTACCTAAGTCTGCACGCAGTTGCTCTATCGCCTCGAGCGTCCCAACACTGGCCCTAAGCTTTGTGTCATCAGCGAATTTGGCGATCCGACTGACGATGCCACCGTCGATATCATTTATGTAAATGATAAACAACAGTGGCCCCAAAACCGAACCCTGAGGAACCCCGCTAGTGACCGAGGCCCAACCCGAACTAACCCCTTTAATTACAACCCTCTGCTGCCTATTCTTCAGCCAGTTTTCAATCCACCTACCTACTTCCCCACCAATACCCAGCGCGCGCACTTTGGCCATTAGCCGGCGGTGAGGTACCTTATCAAAGGCTTTCTGAAAGTCGAGATAAAGTATATCAATCGCACTACTCTTATCATACTCACTCAACATGACGTGGAAAAACTCGAGGAAGTTGGTGAGACACGACCTATGCCGTCTAAACCCATGTTGGGAGTCCCCAAGCAGTTTGTAGGAATCCAAATGGTCAACGATCCTATCCGCTATTATCCCTCTAATAATTTACCTACAACTGAAGTGAGACTAATGGGACGATAGTTCGCTGGACTTTCTTGATCCCCTTTCTTAAAGATAGGGTTCACGTTGGCTCCCTCCAGTCACCAGGCACCTGGCCCGTCTCCAACGATTTGTTGAAAACTGTAGCCAGGTGGGGAGCCACCTGGTCGCGCACCTCCCGCAACACTGGGAAGAAACTGGTTTGGCCCAGGAGCCTTAAACGTGCTCAGTTTGTCTATTCTATCGGCAACGACTGTCGCGGTACATCGAACACTCCAGGCCAGCACCTTCGTGCCTGACGCCTGGCTCGGGGATGACGCGGGTGTCCTCCCTGGTGAACACTCCCACAAAGTACTCATTAAGCACATTAGCGATGTCCGCGTCGGAGGTCCGCAGAACGCCGCTGGGGTCCTTTAACGGACTTATCATGCTTCTAATGGGCTTTCTACTATTAACATAACTGAAGAACTCTTAGGGTTCCCCTTGCAGAGGCTTGCCACCCGTAGTTCTTCGTTACGTTTCGCTAGCCTAACCTTCGCCTTCACTTCCCTACACAGGCGGACATACGCTTCAGTGTTCTCATGGGAACGATTAGCCTTCGCCCTCCTATACGCTACTTTCCTATTTCTGAACCACTTAGGCTGCGTTGGAGAGAGAGAGCGAGAGCGCGCACGCTTTGGCAGGTGATTCAGTGATTAGTCGAGAGAGAGATGGAAGAGACAAAAAGAAAGTCCGATCGAAACCAATTCATACAGTATATTGTTTTATAGTTTTTTATTACTTCGGTTAACCTTTGGTTAACTTCCACACAAATTGTTCATTCAGACGAAGGTCAAGCTTTTCACTCTACCTTACATCTACAGTTAATGTGGAATCCGAACTACGCCCCACCAGCAGCCCAGCGTCTTAACCACTAGGCCACCCAGGGTACCCATTCATCTACCAACCACTTTCTTTATTGTGTGGAAGGATGAACAGCTGGGCTGCCATCACCGGGTCTCGAACCTGGGGCTGATGGATTCATATTCAGCGACGCCATCATGAAACGGACAGATTATGTGCCTTGAAAAGTGGACGCTCAATTTTGCGAGTTGAGGTTTAAGTTGTGATATTTGGCTAAAAATACAATATTACCCCTTTTTCTTTGATGTATTTAATCCAACGCGATTGCAACGAATCTTTTGCTTATATTGAGGTTCTGGATATAGTAGGCTAGGTGTAGCTGTAACCCCTAGATCCTGTCCCAAAGCTGGATCCTATATGCTTTACAGATAGCTGGTGAGGGAAGCTATATTTTTGGGGCCTCTTTGCGAGTGACCTGTTGCCCACGTCGGGCTAACATCATGAAGAAGAAAAAACTATAGTGTTTGTTATTTAACCATTACTTAGTTGGACTATAGTGGATTTAATTTTCCCAGAAGTGTTCCTTGTTCCATGCACGGTCTGTGTGTATATATATATATATATATATATATATATATATATATATATATATATATATATATATATATATTAGGGAACCTTATCCGTAGAATGAAAAGGAGGACCCTAAATAACAGTGAACTGATAAATACTGTAAATCTAAAAGTAAATTTAAAGCAAAATAAAAGCATATTTTTTTATGTATATTAAGGACCAACAGAAAACCAACCTTCATCATGGCAATCTCATAGAGCAACTCGATGAAAATATGAGAGGACAAAGTCAAAAGAATTCGTTGGTCGTTCTTTGAATGATGGATAGTTTGACGGAGGATGATTGTTCGTTGAAGGATGACTTAGTTCATGAATATGTAGCAATTCTAAGATTGTTTATATATATATATATATATACACACACACACACACACTGCTTAATTTGTAAATGAAAAAGAAGTGGAACGCAGGTGAAGCCCTCACAGTTAGGGGGTCTGGGGGAGTGCTGTAAGCTCCCCCAGCGGGGTCCGGGGCGGCGCCCGGAAACCAACGCATTTTAAGCGCTTTTTCTGCGAAAACTGTGCAACATGCAAATGAAAGTTCTTCGAATACAGTATTATTTTAAAGAAAAAGTTACTGTGATTGCAACATCTAAGTGAAATGTTATTTCATCTAAGTGAAACAAAATATTATATGTATTTGAAACAAAATAAAATTGCTTTACTTACATGCTATTGCTATATATAGGAAGTTGATAGAATAATCACATTAATTTCCACACACTCCAAACTTCTTTCTGCTTGATCGACTAGTTTTCGCTTTCTACTGTCTGTATTTCGTTGGATTTTAAATTACGAAATTACGTTGTAACCTTATTAAAATAAAAACCTTTTTTTTTAATTAGGTTTTAAAAAAAAGTACCGGAACGGCGTTCCGGAGCGTTCCGTCACAAATTAAGCACTGTGTGTATATATATATATATATATATATATATATATATATATATATATATATGAAAATTATTTCACGAAAGTAACACGTGAAAAATATTTATGATGAATAAAACCACGAAGGAAAGGAAACAGAATGGTGCTCAAGCTCTATACAGTATGTCCCACAAAAAAGTACACCCAACTTTAGATTGTACTAACTCCTCCAAAAATTGAGATATTTTGGATCTGTTTGTTTGATTTAATATAGCAAATTATTCTTTGTTAACGTTCAAATTTACTCATGTTTAAACGAATTAGTGTTTAAGCATCTGCTTTTAACTGAAGGGTACAACAAAATGGATTGCGCAAAATTGGTCAATGAAAAAATAATGTGTGTGCTATCGATGTAATGAAAAGACAAATACATAATAATAGATACTTTAACATAATTTTAATAAGATACAAAGCAAATTTTTCTGTATTCCTTATTACAAAAGTTATGCTTAGTTTCGTTTTCTTTCAACATGACCGCCATTCCTATCGATACAAATCTGGAGTCGAGCTCTCATCTTCCCCATCACTCTTTTGATAAGATCTGGATTGTCTTTTAACAAGTTGATTTCAGCTGTGATGCGAGTCCTCAAATCATCTAAATTGATAGGTTGTGATGCAAATACTCTATTTTTCAAATGACCCATAAAAAGTAATCACACGGGATCAAGTCAGGGCTTCTGGGAGGCCATTCAATGTCATGGCCTGTAGCAATTACTCTTTGGTGGAAGACTTCCTGCAAGCGTTCCTTCACAATAACTCTCCTGTGAGCAGGAGCTCCGTCTTGCACCCACCAAATACGATTAAATCGGTTTCCATAAGCAATACGTATTTGTGGAAGGATTTCTCGGTCTATCATTTCTAGGTAAGCTTCACCATTTAGATTATCATCGTAAAAGACCAGGCCAATTAACGCTCCATTACCGCACAGTCCTACCCAGAGAGACAGTTTTTGTCTAGAGTTATTCTTTTCGTAGATATGATTTTCAGGTGGATGATTTTTTGGTGCATATTGACGGCAGATTTGTCTGTTCACTAGACCATTCATAAAAAAGGCCGCCTCATCTCCAACCACTAATTGTTCCGTGAATGTTTCTGGTTTTTCAAGAAACCAATGGCGGTCATGTTGAAATAAAACGAAACTAAGCATAACTTTTGTAATAAGGAATAAAGAAAAATCTGCTTTGTATCTTATTAAAATTATGTTAAAGTATCTATTATTATGTATTTGTCTTTTCATTACATCGATAGCACACATTATTTTTTCATTGACCAATTTTGCGCAATCCATTTTGTTGTACCCTTCAGTTAAAAGCAGATGCTTAAACACTAATTCGTTTAAACATGAATAAATTTGAACGTTAACGAAGAATAATTTGTTATATTAAATCAAACAAACAGATCCAAAATATCTCAATTTTTGGAGGAGTTAGTACAATCTAAAGTTGGGTGTACTTTTTTGTGGGACAAACTGTATATAGGCTATATATAGGCTGTAACTCTTTATGTACTTCAGTGTTCCTGAGGATGTCATTAGACGAAAGCGCTTGAGCACCATTCTGTGTTCCCTTTCCTTCGTGGTTTTATTCATCACATATATATATATATATATATATATATATATATATATATATATGGAGGAGATTGTAGACACCAATTGACCAGGGAAGTACTCCGGGAGGGGGGGATGTTAGACAGAAGACGGAGTGCTGGAACTCCCATTTCTCATATCACTGTCCTCCTTAGCTGAGCTTTTGCTGTGTCTCACCTACTCTGTGAACAGTCCAGCATGCTCTCAAACACACACTTCTCTCTCTATTCCTCACTACATACACATGCATCTTACACACTACATAATCTTTTTTAAATTAAAAAAAATGGCATCATCTAAAGCCTTGGAGTCCCCTCGGGAGGGGACCATAAATGTTCTCACTTCTGACTTCCCACCCCCCTGCCAATACCTGGAGCGCAGACCCGGGCAGCGGGGCTGGATCTGCTACTGCTCATTCGAGATGTTCTGGACCTCTGTCTGATTTACTTTTCAAAAACTTCTGCAACATTCGTGGCCTTTTCTCAAATTTTCAATCTGTTGAACACCACCTCTCCTTTAAACCTCATCTTCTTTTCCGCACTGAAACTCAGGTGTCTGGGACGACTGACAGCAATCCCTTCTCTGTATCCTCTTACTTTATACTCAATTTCACCCCAAAGGTGGATGTTGCGTATATGTACGCAATGACCTAACTTGTTCTCGTATTCTCCAACTCGAATCTTTCGAATTCTATACCCTCTGGCTATGGCTTATATGCCAATCTCAAGCTAAATATATCTGCGCTGTTTACCTTTCTCTTAATTCTAAGGGGTTCCAAAAAACCTTAGCCCCCCCCATTTGCAGCTTACATGTTTACTTATATCGAAATAGTTTTTAGTGATTATAAAAATATATAAAATTCTTTATTTATTGCAGGTATTAAAATTACTCTAGCTGATAAAGTGATAATATAATGGCTTCTCAATTAATTGGTGATTCGGAGACACAATGTGTGATAGATCGCATACGAGCAATAACATTTCGGGAAGCTCAGGATGCTGGAGCCATCTTTATAACACGTTCATGGGTTGCCAAAAAGTTGCGAAGAAGTGAGGACTTAGTCAAAAGAAATTGGAATAAACTTTGGATGAATGTGAAATGGATACAACCAAATCTGGGCGCCCAAATTTGCCACTCTCTCAGGAAACAAAGGACATCATTGAAAGCGGTACGCGTAAGCGGAAAAACAGCTGTGCTAAACTTTCTAGAGAGATCGAAGTGTTGAGAGGAAAGATCGTTAGTGGTGAGATCATTCGACTGTACCGTCATAGGCAAGGTTTAAAGCCTTGGCATGAACTTCCAAAGCCAAGAAAAACTCAACTTAACATCGATGACAGAATGTGGTTTGCCCATTATCTTGAAGATTGGGATGTGGATGATTTCATGCATTTAGCTGTCTCCGATGAATTTTTTGTTTACGTAACACGTCGGCCTAACTACCAAAATGATCGAGTGTGGGCCACAACACCAGATGAAATCGATGACAATGAACATTATCGCGAATTATTAAAAAGTCCAGACTGTGTTGGTGTGTTTGTTTTGTTCACTGCAAAGAAGCTCATGGGGTGCTGAAGCCAAATGGTCAGAGTTGGGATGGACAGTATTTTCGTGATATTATTCTATCCCAGCATGTCATTCCTTTTCTAAGAAACCCAAACAATGTTATGGATGTCGATCAGGTCACACTTCTGCACGATAAGGCCCCCTGCTTTAAGGCATTAGCCACTCAACAGTTGTTGCGGAACCATGAGATCGATTTCTTTGGAAATGAAGAATGGCCAGGAAATTCTCCTGACCTCAACGTCTGTGAACACATTGGATCAGTTATAAAGGACAAGGTTGAATGTCTCTTGTTTCAAGAACCTGCAGCAAATAAATTTTCGAAGGATACAATGACGCAACACATTGAAACTGTTTTAGCAAATTTGCGTAACTATCAAGATCTATTCACGTCACTTTTGGCAAGCTACCCAAAGCGAATTCAGGCTGTCTTGGAAGCCAATGGCGGGAACACCAAGTTTTAATTGTTTCTCATTAAATGCAGGATTAAATTCTCTTTTGTAAGGTATGTTTAGTTTTACTGTACCTCTAATGGTTTAGGCCATGGGCGGGGGGGCTAAGGTTTATTGGAGCCCCGTACTATCTAAAATTCTTTGACTACCTCACTTTCAAAGTGGAGTACGTTCTTTCCCGCTGTCTCTTTGCTGAAATCTCCATTTTAGGAGATTTCAGTGTTCATTACCACCTTTGGATTTTCTCCCATTTCATTGACATCCCTGGTGAACTAGCTTACAACTAGGAGATTAAGGGGATAGCTTATTGAAGTTTTCAAAATCGTTAATAACATCGATAACGTAAATTTTGACAAACTGTTCACTTTCGATAATAGTAATACTCGTAATAACGGATTTAAGTTGCGTGGCAGACGTTTCATTACTAATATGCTAAAAACTTCTTTACGTTTGAAGTAATTGATAAATGGAATAATCTTCCCGCGCTCGTCGTGAACTCTACCAGCGTTAATGTGTTTAAAAACCGTCTAGATACACATTTTAAAAATATTAACGGTTTAAAATAAAAAACAATTGGCAACAGGAGCGCTGAGGGTCGTAATCGGGGATGAGTCTGTTGACGTCTAATGCCAGCTTTTGACATGCCAGCAAAAAAATAAAAATAAAAAATTAGACTAACACGAACTTCGTTGTAGCTTGTTGAGTAAATTAACCCAATTTTTATTATTATTTATACTTTTTTTATTTTTATTGCATGTCTGTAGTTTGCATGTTTGCATGGTATGATAGTGTTTGAGTTAAGAATGTGTTGTAATGCGTTCTTATTTTACTTCTTTTCATCTTTCACGCCTTTCCAGCCTAGTGGGCTGCATCCTCTACCTCCCTATGGAGTGGAGGATCGGTCTGCAGCAGTTGGAAGAATGTGTTGCTTTGAGTTAAGAATGTATTGCATGGTTTGTAAGCGTTCTTATTTTACTTCTTTTCATCTTTTTCCGGCAGAGTGGACTCTACCTCCCTATGGAGTAGAGGACCGTTCTGCAATCTTTCCTATTCTCTCCGACTATTTTTCTGACTTGTCGGCAGTGGCCGGCGGATGATGATGGTGAGTCTTTTTTTTCTCTTTTTCTGAATGAATGTTAACCCACGAGTGATAGGTGTTGCTATTTACTTAACCCCCTTATTCTCTTCTCTTAACTCCTTACTCTCTCCTTTCTCTCGGGCTAACCTTAGAGTGGATCTTGGTCTTTGTTAGCCTTAGCTTCTGTATATCTGTAGAACTTTTCTATCGGAACTGACCTAGAGCAGATTATACAGCACCCTACTCGTATCCCCGACCGCCTTGGAGATAGGCCCAATATTCTGGATTTATTTCTTCCACTCATCCTCCTCCTTACTCTGTGAAACTTTTCTCTCCGTTGCGCTCCTCCGATCACAATCTTATATCTGTTTCCTGTACTATCACTCCAATTCGGCCTTTGGATCTTCCCAAGAGGAGACGCCTTTGGCACTTCGGCGCAGCTGATTGGGAGGCCCTTTGGCAGTACTTCTGTAATTTCCCATGGAATGATTACTGCTTCCGTGGACGGGGCCCTTCCGAGTGTGCAGTGCGCATCACAAAGGTGATTCTCTCGGGCATGGAGGCATACATTACATATTCTATTCCTATTACTAATGCAAAAAAAACCTTGGTTTAACTTTACTTGTTCTAATACTATCCGCAACAAAGAGGAGTCTGAGAAGGCACCGCTGCTATCCAACTCCTGACTCTCACTCGGTTTATATTTGTGCCGGGAATCGTGCAAAATCTGTTCTTTGACTCGCTGAAAATTCCTTCATCCGACAAATGTGTGAAAACCTATCCAATTTTAATTCTTCATTCTTTCTGGCATTTAGCTAAGAACCTCTCCAACGACTTTACTTCCTCTTGTTTCCCTCATCTTTTCCATTCCAACGGCACAGTTACCGTCTCTTCTCCTGACAAAGCTGAACTCTTCACTCAAGCTTTCGCTTACAATTCAACCCTGGATGATTCCATTGCTGTTCCTCCATCTCCTCTCCCCTCTGACTTTATTATGTCTGAAATTAGAATCTCTTCTAAAGATGTTTTTTCTGCCCTATTTGGGCTCAACTCTAGGAAGGCGTATGGTCCTGATGGTGTTCCTCCTGTTGTTCTTAAGAACTATGCTTCTGTGCTGACACCCTGCCTAGACAAACTCTTTCGTCTTTGTCTCTCATCTGGTACTTTTCCTTCCTGCTGGAAGTTCGCTTTCATTCAGCCTGTCCCAAAGAAGGGTGACTGCTCTCAACCCTCCAACTATCGTCCAATTACTTTGATTTCTTGTCTTTCCAAAGTTTTTGAATCTATCCTTAATAGAAAGATTCTTAAACACCTTTCTTCTCAGTATTCTTTCAGATCGTCGTCAGTATGGATTCCGCAAGGGACGGTCTCCTGGCGATCTTCTTGCATATCTCTCTGACTCTTGGTCATCCTCTTTTCAGGATTTTGGTGAAACTTTTGCTATTGCGTTAGACATATCGAAAGCTTTTGAGAGTGTGTGGCACAAATCTTTAATTTGTAAACTGCCCTCCTTCGGTTTCTATCCTTCTATTTGTGCCTTCATCTCTAATTTCATTTCTGGCCAATCTATAGCCGCAGTTGTAGATGGCCACTGTTCTTCTCCTGAAGCTATTAACAGTGGTGTTCCTCAGGGTTCTGTCTTGTCACCCACTCTTTTCCTTTTATTTATTAATGATCTATTAAGTCGCATTTCTTGTCCTATCCACTCCTGTGTCAATGATTCCACTCTTCACTTCTCCACTCGCTTCTCAAAGCGTTCCTCACAGCAGTCGCTATGGAATACCTGACCTCTGATCTTTCTGCTATATCTGATTGGGGTAGAGAAAACCTTGTGGCTTTCAATGCCTCAAAAACTCAGTTCCTTCATCTGTCTACTCGTCACAATCTTCCCCACTACTATCCCATTACCTTCAACAACACACAACTCAATCCTTCCTCTTCTCTTAACATTCTTGGCGTTTCCTTTTCTCGTGAACTTTCCTGGAAAGATCACATATACTCTCTTTCTAAAACAGCTTCTAAGAGGTTAGGTGTGCTGTACCGCCTCGGCGGTTTCTTCAACCCCACTCAGTTGCTGTTTCTCAGTCTCTGTAAAGGGGTCTTGTTCGCCCCTGTATGGAGTATACTTCTCATGTCTGGGGTGGTTCAACCCACCCAGCTGTACTTGACCGGGTGGAATCAAAGGCTTTTCGTCTCATCAATTCTCCGCCTCTTACTGATTGTCTTCAATCTCTCTCTCTTCGCCGCAATGTTGCCTCACTCTCTCTTTACTCTCGCTATCATAATGGGCATTGCTCTTCTGAACTCTAATTTGCATGCCTCCTCCTTTAAGGAGAGCACGCAGTACCAGACTTTCTATTTTCTCATTCCTTTTTTGTCCAACTATCTAATGCAAGGGTTAATCGGTATTTTCAGTCTTTCATCTACTCAACCAGTCAACTCCAGAACAATCTTCCTGAATCCATCTTTCCTCCTGTCTATGACCCCCTATCTTTCAAACGCAGTGTCTAGGCATCTGGAAAAACCGGGACCTTGATTTTGTCTCTCTTCTTCTTCTATGAGATGGGGCGCTTTTGTGGGCATTTGCCCTTGGCTCCTCCTCCCTACATTATATATATATATATATATATATATGGGATGAATTTCACAATAAAACACGTGAAATGAATGAATGCTGCAAACCCACAAGGAAAAAGAAAAACGATTCCAAGTCCTTTCGTGTATTCAAAGCTACACCTCTTCAGGGAATGAAGATAAAAGGCGAGATGCCCAAAAATATATACAACGTACAGGAAAAACAAAACAATTAGCACATACTTAACAAGGGTTAATGAGAGGCAAAAGAAATTTTAACATGATATCGTCAATTTTATACGTCCCCGCACTGTTATTGAAATTGTTTTTAAAATGAATAAATGCACATTCTAGAATATTTCGTTCTATTATATCTCTGTTTTTAACAAGCGCTTTAGAACTATCCCACTTGATGCTATGGTTACATCTATACATATGGTTAAATAAAGCATTGGAAGTATTAGCTGTTCTACAAGCATATTTATGCTGTTTTACCCTAATATCTAACGTTTTACCGGTTTGGCCTATATATACTGAGTTACATTGTGTACATCCGATCGAATACACACAACCAACAACATTATCAGGGCTATTCTTTATTAGGCGTGATTTAACAGTATTATTATACTTAAAGATTACATTAATGCAAATTGCTTTAAGTACAGTTGGAAGGTATTGAAAATTAACATGGTAAGGTAGGCTAAGGATATTTTTACGCTGAAATTCCTTTACAATTACGTTATTATAATACCTATTCTTGGCTTTCTTAAGACAGTTATCTAAAAATGAAATAGGATAACATAATTTAGTACCAATATTCATGATATTGCATAATTCGGAATCTAAAAATTCAGGACTGACAATTGGCATTAATGTAATCTTTAAGTATAATAATACTGTTAAATCACGCCTAATAAAGAATAGCCCTGATAATGTTGTTGGTTGTGTGTATTCGATCGGATGTACACAATGTAACTCAGTATATATAGGCCAAACCGGTAAAACGTTAGATATTAGGGTAAAACAGCATAAATATGCTTGTAGAACAGCTAATACTTCCAATGCTTTATTTAACCATATGTATAGATGTAACCATAGCATCAAGTGGGATAGTTCTAAAGCGCTTGTTAAAAACAGAGATATAATAGAACGAAATATTCTAGAATGTGCATTTATTCATTTTAAAAACAATTTCAATAACAGTGCGGGGACGTATAAAATTGACGATATCATGTTAAAATTTCTTTTGCCTCTCATTAACCCTTGTTAAGTATGTGCTAATTGTTTTGTTTTTCCTGTACGTTGTATATATTTTTGGGCATCTCGCCTTTTATCTTCATTCCCTGACGAGGTGTAGCTTTGAATACACGAAAGGCCTTGGAATAGTTTTCTTTTTCCTTGTGGGTTTGCAGCATATATATATATATATATATATATATATATATATATATATATATATATATATATATATATTTGTGATGTATCGGATGTCAGAGTTCAGACATCCGCGGATGCAGATGTCAAACTTTGACATCCGAGGATGCGGATGTTCATGCATAAATTTGTGAACTTCATAATATGATTGTTTAAATTCATATTTAATTTATTAATTGACTTTCGATTTTTGGTTAGTTATAAATATTAGATATTGGGTAATATTATTTTGTAATTCTAATTTTTTTACATGCACTCTTTTTTTTTCGCTCCACAGCTGTGTTACCAGGATGTGGGACGGGGACCCAACCACCACCCTTTGGAAAGTAGTGTGCTTATGACATTGTTATGTAGTGTAGCATGAACAATTAATTATACAAATACACAACAGACAAACTGTGTTTCAGAAATAACAATTTAGTCAATAGTACACATCCGCAACATCTGCATCCCGCAGGTGTGGACGCTGGATGTGGATGTTGAATTTTATGCGGATGTGACATACATCACTAATAAATATATATATATATATATGATGAATAAAACCACGAAGGAAAGGAAACACAGAATGGTGCTCAAGCGCTTTCGTCTAATGACATCCTCAGGAACACTAAAGTAAATAAAGAGTTCAAGACAATATATAGGTTACCAAAAAAAAGAAAAAAAAATATATATATATACATATATAATAAATGTAGAAATAAAAATTGTGGGAGGAGCATACAAATTTGTAAGGAAAACTACCAATTTTAGCACTTTGCCCGAATTCAACACAAGATCAAATGGATTGTTTACAACCAATTTTATAGATAATGACTGAATGATATATAGGTAAAAAAAAAAAAATTGAAAAATAAAAATTGTAAGAGGAGCATACAAATTTATAAGGGAAAATTACGTAAGTTTTAGCACTCTGCCCTTCTTGTCTAAATCTGTTCTGAACGAATTCAAAACAACGGGATCGAGTTGAAAAAGACCTTTGCTCATGTTAAAGTTATTTGTAAGTTGATAATAGCAGACTCAAGAATATTTCTATTAACAATTTTGCTAGAGGGAAACAAAACTGAAGCATTATTCCAATCAATACAATGGGATAACTCTGACAAATGGACAAAAAGGGCACTGGACGACTGTCCCGTTCTAACGGAATATTGATGCTGTTTTACACGCGTGTGCAAATCCTTTCCCGTCTGACCAATGTAAAAGGAATCACATTGTTTACAACCAATTTTTTAGATAATGCCTGTATTATTGGTAGGGCTATTTTTTACTATATTTTTCACAATATTGTTATATGAAAATACTACATTAATATCCAAAAGTTTAAGTACATTAGCAATGCCTAAAAAGCCCGGGAAATATGAAAGTACTAAAATATTCGTTGACAAAGTGCGAGTGTTATTATTCACACGATAGAAGGTTCGTTTTGCCTTGTTAAGATAAGATTCCATAAACGCAGGTGGGTAGCACAGATCACTTCCAATACCGTTGATTTTTTCCAATTCGGCATCGATGTATTCCGGACTGGCGATCCTAAGACCGCGGAGAAACAATGAAGAAAATATGGCCTTCTTAATGGGGGTGTCATGTCCAGAGTAAAAGTGTACGTAGGACAAATTGTTTGTTTGTTTCCGATAGATACTAAACTTAAAACCTGGGCTTTCCCTATATACACGCACATCCAAAAACGGGATTGAGTTGTCTTGTTCCACTTCTAAAGTAAACTTAATAGAGGGGACTTGATCATTTAACTGAAGGAGGAAGTCATCCAGGTCACGATTCATGGGCCAGATACACAAAATATCGTCGACGTACCGTAACCATGGGATGCCAACCTCCAGGATTCTCGGAATGTAAGTAATTTCGAAAAACTCCATATAAATATTGGAGAGGAGGGGCGACAAGGGGTTGCCCATGGCCATCCCAAAAACCTGTTGATAATACTCGCTATTGAAAGAAAATTTACCGTCTTTGATGTATGCTGTTCACAATGTTTTGGTAATTTGGGTTCTTGTTGTTCCCCAAAAATTTGCTGATACCATCCTTAAAAGCAATCCACGCTTCTTTTTCAAGATTGGATGAACACTTTGAAAGAAGAATGAACAAAGTCAGTTTTCTAATCTGGGGACCAACGAAAATTCCTTCTTTCAATTTTGCTTCCGAAAGAGTTGGGAATTCACCACACAGATACTTAAAACAATCTCCATCTTCGTCCAAGGCTTTAACAAATTGCTTCATCAAGCCCAATTTTATGTGAAGCGGAGGTAAAAGGACTTTCTTCGTGTCGACCAAACTTTCACGTTGAATGTCTTTAGAACCAGGTGTCAGGTTGACTCTGCATGGCCATTCCTTTTTTATCCAGTGCTGAGTTCTTGCTCGGCTATCCCATTCACACATGGAAACTTCGTATAACCTGGTTGTTGACTTAAGTATTAGTTCCGAAACATTGTTGCAATATACCAGTGAATTTTCTTGAGAAAAATATTGGATGAATTCTTTTTCTCAATTTCTGTACCGGTAAAATGACGTCCCGGGAGAAAGCAAGTTCTTTGCACGAAGTCTGGATCTCCAAATCTCTGAAGAATCCTTCGGGAGACACACACTTTTACCAAATCATTAAGTTCACTTTGTGTAAACAACTGGGGTTCACCAGATGTTTCGGTTTGAAAACAACCAATATCATCGTTTCCATCGTCATCAGACACCGAATCAGATGAAGTTATATCAAGAGTATTTGGTTTAGTAGGTACAGGTTACCTGGTCCATGAGCAACAGGCCTTATAGCAGACTGAAAGTTCGGATAAGAAATTTCCTTTTTATTTTTAGTATTGTAGCCTTGCACGTTATATAAACAAAAATAGCAGTCATTGCTGTGATTTCTAGGTTCACGCAGTGGCGTATCAAGGGAGGGGCGAGAGGTGCGACCGCCCCGAGCGGCACTTCCCGAGGGGCGGCAAATTACTGTCAGGCGGGCGCAGTATGCAAAATTTTGGGTTTTTGTTTTAAAATGCAACCCTCCAAAAAATTATCTCATCATTGTCGCGCGTTATTTGTGTACAAAATATCCATGGTTTTGATGAAAAATCATCATTAAATGCTATATATGCCACCTCAATGCCACTATTTCCACAAATAGTTGCGTTAAATTTTCACATCGGAAAGGTTGCCAACCCTATTTTTCAGACTTTCCTTATATTATTTAGGTTAGGCTTTGCATTCTTTGAGCTTTGATGATGTTAATAATTAATGGTTGTTTTATTTTGCAGATACCTTACTGAATTAGCAAACATGAGCAAACGACAGAGACTGAGTGGTGCTGCATACAAGAATCTTCGCGAAAAAAAAGAGGAGGAAGCCAAGCGTGCTGCTAAACGATTTCATCAGTTAATGGGATTCTCAGACACACCTTCAGTGCCTTCTGGGAAGAAAGACGATCAACCGCAATGTGATATATCTTTAGAGATAGATGTTCAAGCGGCAACTTCAAGTGAACCCCCAAATAATCAGGATCAACCCTCATCTACGTCACAAAGTCACCCACCCACCCATCACCCACAGAGTCTGTTTAACGATTCCGCAACTGGCCCGTTCCAATGACGGACAATTTGAGAATCGAACTCATTAAACGTGGACCATCACATTTGAAAAATATGAATGGACCCTTTCCAGCTGATTCAAACAATAGGTCAATGTCAAAAGTTTGGTATTTCAAAACTTTGGAAAATGGCGAAAAAATTGAAAGGTCATGGCTAATCTTCTCACCTTCAAAATGTAGCTTGCATTGCTTTTGCTGTCGTCTCTTCAACATCTCCAGTGCATTTGGAAAAGAAGAAGGATTTTTTGCCTGGAGGAAACTGAATCCAAGAGTACCTGAACATGAAAACAGTCCATATCATACCCGATGCTTTGGAACAATGGAAAGAGTTGTCTATGCGCCTTCAGTTGAATGCTACAATAGATAATGCACATCAGTTGCAAATAAAACATGCTACTGCTAAGTGGAAAGAAATACTGAGACGAATTTATGACTGCATCATGTTCTTGGCAAAACAAGATCTTGCATTCCGAGGGCACCGAGAGAACTTAAATGAAGAAGCTGGGCTAGCTGGCAATTCTGGAAACTTTTTGGAGTTAATAAAACTAATGGGCAAATATGACCCAGTAATTAGGGAACATCTTACAAAAATACGAATGACTGACAAGATATCCACTACGTATTTGTCACCTAACATTCAAAATGAGTTCATCACACTAATCGGCTGTAATGTTCGAAAATGTATAATTGATAATGTGTCTAGTGCAAAATACTTTGCAATAATTTTCGATAGTACACCAGATATATCGCATATTGATCAGATGTCTCAGGTAATTCGCTATGTGTCGATTAAAGATGGTAATGTAGAGGTGAAGGAATCCTTCGTTGATTTTATTAAATTAGAGGGGAAGACTGCTGAGGCAGTTACTGATCTCACTGTCACTAAACTCCGTGAGGATGGGCTGGATATCCAGAGTTGTTATGGTCAAGGGTATGACAATGCTGCTAACGATGGCAGGTATTCATCGTGGAGTTCAACGCAGAATTCTTGATGTTAGCAAACACGCTGTTTTCATTCCTTGCAATAACCACTCGCTGAACTTGGCTGGAGTTCATGCCGCGGGACTGAGTCCTAATGCTGTAACTTTCTTTGGAACAATTGAACGAATTTTCGTCTACTTTTCTTCCTCTACTCATCGTTGGGATGTCTTAACAAAACATTCCAAAATCACTGTCAAGCTAGTCTCTGATACGCGGTGGAGTGCTAAGTATGATGCTGTTTCTAGTCTTAAGAACTTGACTCACGTTGTTAGTGCCTTGGAAGAACTGAGTGAAGGGGTCTCTGAAAATCTGGACACAAAGGGCGATGCTGAAGCTCTGTTGACCTCCATCATGTCATACACATTCATTGTGTACTTATTTTTCTGGGATCCAGTGCTGAAAGAATTCAATGATGCTCAGCTATATTTTCAAAGAAAGGGACTTGCTTTGGACCAGTGTGCATTAAAAATGAACTCTTTATCCGTGTTTTTAACTAATGAACGAGAGGCAGTAGTATCAAACGCTGCAGATGCCGCCGAAGAGTTCTGTAATGAAATGGATATCAGTATAGACCGCAGAGTCAGGAGACGGAGAAGAATGCCTGGAGAGCAAGCTCGTGATGCTGGATTGACCGTGCAAGAGGATGTACGCAGAGAATTTTTTGAAATCATGGATCGTTTATTAGCAGAAATTGAAAAACGCACAGTTTGTCTTAAAAACATGAATGATCGCTTTGAATTTCTGTCTCCTTCGTACCTTTTGAATCAGTCCAAAGATGAAGAAATTAATACCAAGGTCAATAATTTTTCTTCCATCTACAATGACATTAATCCAGGAAGTCTACTGGAAGAAATAAAGCGTTTGCGCAGACATTTGCTCAGTTTCGAAAGCATAAGCGTCGACGATGATCCAAAGAACTGGGATATGTTAAAACTATTTCAGTGGATCGTTAAATGGGATCTAGTGGAATCTTTGCCTCATATAACAATTGCCCTCCGGATCTGTCTAACTACATGCATGTCCGTGGCAAGTTGCGAACGAAGTTTCTCGAAACTGAAACTTATAAAAACTTACCTCAGGTCAACTATAAGTCAATCTAGACTGAGCAATTTGGCGATTATTTCAATTGAACGCGAAGTTGCAGAGACAATGGACATAGAAAAAATCATTCATGAATTTTCTGTTATGAAAGTCCGAAAATTTAACTAGGCATTATAACATTATATAGTTATTGTTAAAATTATGTAGTATATTATGTACGGTACATTATGTAGTATTGTTAAAATTGAAGTTACTTTATTTAAGTTTTTCTTTCAATAAAAGTTTTGTTTAGAAGTGTATTTTTGTAAAGGAATTGTTTTTAAAATTGAAAATTGTTGCGGGGGGGGGGGGGGGGCATTTTCGCCCCGAGCGGCAAAAAGTATTGGTACGCCTCTGGACCGTTCACGCCAGACCATTGGAATCCCAAAAGGTAAAGAATCCTTTTTACCTTTCTTTTCTCCACACTCTAAGTTGTTCAACACAAACATTGCAAACTTTATGTGGAGCCCATGATTTGTCTTGATCCCCAAGTTTCATTCCGAAGTACGCATAGTATGCTTTCTTGACGAAGTCTGTAATATCTCGCCTTTGTTTTTTCACAGTAAATTTTCCACAAATATAACAGAAAATGTTTGGCTATTTACACACCCTCTGGTTGCCATAGCGACAAATAAACAAATTTCAAGAGAGAAATATTGCAGGCCTGTGAATTAGTGACTAGCGAGCATTGCAAACAGAGCTACATTTAGAGATGCCTTATTTTTTTTAAGTTTTGCATTTTTATGTACCTTGACAATAAGAAATTGTGTCTTAAAGTCTACTGAAGATCATTAATGTAATTGTAGCTTGTACTGTATGTGAGAGATTTTTCTGATGTACCGTAGGCCTATAGGTATGATGATTATATCATGTCATTACTATATAATTATATATACGATAATAATATAATAACGATAATATTAAGAATATATTTACACCTGATATTTCAACATGTTTTATATGTAATTTGATTCAAGAGTATATTTGCACCTGATATCATCCATTATCAGACATTTTTAAAGTTATACTGTATAATACTTTATATTATTAAAGTAAATGAAAGAGACCGAAAAAATTATTTGCAAACAATATAGCAATTTACAGCTGTTATAATGCCGATATTGACAAAATTATTGTTTGCATCCAATATTATATATTAATTTCAAATAATATTATTTAGAAGTTTATATGTTACATTTTACGACGGGCTAAAAACAAAATTATCGACGCTAGTAGCTAGTTATCAGTATACCAGGTGGTATTCTTCTCTAGTTTGGCTTATTTTTTGTAATAGAAATAGATGCAGTACAACAGTTTATACACATAAATAACACAACACAACACATTATATGAGCTCAGTTCAACTGATGACCAACTGATAGATTGCTTTCCCACACTAGTTTTGCTACATTAAGTCAGTTGGTCTACTGCTAACTGACAGTAATATTTATATACGGCGACATATATAATATTTATGTACCTAGACGTGTCACTAATCCGTTGGTCACCTAACTGAATAGTATTTATCAAAAACTGCCGCCTGACTAGTCACCTGTCTGAATAATATTTATCAAAGTATGCCGCCACATACGTTCACCTGTCAGGTCATGGTCCTCACCTGAAGAATATCTACCCCGAGCGCGCCCACCTGAAGAATCTCCACCCTAACGCTACCGGGGGTTGAAAATTACAGAACAGAACAAAACAAATCAGGATTCCAGAAGGCCTCACAAAAGTCACGAGGCCTTTCCACTTTTCAGCTGGCCTCGAGGCCGAGGCCTGCAAAATATGGCCGAGGCCAGGCCGAGGCCCCATATCTGCTATGGTTAATTAAAAATTCCGTAAATTTCCAGGTCTTATCTTCTCAATTTGTGAAGCTGATGGAGTTAAGTAAATGTGCAAAATATTTTGAAAAACACTGCATATTTAAAGGTCCCTCATCAACCTAATTGTATATGAGCCTTCCTTGTGTAAGTAAAGCCTCTGAGCACACGTTGCTAACTCCGAGAAGTAAGCGGAAAAGGCTAAAACTTATTAACCGGAGTTGGGTGGGTGTAAGCATACATCAAAGGAGTTGTTTCAGTTGGTGTTGTGCACTCAGAGAAGAAGGGTGTCTCGCTTACAGTGTCATCATGACAACAGGAAGCAGGGGAAAATTCCACAATACTCAGACGAGGACAGACGCAAGATCTGAAAGAAGCAGCATTTAAGAAATCCATCAGCAAACTCCTTGACATTGCACATGGAAAAGCTCTTGATATAATAAAATTTGAGGGAGGCAAATTATTCCTGACTGACCAACGAGGATATTGTTGTTATAGTGTAGGTGGTGTTGAAAAACAACTAGCTGCGAGAGTAAACAAAAGTTTGCTGAGAAAAAAAAACGAGAACAAAAACGCATTATAAGAGAGAAGAAACGGAAGCAACAAGAAAAGGCAACGCCCGTCTTGCCTCCCATGAGCTCCGATGAAGCCTCTGAATATTCTACTGACACTAGTGATTCATGATTCCACAGTTAAGGAAAGCAAGGAGGAGAAGAACTTGAGCTAAATTTGCCGGCATCTGAATACTGGCTAAATTTGCCACATCTGCTACTCTAAATAGAACAAAGACAAATGATAGGCTACTTTTACAGTATAATCACTAAGACTATCTAGGCTATGGGCCACAACGTTAAATAGTTATCATTGTCGCGGAGCTCTATTAGGCGAGCTAGGATTCGCAAGAGTTGCAGAAGCGACAAACGTGAGACGTACTTTTCAGCCAGATGTTCCTCTTGTACTACGCTAGGATGGAAAATTACTGCCAGAGATTATGGAAAAATATCAAAGTTGACAGGCTGCCCATTCTTGTGACTGGCGAACAAACTGAAAAGCTGCTCGGTGTTCCAAAGTTACTGAGAAGTACTGGCGAAGCAATAGCTTCTACAGTAATTAACACTACGTGAGTGGAATATTGAAGACAAAGTGGCGGCTCTTTCATTTGATACAACAACATGCAACACAGGAAGAAAGGCAGGACGTGTTCTCCGATTGAAGAAAACTACAGAAAAAATTCCTTTCGCTGCCGTATCATCATCATATGATGGAGGTTGTAGCGCCAGAAGTATTGAAAGTATGCTTTGTAAATGCGATGGGACCTAATGTTCTCTTTAAAAGGTTCAAAGACTCTTGGCACACGATCGATCTTGTTTGTTGTTGTTTGTTTATTACAAAATTTGAGACTGAAATCAATTTGGATGTCATCAAAAGGAGGAAAGACGAAATTGTAACATTGTAACCTTCATTCGTGATATACTGATACGGAATCAGCCGCGAAGAGACTACAAATAATAACTCCAGCTTTCTTTACTGTTCATGAGAAGTTTTGGAGTTGAGTTCCCGAGAGAGACTTTAAAGCACCTGAAATTTACCATCAAGCACCCTAGATGGTGAAAATAATCTACACCACCAAGATTTCGTTGTTTAAATCCCATTTTCAACTAAATAGTCAAGAAGCGAAGGCACTTCAGAGATTTTAACTCTTTTCATTGCTTTTGTATATGAAGGACTGGTTCTCAGTCCCAAGAACTACAGATGCTCCTGTCAATGATATAGACTTCATTGCTGCAATCAAGGCTTATGCATCTGTAGACAGGGCTGCATCGACTGCAGCACTAAGGGCTTTCTCTAGGCACATTTGGTACTTAAATGAAGAGCTCGTAGGCAGGGCCGTTTCTTGCCATTAGGGGGCCCTAAGCAGTATACCCATTTGAGGCCCCACCCCCTCCATCCACCAACTCACGCCTTACTACATCACCTCAGCACACGCATACAAAAAATGGCTGTGTTAATAAAAAACAATTATGAAACAATTTTAATGAAACATTTATGTCCAAAACAACAAATTGTACTTTCAGAAGACAAACGGAAAAAATACTCTTCATGAAATTCCTGAAAATGAGCTTACACATTATTTAGAATAAATGACAGAACTATGTATAAAAAAATAATGCAATTATCAACAAACTATTACTAACTCTACGATACAATCGTGTAATCGCTAACAGTTGAACAGTTTGTATCTTCAAAGTTTTTGCCTCCTAGATTTTTTCTGGGCGAAATCATCAATAACATCATCCTATGAAATCTCCCTGCCAACGTCCTGGTTGATGCTCATGATGCCAAGGCCACTGAGGCGATCCTGCCCCATTGATGATCTGAGGTAGTTCTTGATTAGCTTCATCTCAGAGAAGCTCCTCTCGGCTGAAGGCTACTGTCACAGGTAGGGTGCAGGCAATTCTTAGTGCAACCCAGAGATTGGGGTATAGTTCCTCCAGTTGCTTCTGATGAATGAAGGAGAGAAGCTCCAATGCAGTCATGTTGTGTGAAGGTAAAGTCGGCAAGTTCTTAATTTCGAGGGCCAGTTCTCTTCCATCAATGTCAGAGTCAGCTCCAGAGCTCAGTATCTTAGAGAGCTTTTCACATTTGCAGGACAAGTCTTCCTTGTTCATTGTGGTGACGTTTAGGAGAACCCCAAATATGTCCCTCACATCATCTAATGTTTTGAATCTCTCATTTATTGACCCGATGGCACAATCCACCATCACATTGAAAAATTTTAGTTCCAGCCTCTTTAAGGCTTCTGTAAACGGTTCGTCAGGAGCTTCGTAAGCAAAGTGCTTTTTTGTGGATCTGAGCTTCTTCTTCTTCAGCACAGCCTCCATATTCATTTTCTCACATATGTCCCTAGCTACGACTTGTGCTGCAACAAAACCTGTGTTTCTGTAGCTGGTGAGTGAGTCTTTTGATTTTGTGAGGAGGTTGACTGCCACATCAAACTGCATTGTAGGAGACTGCAGAAGTTTGCTCACATGGTTAACTGCATGAAGAATGTCATACCATACTACTGCGCAAATCTGAAAGTGATAAGACCCTACCTCCTCTGCAAGTGCTTGTGCTTCATTCCTGGATGTGGCATCTGTGGCATTGTTTCTGACTTCCAACAGGACCTCTCTGATGTTGTGGCTCTGGTATCGCACAGCCTCAATGCTCTTAAGCCGACTCTCCCACCGGGTTTCACTCCAAGACTTGAGTGTTATGTTCACGTGCTTCTTTAGGATTGTCCATCTTTGTGTAGCTGCTGCAAAAAGGTTGTACAATTTTTGTACGTTGCCAAAGAAGCTGATGGCATCTGTGGAAGCAACTTGCGTTTAAATTTACATTGTTATAGTTAAGTAATTGAATATTAGTGGTTTTTAGCGATTTAGAAGTTTTCATAGCGTGCCGACTTAATTTAACTTATACCTGTGACGGTTTAAATTTTTAACTTCGCGATGCCGTCGCAGAAAGCGTCGTGTGTTAGGTGTAGGGTTAACCGGTGGTATTCGGAATTTAAGGATTATAACGGAGGTCCAGTGGTGATTACCGATAGATCAGTTTGTTTCTTTTGCGAGTTCATGGAGGAATTAGTGGACATAAAACGCAGTGTACGTGAGGTAGCGGATAGACTTGCAACGCTTGATGATGGCAGGGTTAGGGCTACGGTTGACGGAAGCCGAACCAATATTAACGTTGAAGACGTTAGTAATTTGAAGGGTGAGGTGCGTAACTTAGTTTCTAGTTTAGGTAGCTTGTCGGGAAGGTTAGAGTTGAGGAAGAGGTTAAGGTTAGTCCGAGAGTAGTAGATAGCGAGGGATTTAGAGAGGTTAAGGGTGGAGCTAGGCCGCGTACATTAGGTGATAGGAATCCCACCCCTATCGAGGTTTCGAACCCTTTCGCCCATTTGGAAAGGGACGTGAATGAGGGGGAAACTATTTTAATTGGGGATTCTTTAGTGCGCCACATGGACAAAGAATTCGTTAAACGGAATCCAACCAAGAGGAGGAGGGTCTGTCTCCCAGGGGCAAGGGTTGACAGAGTTAGAGACGAAGTGGATAGGGTTGACGTTGCTTCCCGTCACTCAATGTTGGTGACGATGGTAGGAGGCAACGACTCGTATAGGCCCGATACGAGAGTGTCTGACCTTTTGGAGAGATATAGGGGGTTAATTAGGTCCCTGAAGGCGAGGTCAGATAGGTCTTTAGTTCTAGGTATTAACCCTAGGCACGGGTTGGGTCTTAGAATTACATCCAAAACAATATTTTTGAATAATAAATTAGAAGAGATTTGTGCTGAGGAAAGTGTACCCTTCGTAAAGCTGTGGTCCGAATTCAATGATCCTAGCCTTTTTATAAAAGATGGGGTGCATTTTAATGAAATAGGTAATGCTAGGCTAGGTAGGTTAATAGACGAAAACGTGCGAAAGCTGTATAGGTCGAAGCCTTCTTTAAACGTTGTGGGTCCGGGAAACGGGGGCCCGACGTGATAAATAGTTTAAAACGCGCGCCCGTGGTAAAAAATAACTTAAACGTTTTTTATTGCAACGCGCGTAGTATTAGAAATAAATTAAATGAATTTAAGGCGGTAATTTATTCCGGCAACTATGATATAGTTGCTATCACTGAAACTTGGTTAAATACCATGACTCGGGACTTGTTGGGGGAACTTGAGATACCGGGTTTTAAACTCTTTACTAATGATAGGTTACATAGATTTGGAGGCGGCGTTTTGCTGTACATTCGTAATTCCCTTAGGGCTATCGAGGTTAAGTTAGATTTTCCGGCAGCAATTAATGCGATCTGTGTTGAAGTTAGGGCGCGTAGTATTAGTTTTATTTTTGTTGTTGTTTATAGACCTCCCGTTCAACCCCTCGATATAGATACTAGATTTTACTCACTTCTTGGTAATTTTATTGACAATCGGAATAGTATAATTGTCGGAGACTTTAACTGCCCTAATGTTAATTACGAGAATTTTACGGGTAATGAAGAGGGTTTGAGATTGGTTGAGTTTATGGACGATAACTTTTTACGACAGATAGATACCGAACCAACGCGCGGTGATAATATTTTAGATTTGGTGATGACGAACGGCGAGAATATAGTCGAAGGTTTAGAAGTAGGCGAGAGTTTAGGATGTAGCGATCATCAAATTCTTAGGTTTAAGTTATTGATAGAAAACACTAAGGATAGTAACGTAATAGAAGTCCCTGATTTTCGTAGGGCTAATTTTGATAGTTTCGCAGATAGGATGAGAGTAGTGGACTGGGATAACTTATTTATGGGTAATGACACAAATTTGCGTTGGGTGGCGTTTAAAGAAAGTTTTAGGAATATTGAAAGGGAGTTTATTCCTCGTAGGCCCAAGCGCGCTAGTAATCGTGGTAGACCGAAGTGGTGGAGTAGGGAAATAGGAGAGTTTATAAACGAGCGTAATAGAGCGTATAGACTTAGTAAGCGTAATGGCCAGGTAGCTAACTTTAATAGATATATCGAGCTTAGACGTCAGGTTAAAAGATCAGTTAGGAATGCCAAGCGTAATTTAGAGATACTTATAGCTGGGGATAGTAAACATAATCCAAAAATGTTTTTTGAATACGTTAATAATCGTAAGCCGGTAAAAAATAACATAGGCCCTCTAGTGGATGTTAATGGCGCTTTGGCTTCTGACGCTCAGGCGATGGCGGGTATTTTCAATAACTTTTTTGCGACAGTTTTTACCGTAGAAGACGTAAATAATGTCACCGACGTGGATGATATCGTTCCATTTAGTAGCGAGACTATTTTGGAAGAAATAACTGTGTACGAGGCTGAGATTGCGCATTATATCGATAGGCTAAAAGTTAGCAAGGCTCCAGGCCCTGACGCTTTTTATCCCAGACATTTGAAAGAAGTTATCGTAGGCCCCTTAACGAAGATCTTTAATCAGTCACTCGAAACGGGGATTATTCCTGAAGACTTTAAATTAGCTAACGTCACGCCTATTTTTAAAAAAGGCGACCGCGCGGTAGCTAACAATTATAGGCCCATTAGCTTAACGTCAATTGTAGGTAAACTTTTGGAATCCGTAGTTAGGGATCGTATTATCGATCACTTAGAAAGTAGAGATTTGATTAATAGTAGTCAGCATGGGTTTCGACGCCATAGGTCTTGTTTAACTAATTTGTTAGAATTTTATAACGAAATAGTGCGCGAATACGATAGGCATAGAGCAGCTGACGTTATTTATTTAGATTTTAAAAAGGCGTTCGATACAGTTCCGCATAGGAGACTAATTGCGAAGGTTAAAGCGCACGGTATACGCGGTCAGGTAGCTAACTGGTTAGAAGAATGGCTTCGTGCTAGGAGACAGAGGGTCGTAGTTAATGGTAGTGAATCAGGGTAGTTATATGTAGGTAGTGGTGTCCCACAGGGTTCAGTGTTAGGCCCATTGCTATTCGTAATTTACATTAACGACATAGATGTAGGATTGATTAGTAACGTGTCAAAATTCGCGGACGATACTAAAATAGGCGGTAAGGTTGTTAACGAGGACGATAGGAATAGGATTCAAGACGATGTAAATAGGATTATGGAGTGGACAGATAAGTTGCAGATGCAATTTAACGTAGACAAATGTAAAGTTTTGCTTATAGGTTCTCGCAACAATAATTACGCGTATACGATGGATGATAGGGAGTTAGCGAGCGTTGACGAGGAAGTAGATTTAGGCGTACGCGTATCTAAGGATTTAAAGGTTAGGAACCAGTACCTGGAGTCTTGCGCAAAAGCTAATAGGATGTTAGGTTTCATAGCGCGTAATTTCGAATTTAAATCGAAGGATATTATATTGCCCCTTTACAAGTCCCTAGTCAGGCATCATTTAGAATATGCAGTTCAGTTTTGGTGCCCGTACTTGCGTGAGGATATTGATAGGTTAGAAAGGGTTCAGCGTCGTGCCACGAAACTTATTCTGTCATTGCGCAATAAGCCTTATGAAGATAGGATTAATGAGTTAGACCTGTATTCACTCGAAACTAGGAGATTAAGGGGGGAGCTTATTGAAGTTTTCAAAATCGTTAATAACATCGATAACGTAAATTTTGACAAATTGTTCACTTTTGATAATAGTAATACTCGCAATAACGGATTTAAGTTGCGTGGCAGGCGTTTTATTACTAATATCGCTAAAAACTTCTTTACGTTTAAAGTAATTGATAAATGGAATAATCTCCCGCGTTAGTCGTTCATTCTACCAGCGTTAATATGTTTAAGAACAGTCTTGACAGACATTTTAAAGGTATTAACGTTGTTTAATTTAAAAACAACAAAGTTAGCAACAGAAGCTCTGGTAGTGGTGCTCGAGGATGAGTCTGTTGACGATGAATGCCAGCTTGTGACATGCCAGCGTGTGATGCCAGCAATAAATTATTAAAAAAAAAAAAAAAAAAAAATTAGACTAACGCGAATGTAGATGTAGCTCATAGCGTAAACTAACCCACTTTTTGTTTAACTTACCTACTTTTTTTTTTTTTTTTTTCTCTTCTTATCCTCTCCTTACTTTGCATGTCTCTAACTCTTTTCTTGCATGTTTGTAGTTTGCATGGTATGACAGTGAGTTAAGAATGTTTGCATGGTTTGTAAGCGTTCTTATTTTACTTCTTTTCATCTTTCACCCCTCTCCTATTCTCTCCGACTATTTTTCTGACTTGTCGGCAGTGGCCGGCGGATGATGATGGTGAGACACTTTTCCTCTTTTTCTGAATGAATGTTAACCCATGAGTGATAGGTGTTGCTCTTACTTAACCCCTTATTCTCTTCTCTTCTCTCAACCCGCTACTCTTTCCTTTCTCTCGGGCTAACCTTAGAGTGGATCTTAGGGTCTTTGTTAGCCTTAGCTTCTGTAGATCTGTAGATCAGCCACTACAAGATTCAGAGTGTGAGCCCCACATGGAACATAGAGTGCACGACAGTTCTTCTCTAATAACCTTGCCTGAACACCTTTGTTCTTGCCCTTCATGTTCGCTCCGTTGTCATATGACTGTCCTCTGCAGTCATCAAAGTGAATATTCAGTTCATCTAGTCTCTTCAGAATCAGAACTGATAAACCCAGGCCTGTACTTTCTGAAGCCTCAAGAAAGCCCAAGAAGTATTCTTTTATTTCTGGTACTTCACCCATTTTAACAGTTCTGATAATAATCGACATCTGTTCTTGGTGGCTTATGTCTGGAGTGCAGTCTAAAATGAGTGAGTAATATTTAGCTTGTTTTATTTCTGCAACAATGGCATCCAAGATCTTCCCACTAATGGACCCAATGAGCTCATTTTGAATGATGTTTCCTAGGTAACTTGAATGACTATATTGGCCACTTTCGACTCTGCTGATGTGTTGTTTCATCACTGGATCAAATTTGGCAAGCAGCTCAACCTCCTTCAAGAAGTTGCCATTGTCTCGATTGTACAATGTAGAGGAAGACCCCTGAAAGCAAGGTTTCTCTCTGCCAGTGATTGGATTATACTTACAAGACGTGTGAGAACATCTCGCCAGCGTCTTCGCTCTACCTCCATTAATGACATTTCAGTTTGGTCAATGGTCCTCCCAGTTTTTAGCCGCAGTTCCAGATCCTTCCATGTTGCCATGTTATCTGCATGTTCTGAATCATGGCATTTTCATGGCCTTTCAGAAGCGAACCAACGTTTATCCAGTCTGAAAGTCCATCCGTATTTAGTTTGTACGACTTCCTTGAAAACAACTTGCAGCAGAAGCAATAAAGAGCATCATTCCTTCTAGAGTACATCAGCCAGCTTCGCTTTTTTTTTTCCCATTAATTAATGTTCTGTACATGTAATGGTGATGAACGCTTCTACCGTCCTCTCTTTTGAAATCTGGACTGATTTGAAATGGTCCTCGAGACACTAGATCTGTCTTCAAGGCATCTGACAGGACAATTGGTCAGTCATACGGATCAAGCGGTGGGGCAGATCTTGGTTCTTGTTGCTCAGTAGAAATGCCTGTGTGTGGTGTTTGAAGCTGAACAGAAGATGGGCCACTTGTTGGTTCATCAGGCTCTATTTCTACTGGTGTTTGAGGTTGCATAGAGGATGGTCCTGCTGTTGGCTCATGATGCTCATCAGGCTTTGCTGAGGATGGCTTTTCCAAATATTTCAGTAGTGCTCCTGAGAAGAACATAACATTACATATTCTGTTAATTTTTGCTAAAATACTCTTTCTTATCTTGTTTGATAATAATTGATCTGTGTGAACAGTGATGTGATCCATTAAATTTCACATTTCGAAAATATTATTAAATATTAACAGAGACTAGCTTACTCTACAGATTCTGAGCACTTGCCTAGCTGATGGTCTACTAACCTAGTTGCCGAACTGTAATCATAAGAATATACAAGTGGCACATCTCACCTGTGCTACTGGAAAGCTTCTCCTCCTTTTTCTTCTTTTCCATTTTCAGCTCCTGATGGATAATGTTTCATTTTCCAAGATGACGAAGTCACATCTAGTTACCACAACTAATCTGCTAAATAATAATAATCATGATAATCTACAGATCTACAGAAGCTAAGGCTAACAAAGACCCTAAGATCCACTCTAAGGTTAGCCCGAGAGAAAGGAAAGAGTAGGGTTAAGAGAAGAGAAGAGAATAAGGGGTTAAGTAAGGAGAACACCTATCACTCGTGGGTTAACATTCATTCAGAAAAAGAGAAAAAAGACTCCCATCATCATCCGCCGGCCACTGCCGACAAGTCAGAAAAATAGTCGGAGAGAATAGGAGAGGGGTGAAAGATGAAAAGAAGTAAAATAAGAACGCTTACAAACCATGCAAACACAGTCTTAACTCACTGTCATACCATGCAAACTACAAACATGCAAGAAAGAGAGTTACAGACATGCAAAGTAAGGAGAGGATAAGAAAAAAAAAAGTAGGTAAAGTTAAACAAAAAGTGGGTTAGTTTACGCTACGAGCTACATCTACGTTCGTGTTAGTCTAATTTTTTTTTTTTTTTTATTGCTGGCATCACACGCTGGCATGTCACAAGCTGGCATTAATCGTCAACAGACTCATCCTCGACACCACCCCCAGAGCTCCTGTTGCTAATTTTTTTTTTATTTTAAACAACGTTAATATTTTTAAAATGTCTGTCAAGACGGTTCTTAAAACATTAACGCTGGTAGAGTTCACGACGCGGGAAGATTATTCCATTTATCAATTACTTTAAACGTAAAGAAGTTTTTAGCGATATTAGTAATGAAACGTCTGCCACGCAACTTAAATCCGTTATTACGAGTATTACTATTATCGAAAGTGAACAATTTGTCAAAATTTACGTTATCGATGTTATTAACGATTTTGAAAACTTCAATAAGCTCCCCCCTTAATCTCCTAGTTTCGAGTGAATACAGGTCTAACTCTTTAATCCTATCTTCATAAGGCTTGTTGCGCAATGACGGAATTAGTTTCGTGGCACGACGCTGAACCCTTTCTAACCTATCAATATCCTCACGCAAGTACGGGCACCAAAACTGAACGGCATATTCTAAATGAGGCCTGACTAGGGACTTGTAAAGGGGCAATATAATATCCTTCGATTTAAATTCGAAATTACGCGCTATGAAGCCTAACATCCTATTAGCTTTTGCGCAAGACTCCAGGCACTGGTTCCTAACCTTTAAATCCTTAGATACGCGTACGCCTAAATCTACTTCCTCGTCAACGCTCGCTAACTCCCTATCATCCATCGTGTACGTGTAATTATTGTTGCGAGAACCTATATGCAAAACTTTACATTTGTCTACGTTAAATTGCATCTGCCACTTATCCGTCCACTCCATAATCCTATTTACATCGTCTTGGAGCCTATTTCTATCGTCCTCGTTAACAACCTTACCGCCTATTTTAGTATCGTCCGCGAATTTTGACACGTTACTAGTCAATCCTACATCTATGTCGTTAATGTAAATTACGAATAGCAATGGGCCTAACACTGAACCCTGTGGGACACCGCTACCTACATCTAACCACCCCGATTCACTACCATTAACTACGACCCTCTGCCTCTCTAGCACGAAGCCATTCTTCTAACCAGTTAGCTACCTGACCGCGTATACCGTGCGCTTTGACCTTCGCAATTAGTCTCCTATGCGGAACTGTATCGAACGCCTTTTTAAAATCTAAATAAATAACGTCAGCTGCTCTATGCCTATCGTATTCGCGCACTATTTCGTTATAAAATTCTAACAAATTAGTTAAACAAGACCTATGGCGTCGAAACCCATGCTGACTACTATTAATCAAATCTCTACTTTCTAAGTGATCGATGATACGATCCCTAACTACGGATTCCAAAAGTTTACCGACAATTGACGTTAAGCTAATGGGCCTATAATTGCTAGCTACTGCGCGGTCGCCTTTTTTAAAAATAGGCGTGACGTTAGCTAATTTGAAGTCTTCAGGAATAATCCCCGTTTCGAGTGACTGATTAAAAATCTTCGTTAAGGGGCCTACGATAACGTCTTTCAAATCTTTCAAATGTCTGGGATAAAAAGCGTCAGGGCCTGGAGCCTTGCTAACTTTTAGCCTATCGATATAATGCGCAATCTCAGCCTCGTAAACAGTTATTTCATCCAAAATAGTCTCGCTACTAAATGGAACGATATCGTCCACGTCGGGGACATTATTTACGTCTTCTACGGTAAAAACTGTCGCAAAAAAGTTATTGAAAATACCCGCCATCGCCTGAGCGTCAGAAGCCAAAGCGCCATTAACATCCACTAGAGGGCCTATGTTATCTTTTATCGGCTTACGATTATTAACGTATTCAAAAAACTTTTTTGGATTATGTTTACTATCCGCAGCTATAAGTATCTCTAAATTACGCTTGGCATTCCTAACTGATCTTTTAACCTGACGTCTAAGCTCGATATATCTATTAAAGTTAGCTGCCGTGCCATTGCGCTTATAAGTCTATACGCTCTATTACGCTCGTTTATGAACTCGCCTATTTCCCTAGTCCACCACTTGGCCTACCACGATTTCTAGCGCGCTTGGGCCTACGAGGAATAAACTCCCTTTCAATATTCCTAAAACTTTCTTTAAACGCCACCCAATGCAAATTTGTGTCATTACCCATAAATAAGTTATCCCAGTCCACTACTCTCATCCTATCCGCAAAACTATCAAAATTAGCCCTACGAAAATCAGGGACTTCTATTACGTTACTATCCTTAGTGTTTTCTATCAAAAACTTAAACCTAAGAATTTGATGATCACTACATCCTAAACTCTCGCCTACTTCTAAACCTTCGACTATATTCTCGCCGTTCGTCATCACCAAATCTAAAATATTATCACCACGCGTTGGTTCGGTAACCATCTGTCGTAAAAAGTTATCTTCCATAAACTCGATCAATCTCAAACCCTCCTCATTACCAGTAAAAGTCTCATAATTAACATTAGGGCAGTTAAAGTCTCCGACAATTATACTATTCCGATTGTCAATAAAGTTACCAAAAAGTGAGTAAAATCTAGTATCTGTATCGAGGGGTTGAACGGGAGGTCTATAAACAACAACAAATTAAAATTAATACTACGCGCCCTAACTTCAACACATATCGCATTAATTGCTCCCAGAAAATCTAACTTAACTTAGATAGCCCGAAGGGAATTACGAATGTACAGCAAAACGCCGCCACCAAACCTATGTAACCTATCATTAGTAAAGAGTTTAAAACCCGGTATATCAAGTTCCCCCAACAAGTCCCGAGTCACAGTATTTAACCAAGTTTCAGTGATAGGAACTATATCGTAGTTGCCGGAATAAATTATCGCCTTAAATTCATTTAATTTATTTCTAATACTACGCGCGTTACAGTAAAAGACGTTTAAGTTATTTTTTACCACGGGCCCGCGTTTTAAACTATTTTTCACGTCGGGCCCGCGTTCCCCAGACCCACAACGTTTAAAGAAGGCTTCGACCTATACAGCTTTCGCACGTTTTCGTCTATTAACCTACCTAGCCTAGCATTACCTATTTCATTAAAATGCACCCATCTTTTATAAAAAGGCTAGGATCACTGAATTCGGACCACAGCTTTACGAAGGGTACATTTTCCTCAGCACAAATCTCTTCTAATTTATTATTCAAAAATATTTTTGACGTAATCCTAAGACCCAACCCGTGCCTAGGGGTAATACCTAGAACTAAAGACCTATCTGACCTCGCCTTCAGGGACCTAACCCCCTATATCTCTCCAAAAGGTCAGGCACTCTCGTATCGGGCCTATACGAGTCGTTGCCTCCTACCATCGTCACCAACATCGAGTGACGGGAGGCAATGTCAATCCTATCCACTTCGTCTCTAACTCTGTCAACCCTGGCCCCTGGGAGACAGACCCTCCTCCTCTTGGTTAGATGCCGTTCAACGAACTCTTTGTCCATGTGGCGCACTAAAGAGTCCCCAATTAAAATAGTTTCCCCCTCATTCACGTCCCTTTCCAAATGGGCGAAAGGGTTCGAAACCTCGATAGGGGGGGGATTCCTATCACCTAACGTACGTGGCCTAGCTCCACCCTTAACTTCTCTAAATCCCTCCCCATCTACTACTCTCGGACTAACCTTAACCCCTTCCTCAACTCTATTAATGATCTACAGATCTACAGAAGCTAAGGCTAACAAAGACCCTAAGATCCACTCTAAGGTTAGCCCGAGAGAAAGGAAAGAGTAGCGGGTTAAGAGAAGAGAAGAGAATAAGGGGTTAAGTAAGAGCAACACCTATCACTCATGGGTTAACATTCATTCAGAAAAAGAGGAAAAGTGTCTCACCATCATCATCCGCCGGCCACTGCCGACAAGTCAGAAAAATAGTCGGAGAGAATAGGAGGGGTGAAAGATGAAAAGAAGTAAAATAAGAACGCTTGCAAACCATGCAAACACAGTCTTAACTCACTGTCATACCATGCAAACTACAAACATGCAAGAAAAGAGTTAGACACATGCAAAGTAAGGAGAGGATAAGAAGAAAAAAAAAAAAAAAGTAGGTAAGTTAAACAAAAAGTGGGTTAGTTTACGCTATGAGCTACAGTACATCTACATTCGTGTTAGTCTAATTTTTTTTTTTTTTTTTTTAATAATTTTATTGCTGGCATCACACGCTGGCATGTCACAAGCTGGCATTCATCGTCAACAGACTCATCCTCGAGCACCACCACCAGAGCTTCTGTTGCTAACTTTGTTGTTTTTTAAATTAAACAACGTTAATACCTTTAAAATGTCTGTCAAGACGGTTCTTAAACATATTAACGCTGGTAGAATAATAATTGTTATAATTGTAATGTTAGTCAAATACATTCAAATAATCAGACCATTTAGGTTTTAACCAACAAAATTCACATTATCTGAAAAAGATGAGAAAAGAATTAATAAACTTGAAAACGTAACGAAAATAATCCTAGGTTTTAAAGTGTTACAAAATCTCTTAATAATTAGTAAATTAGTGAAATAGTGAAATAATGTTTTACAATACTAGAAAAATTAAGCATTTATGAAAGTATAAGCATATACTAAGAATAAAGTTAAATAATATAGAAATAAGATCTCACAATAGTTATTTACACACAACGACCAAAACGTTTCGTTTGTCTCCGTTTTATCACATTTGTCTCATACAAAAACTTTAATTAATACGACGACAATAATAATAATAATAATAATGATAATAATAACAATATTAATAATAACTTTAGCTATATTCCTATTCTTGCCCACTGAGCTGTGACCTGGGAGCCTGTCTAGGGGTCCCCTAGTAGCAGCGGGTCCCTAAGCGGCCGCTTAGTTTGCTTATGCCAGGAAACGGCCCTGCTCGTAGGTCTGTCTTTCTCTTCCGATCTCATTCCAGTAAACACCAAAAGACAAATGGTTGAGGCCTCAAAGAAAGAAGCAGTAAAGAGAAGCCCAGACAAACGGATCAAGGCTGCCGAAGTGTATGAGCTTTATAGCCTCTTAGCTCAGCTCTCGTTGCAAAAATACTGAAGTTATCTTCAACAAATTCGATATCGATGGCTCTGTTTTGCAAAAGGATCCAACAGCCTGGAAAGCAAATGACTCCTACAGAAAAGGTAAGAAAAGACTGAATGCCGTTAAACTCATGAATGACTGCGCCGAATGAGGAGTTGCTCACATTACAGAATACAACGATTTCACCACTAGAGATAATGAACAAAAACAATAATTACTCCAGGTAGTCAAGGAGCACCGTGCTCGCTTCCCAGAACTTCTTTAGCATCTTCCATGCAAACCAGACCACAATGGGCGGTTGGCAGCCGTGAAACCCGCACGACCGAGTGGATAATCTACTAAAAGTAGGGGATATCTGGACGTCTGCTGTAGAGGTTAAGTTGATTTGGCAAAACAAAGACGTGTCATGAGCAACCTCTAAATATTCTCCAATCTTCTTGAAATTTAGGACAGGCTGTTTTTTCATTAAACCTCACAAAGTGATTGAGTAAGACTAATGAAAGTCCAAAAAAATATATTCTGGACCACCCTATATATATGTATGTATGTATGTATGTATGTATGTGCGCGCACGAGCAGGCAATTGGATATAAATGAGACCGAGTGTGTGATAATTCGGAGGTGTAGTGGGGTATTATTTTGAGATAATCCTTTTGGTATCTGGGAATATTAGAAAGCTTATTTATATTGTCGGAAAAAAGATATGTTGGTTCTGATTAGGTTTGGTTAGAATAGGTTAGATTAGCGACAACCTCACTATTTATGAATTAACAGAAAACAACCTTTGGCCACTCATTTACATCCGAAACCCTTATCACGCTCTTCTCGGTTCCATAACACTATGGTTAGATTACCTTGAATTAGGTTTCGTTAATTAGTTTTTTAGAGAGATTTAAAAAAAGTGTTTGTGAATTGTTTTGAATAAAAATTTACTTAATTTTGTATTACTTACTTTCGCCATCTGCCCAAATTACTTTGCCTCCCGGAGCATTTCTCTTTATGGGAAATATAAAATTGTCGACGTTGTACTCAGTGGAAACGTTACCCAACAAATCCATGATAAACATATTGTCGTCTTCAGTCTTGGGGATATACAGACTTCCTTCATAATCGATGCAGTACTGAGGAAGCATCTCGTAGTTCATGGTCTCAAGAATAGAACCGAAGATGATTTTGTCTCCATACGTACATTTGGCAAAAGTTGATAGTCCTACAACCTGACAAGAAAGATCACAGTCACTGATAGATAAAACGTGGCAGAGGCAAAATTGGTTCCTTAATTGCATCGTATCTTAATAATGAGAGACTAAATAATCCACCATGAAATGTCGCAGTTGGGGAAATATTGTGACATCGCCAAATATAATTAATAATCAAGTCATAATGCTTCTCTCTCTGTCTCTCTCTCTTGAAGTTGCTCAAAGAGCAAATGTCTGTATAAGGAATTTGGGTGCAAAAGCAACCTATTACACACACACACACACACACATATATATATATATATATATATATAAAACCTCGTTGAAGTTCCGCGTGTTGGTCTCTCCACACGAAAGTCAAGCTGGTGTATTTCTCTCCTTTCCAGGGAGTACAGATTTAGTTTACGTAGTCTTTCCAGTAATTGAGTTCTTTGCAGCCATCAATCTTAGCTGTGAAATGTGTGTGCGTTTCTTCTAGTTTATTAGTTTCTTCCTTTTTTTTTATATGGGAACGTCAAGACTGAGCAGTATTCAAGTTTTGGTATGATCACTGTTTTCAGCATGGGAATCATTACTTTCTTACCTTAAATTTACCTTAAAATTTACCTTAAAGCGCTTCTGCCTCAAGGGTGCGCTGCTCCCACGAAGTCCGCTCAGCGCCTCCTGAGGCGGGGCCACGACGGGGTCGCCACCCTTCTTTTCTCTTGCTCCTGCCATACGATTTGGTCCCCTATTGAATTTGTGGGGGCTGGTCTGGCAGAGGAATACACTGACACTGTGGGTTGGTCGGGTATGTTGGCTAAAAACATGTCCAAGTGTTTTTTAAAAGTATCTACTGGGACTGCACTTATATCTCTAAGGTACTGAGGCAAGGAGTTAAACAGGCGAGAACTCTGCCTAGAGATACTATTATATTGAAGGGTTTGAATCCTTCTCAGACTGTTTGGTGGGAGGTGATATTTTTTACACATTCTGCCAGTTCTTGTTAAGGTGGGCACAATTGGTTCAGTATTGGGGGCAACAAAAAGCCCTTCTAGAATTTTCCAGGTGTAGATTAGGATGTATCTCTCAAACCTTCTCTCTATGGAATAAAGGTTGAGGCCTCTGAGCCTATCCCAGTAGTTTAATTTGTTTTTACTCACCTGTTGCACATCAGGTTGTTTAATATACGACGTAAAGGTTCTTTGTAGGCCCTCAATTTTTTGCAATTCATTCTGTTTGTGGGGAAACCATAATTGAGAGCAGTAGTCAGTGCGTGGAAGGACAAGTGATTTCCACAGGGTAAGCATGGTCATACTGTCCCTAGTTCTGAATGTCCTCAGTATATATCCTATTAGTTGTTTGCATGATGAGGTTACTTTGTCAATGTGCCTGTTGAATGTTGCATCTTCAGATAATATAATCCCTAGATCCCTGACATGATTAGTTTGTGCAATATCTTTTCCTGTGGGTCCAGTGTAGTTGAATTGTTCTTTCAGGTATTTATTTGGTCCATACTTAATTAGTTCAAATTTGTCTTCATTGAAGGCCATATTGTTTGCATCTGCCCATGCATATATAGTTTGTAGATCTTTTTGTAGCTCTACACAGTCTTCTTTTTCTGTAATTGGTCTTAGTATTCTGGTATCATCTCCGAATGACAGGAGAGAGCTTCCTAGGTTACAGTTTATATTGTTTAGCATTATGATGAATAGAATTGGTCCTAGTACTGTGCCTTGCGGCACTCCACTAATCACTTCTTTTTCTATAGATCTTGCTCCATTTACAATGTTATTTGTTTTCTGTCAGAGAGAAAGGCATGGATCCATTTTCCTATTTTTCCACACATACCAAGTTCTTTTAGTTTATGGAATAATATACCATGGTCAACCTTGTCAAAAGCTTTTGCAAAGCCTAGATAGATGACATCAACATTGTGGTTTTCTCCCAAATATTGTAGGATTGTATTGCAATGGTCTATAAGTTCAGTAAGGCAGGATCTCCTGTGTCTGAAGCCATGTTGAAAGTCTTCTAAGAGATGTTCATTTTCTATAAAACTGACAATGTGCCTTTCAGGACTTTCTCAAATATTTTAATAATATGGGAAGTCAAAGATATGGGTCTATAGTTCTTGGCTTCCTTTCTTTTGCCTCCTTTGTAGATTGGGGTAATATTTGCTTGTTTCATGATTGGTGGTATTCTACTGGTGTCTAGTGAGGATCTCCACAGGATTTTCAAAGGCAGAGATAAAGTATGTTTGCATTCCTTAAGAATCTTGGCTCCAATTCCATCTGGACCAGGGGCTGAACTCCCCGGTAGTTCTGCTATTGCCTGTTGTATATCTCTAGTGGTTATTTGTATATCTTCCAATAATGGTCTGTCTTGATCATTTTCTTCTCTATCCCTTCTTTTGAACGTTCTTAGTACCTGTTCCGCGACTCTTTTTGCTTTGTTTATCGTTACCTGATTTTGTGTCTCGCATTTCGCATCATCGGTCATTATTACCCCGAAATCGATCGCTTTCGTGCTTCTCTGAATTTCCGGTCTATCTGGAACATAATATGTAGTCTGTTTAAGTTCCTTATTCCTACCATATCTCAAGATCTGAAATTTCTCGGTGTTAAATGTCATATCTTCTGACCATTTGTATATTTTGTTCGTGTCCCTCTGCAAGGCCTCCATCTCATTTGTATCGTTGATTTTTCTGCTGATCTTTGTTTCGTCCGCAAAGGATGTTACTGTACTGTTGCTGTTTACTCCACTGTCTATGCCTGTTAGCATGATAATGAATAGGAGTGGGGCCAGTACTGTACCTTGTGGTACTGAGCTGCGTACTTCTGATTCTGATGATAATACACCTTGAATTTTGACGACCTGTAAACGTTCTCTGAGGAAGTTGTAGATCCATTTTCCCACTTTACCTGTTATTCCCATGTTTCTTTTTATGTGCTATCATACCATGATCACATCTGTCAAGAACTTTAGCAAAATCCATGTGTATATAACATCGTAGTTTTTATTGCTTTCCAAGGCATCTAAGATATTGTTATAGTGTTCCATGAGTTGTGATAGGCATGATCTTCCTGATCGGATCCGTGCTGATTTTTGTTGAATCTTTCCAGTGTCTCCAACAAGTGACAGATTTTTCTCTAACTATTCTTCCAAATACTTTGGTGAGGTGGGACGTCAATGACACTGGTCTATAGTTCTTTACTCGAGATTTATCCCCTCCTTTGGGTATACGGACAATGTTTGCTCTTTTCAAGGTGCTCGGTATTTCCTCAGTATCTAGGGATCTTGTCCATATCCAGTATAAAAGTTTCATTTCACTATTTCATTTTTACACTTTTTAATCGAAATGTTCTGGGCCTGATTCACTTTTCATAAACTTCTGCAACATTCGTGGCCTTTCCTCACATTTTCAACCTGGTTGGGCAGTTGCCCACGTACAGAAAGATTTCATCCACCTGAGTTCCGCCATCTGTCTACTCGTCACAGTCTTCCACTCGACTATCCTCCAAGGGGGATTTATTGTCATACGAAACAATAAATGACTACTTGGATGAATTGTGAATGAAACTGATAAGGAGTTTGTACATTTTCAAGCCCTGAAACTCCAAAGAAATATGTTGTTACCTAATTCTGGTGGTAGAGTTTAGGGAATAATTTCTGTAGGAAGAAAAAATAATAATTAATATTCTACAGGGTGTTCCATTTAAATGGAACCATTGGGAGTAATTAAGTCTTTTTTTTCAGATTTGTGAGTGTAAACGTAATAAATGTAATAAGGTAAGAAAGGTAAATAAAGGTACCATTATCCTTTCCAATCTTTATTACTCCCTATGGTTCCATTTAAATGAGAGTAATAAAGATTGGAAAGGATATTGTACCTTTATTACCTTTATTTGCATTTATTACCTTATCATTGCCTTATTTATAACCTTTATTACTTTTACCCTCGCAAATCTGGAAAAAAAAAAAACATTGTTAATTATTCCCTACGGTTCCGTTTAAATGTAACACCCTGTAGTTTTGTACGAGAAAATTAATTGATTAGTTTGGACTTTAGGAAAAAGATTTTATTTGTTTGGTCTTTTAAACCTAACTCCGGCTACTGGATTTATCTATTTATTCATTACATGAAACTTGATTACTTTCTGTACAACAAATTTGTATTTATTTGTGTATTAATCTTTTTTAATTTAAGCTGAAATGGCTTATTATGTGTATATATATTGGAAAAACCCTTTGTTATATAATCTCGGACTTTTCGAAATGATTGTTTACAAAAACGGGAATTCACTGAGGTCTCACAACTTATGTAAACCCCTTTACCTCGTGTACCCATAAAGGAGAGTGTAACTTAACGACACAAAAGAATAGTGGAACATTAGAGGTAAAACTAAGGAGAAGAAGATGTAAGGACAAAGAACAACTCCCTCGCCCTTCTAACTTCGCTACCTCACGAGATTACTTCTAGAGAAACTACAGTGAAGCCTCGATAAACTTGTGTAATTCTAAGTATTAAAGTATCGTTGATTATTTTATATTAAAGAAATTTAATAAGAAACTTAGTACTTTCTACCCTTGACTAAAACAACACCTCAAACCCTAATCGAAGCCCAAAGAGTACAGAAGGGAATCGCATGCCTTCAAATCGGACCAACAGGACAAAATTAAATATATTCAATACACACTTTATTTCTATATTTTTTATTATATAAAACTGGTGTCAGCGATCACCGAAACATATATATAAACGGCGCTTGTGTAGAAGAGCGTTCCGCACAAGATGAGGAGGGAGAACGAGCAAATGAAAAATGAGGTACCTCCCAGGAATCGAACCCGGGATCATCCAATTGCCGGTCGGACATGCTATCCACTACACCAAGGTCCTTGATCAATCGAAGTCGTAATTCTCCTACATACGAGCGGAATCAAATAACAATAGGAATAGGAACACAATAAGCGAACAAGAAATTTTTTTCAACATCGCGGACACGTTACGGATGCTAAATGTCATCCACATACAGTTGACACAGCTGGAAACCCCCGAGCCAAACTGCTACCGGGCAAGAAGCTACCAGTACAAGTAAACGGAAACGAATCTCTCGGAGGATCATAGGGCAACGAATCAAGAGATATCGAAGGAAAACGAACTTGAAATGCACAAGGGGCAACGAAAGACAGAGAACATAAAAATTGTCCTGGCTAATATTCAAGGAATAAGACCAAACCAATCACTCAATAAGGTTTTGTACCTGAAAGGATTTATGGACGAAACAAGGGCGGACATCGCATGCCTCACAGAAACTCATCTTAAGGATTGCCAATGAAATTGTGAAAACTGCGAACATTGTATTGATAAGAAAGAGATAAATATGGAGGGCTTCAACTAAATAAGAGCGGATAGAACGACGAGACGTAAAGGTGGCTGTGCTATATATATACAGGAAGGCCATATGACAGAGACGATAATAAGTAAATCAAACAGCTATGTGGAATTCCTAGCAGTGAAAATAGAAAAACTAAACGTGATAGTAATAGTCATCTATAGACCTCCAAGCACCCCAACCGAAAAATTCTCGGAGGCCATTGATGACATCAGAAAGCTAATAAAGGCCATAAACCCCCCCATCCCCCAATATAATGATCTGCGGAGACTTTAACTTCCCATTTATAAAATACAAAAAGGTGGATAGGAATATATATATTCATCAGGACAAGGGGAGGGCACAAGAGAAGACCAGGAGCAAGCAAAAATGTTGATGGCTCTCACAAATGAGTTTATGCTGACACAGAAAATAACAGAAAAAATAACTGCCTGGATCTGGTATTCACGAATAACACGAACTTGATTGCTGATATAAAAATAACCCCAACTATTATCTCAGACCACATCTTAATCGAGATATCAACAAATATGACGACAGCATTAAAAAGATAATACACATATTGAGGAAATAAGTAAATTCGGGGCCTTTAACTTAAACTCCAAGACTATAAATTGGGAAGCAATCAGATCGCACATGGCCCAAATAGAATGGAGAACAATTTTCGAGAATAAAACAACTGAAGAAATGCTAACAACCTTGGAAGAAAAAACGCTGAGAATTTTAGAAAAATATGCTCCGAAATCACAGCCAAAAGGAAAGAGGAGCTGGCTAGAGGCGCAAAAGAGAAGATTATTCCGCAAAAGAAAGAGAGTGGAGGCGAAGTTAGGCAACTGCGGAGATAATGACAGGAAAGCAATAAAAGAAAAACTGGAGGGTATCGATAGGGAAATGCAAGCCCTGATTAAGGACCCATACAGAGAGGGAAGAGGAAAATGCGGTAGAAGCAATAAAAGAAAATCCAAAATACTTCTATAGCTATGCAAAAAGGAAAACAAAAACACGTGCCGCTATTGGGCCCTTAAGGACGAGAAATAATGAACTAACCGATGATCCAAAAGAAATATCTGATACATTGAGAGCTCAATATGAATCAGTTTTCAGTACTCCAAAAAGTGACAAAGCGATACCTGACATAAATGCATTCTTTGAAGAGGAATTGCAAGGAGAGTATATGACAGACTTTGATTTTACCGCAGAAGATGTAGCGAGAGCTATAGGACAAATGAAATCACATTCAGCTGCAGGTCCGGACAATTGGAACGCATTATTGATTAAAAACTGTAAAAATGAAATATATTGGATATGGAGAAGATCCCTAGACACGGGGGAAATACCGAGCATCTTGAAAAGAGCAAACATTGTCCCTATATACAGGGTGTCCCGTAAGTCTGGACCCATAGGGAAAAATAATAAAATTACAAAATAGTCCAAAAATTTATTACATAATCTGTTCAAAGTGTCCGCCGTTGTGTCGCACACATAGTTGAAGACGCAATCTCCACTGCGACAGCACTTTCTGAATCACAGTCGCAGAAATTTCTTGACACGCCTCCACAATGCGTGCTTTAAGGTGGAAAATGTTCTGAAGTTTGACCTCGTACACTTTGGCTTTCAAGTGGCCCCACAAATAAAAATCATAATAAAAAATAATAAAAAAAAAATAATAATAATAATAAAAAAATATATTATAAATCCCTATGGGTCCAGACTTACGGGACACCCTGTATAAAGGAGGGGACAGATCTCAAGCAAAGAACTATAGACCAGTGTCATTGACGTCCCACCTCACCAAAGTATTTGAAAGAATAGTTAGAGAGAAAATTTATGATTTCCTGGAGACACGGGAAAGATTCAACGAAAATCAGCATGGATTCCGATCAGGTAGATCATGCCTATCACAACTAATAGAACACTACAAAAATATCCTCGATGCATTGGAAGGCAATGACAACTACAATGTTATATACACAGATTTTGCTAAAGCTTTCGACAAATGTGACCATGGTATAATAGCACATAAAATGAAATATATGGGAATAACAGGCAAGGTGGGAAAATGGATCTACAACTTCCTCAGAGAACGTCTGCAGATCGTCAAAATTCAAGGTATATCATCATCAGAATCGGAAGTACGCAGCTCAGTACCGCAAGGTACAGTACTGGCCCCACTCCTATTCATTATCATACTGACAGACATAGACAGCGGAGTAAACAGCAACAGTATAGTAACATCCTTTGCAGACGATACAAAGATCAGCAGAAAAATCAGCGATGTACATGACGTGGAGGCCTTGCAGAGGGACACGAACAAAATATACAAATGATCAGAAGACAACAACATGTCATTTAACACCGAGAAATTTCAGCTCTTGAGATATGGTAGAAGAGAAGAACTTAGACTGCATATTATGCTCCAGATAGACAGAAAATTCAGAGAAGCACGAAAGCGATCGATCTCGGGATAATAATGACAGATGATGCGAAATTTGAAACACAAAATCAGGTAGCGATAAATAAAGTAGAAAGAGTCGCCGGACAGGTACTAAGAACGTTCAAGAGAAGAGACAGAACAGTAATGATTCCCCTGCTAAAAACACTGATTATACCAAAACTTGAATACTGCTCAGTTTTGACGTCCCCATATAAAAAGGAAGAAACTAATAAACGAAGAAACGCAAAGGCATTTCACAGCCAAGATTGATGGCTGCAAAGAACTCAACTACTGGGAAAGACTACGTAAACTAAATCTGTACTCCCTGGAAAGAAGAAGAGAGAGGTACACCATAATCTACATATGGAAAATGATCGAAAAACTGGTACCAAACCTAAAACTAAACCCAATTACCATTCAAACAACACTGGAAAATAGGAAAGGCAGAATGTGTAGTGTTCCCAAATTAAGGGCCCGACAAGGGACCTCCTCAACTCTGAAGGAAAATAGCTTGGTTGTCAGGGTGCCAAAACTTTTTAACCAGCTTCCAAAGGACCTCAGAAACGTAACGGGGGTCAAAGTTGAAGTCAAGAGAAGACTGGATGCCTGGCTCAGGACGTTACCAGATGAGCCGGGCGTGCATGGCTATGTACGATGGAGAGCACAAAAAGCAACTCGCTCCTCCACCAAGCCAGACCTAGAGGCGGGGACCACCAGCTTGACCTCCGAGTGAAGAGAGACCAACGCACGAAACAAGGTTCATAAGGTAAGGTTCATACTGGAATTCGAACTCACCACCTATTCAATAGAAGTTGGGAGAACTAAGGATAGAACAGTGACTTTTCAAAAAAACAACAACTTTTTAATCTATAAGCTTTGTAATTCTGAATTTTATATACTGTAAAAGATTTTCAGCATTTTGTACTTTAAAAAAAAATTATAATCAGCTTTGTGAACATGCGTGAAGTATATGGACGAAACGTGAATATGTATATATATTATATAATACATATCACGTATCCATATGTGCTGTTTGACCTTCACTTCACCAGTGTACTGTATGACATCGTATGACATTGGGACAAAATTTCAAGCATTCTCAGACACATCAAGGGATGTATTCAATATAAAATTTCTCCTGAAATCAAATATAATATCAAACTAAATACAACAACCAAATGATCACAACAGCATTCATTGCGAGTATTAAACGCTAGGGCGGAGTGAAAAACTCATTTTTCGAATTTTCAAATTGGCTAGTGTGGAAAATGTGTGGAGTAGTGAGGAAATAAGCTGGTATAAATTTAAAATCATAACATTAATATCTTCAGGTGCCACAATGACCTTCAATATTGAAAAAAATTGAAAAAAGCAGATTTTAACCAATAATTACAGAAGAGTCCACGATGCACAATAGACAAGAATTTATTCACACTTGTATGAAAATAGCTCAGTCAACCTTTAAAAAAAGTTTCTATTCTCTAAAAACAGTTTTCTATAGTCAGCTCACTCAGCTGTCACGTGAGTACCTCGGTTCAGTGTAGCTGTCGCTCTCGTAGCAGGTGGGTGTTCTGTTGTTGGCGTTACTCAGATAGTTTAAACTATATTTCTTATATATTTTGCATTTCTGTATTGTGTTGCCCTAAGTTTGCCATGTACTATTAACTGAAATTAACGTATAATTGATATTAGCTCTTTCTTTTTCAGATTTGTATACTTTCAAAATGTCTCGAGTTTGTGCAAAATCAACCAGGGCCTCAACTGAGTGCCCCATGTTTGGTATGGGGAAGATTTGTGGCACAGGAATCTTCCTACATACGAAGGAGTTTTTAAATATTACTTGTTTGTAAGAAACGATTTGAAACAGAATACTAATAAAGATCCTTCAATACCTCAAATATTAGAACAAGTTGTTGATAAATTGAAAACAATTTGGGAAAGTGCTTCCGTCCCAATTCTGTCAGACAGGCGAATTGAAACAATGTTCAGAAGCTACCACGAAAAGTATCGTGTCATTATGAAGCCATACCAAAGCAGAAAAAATTCTGAAGCTTACAAAGCAAAGATTGATATGTTCAAAAAAGAAGCGCACACGAAACTTTTTGACATTGCAGCGTGCAAGTGCAAAGTACTAACACAATGTTCTTGTCCCAAAGAAAAAACGGTTCCAAAGGAAGAAGTGACGTTCCTCTTAGATCAAAGGAGTGAAAGAAAACTGTTTATTGATAGAGTAGATATTACACTCTCAAAGAAAAAAAGCATCTACGTTGCTAAGAAAGCAAAAAGAAGCTGTGAGGCTCACCAAAGAATCTTCACAGGAGAAATTGCAGGATACAAATGTTGAATTATCATCATCGACATCAAATAGTGAAAGTGAATCTGGCGAAATATCAGACGATACATTTCCAGAGCCAGTTAGCTCGAAGAGAAAGCTCGAACAACCTGAAGAACAATTATTCAAGAAAAGGAAAACTACAAATCTACCTTCAGTGGCTACTGCTTGTGACAGGACTGCAGTTTCAGATCGAGCTGCAGCATTCATTGTTAGTGCAGTATTGCAAGATATTGGAGAAGTTTCTATTGACAATACATCTGAAGTAGTGGATAGGAGTAAAATCAGAAGAGAAAGACAAAAGATGGGATCAGAAATTATGAAAGATCAAAATCAGGTCCCAATCAGAGGAATCTATTTTGATGGTCGAAAAGATTCTACACTCTTCCAAGAAAAAAAAGAGTCCAAAGTATATCAGAAGAAGGTAACAGAAGAACATATCACTTTAGTGAGAGAACCTGGTTCAGATTATTTGGGCCATTATTCTGTGAATTCTGGATCAGCTGAAGAAATATGTAAAGGAATGTTTGAGCATATTGGAAATAATGACATGAACCTGGAAAACCTTGTTGCCATTGGATGCGATGGTGCAGCAGTCAACACTGGAGAAAAGGGAGGCGTTATAAGGCTTATAGAATTGAAGCTGAAGAAGCCAGTTCAACATTTAGTGTGCCAGCTCCATGCCAATGAATTGCCATTACCCCATTTAGTTGCAAAGCTGGATGGAAAAACATCTGGCCCCCGCGGATTCACCGGTCCTATTGGCAGGGACTTAGAGAACTGTGAGAGTTCCTATTGTCGAGTTTGAAAGGATTGATGCTGAGGAACCAACTGTAGACTGTGAAGATCTTAGCACCGACCAAAAATATCTAATTGATATTCATCAGGCCATAACAAAGGGATATTGCTCTCCAGATCTTGCTCATCGTAGTCCAGGCAAAATGGCACATTCACGATGGGCTGACTACAGCAAATCGTTTGCTTCGTCTATACGTTTCAACTGTAAGTCCATCTGAGAACCTCATGAACATTGTTTCTTTTATAATGAAGGTCTACATCCCAATGTGGTTTTCTATTAAGCAAAGTACGTCTTTTGTCAATGGCTCAAAACATGTTTTCAAAACTATTGAACTAACAAGAACACTGAATGACGAAGTAAAGGATATTGTAAACCCTGTCATACAAAGAAATGCATTTTTTGCAAATCCAGAAAATATTCTAGCATCAATGATTCATGATGACCGCAGCGCCATAAGAGAATTAGCGTGGAGGCGAATAAAGAAAGCAAGGCAAACAAACGAGGAAAAAGTTGTGAGGCGTTTCACAGTACCTGTTATTCAATTTGAAGCTACTGATTATACTGATTTAATTAATTGGCAAAAATGCATTGTCACTGAACCACCTGTGACAAGACACCTGACAGAAAATGAGATTGAAGAATTCATAGAAAACAAGAGTACCCCTCCATTCGAGAAATTCCCTTGTCATACACAAGTAGTAGAAAGAATGGTAAAATTAGTGACTGAAGCATCATCAAAAGTATTTGGATTGAACGCGCGAGATGGCTTCATAAGATCAACACTTCAGTCACGTAAAAAAATGCCATCATTCGAAAGTAAAGCTGAATATAAAGTTTAAATAAAACGTTAATAGAAAAAAACATGCGCAAGGATGGGTGGTTGGGAGGGCATGGGTGGAGCTCGACACGCAGCCACCTCCTCGTGGTGAGTTCTGGATTATTTAGATGATTAATCAAAAGAACATTGATCTAAATAAACTAAGAGCTGCGTAATTCAGTAACTATTTTGGTAATTGGAACACTTAATATATAATAATAACAAGTTTCAGTTATTGTACTAATGCAGAATATAAGAAAATCATTATATTTCACTTTTTTCGACGGCTTTGTGGCACCTGAAGATATAATTTCGCAGGACTAATATTTATGCACAGTCATTATCTATAGCACCCACATATTTTCCGCACTAGCCATATTTGAATTTCGAAAAAAAGTTTAAAAACCTCATTTTCGATCCGCCCTATTAAACGCACCCGTACATTCTTTGAACTATGGTAAACTTATGTTATTACTAACCAGACATACAAAAATTACTGTAATGGACTTAATGCAGTCATTAAAACTAATTAATTAAAAAACCAAAAGCAGATTATTGCTGTTCAAAAATTGATGAACAAAAATCCAGTCCAAAAAGGCTATGGAACACTGAAAGAGTTAACACAAAGAAGGTTAAAAAAAATTAATACTCAATGAATTGTGAATGAAACTGATAAGGAGTTTGTGCATTTCCAAGCACTAAAACTCCAAAGAAATATGTTCTTACCTAAGATTGTTGTTGGAGCTTCTGTAGTAGTTTCTGTAGGAAAAAAAAATAATTACTCAATGATATTCTCAGGGGTGTGCCCTCTAACTCCTGAAGTTAGCGCGCTAACGATAACGCTAACTACCATAAAATTTAGCGGCATTAGCGCTCAGCATTTCAACCGTTAGCGCCGTTTACGCTAACGCTAATTTTGTCGCTAATTTGTTCTGAAACCACCCCAATTTATATATGTTCTGCCTTCCATAATTTACTGACATATATTTGCACACACTTTGATATAAATGGTTGCTGAGGTACAAAAATGTTATGTATAGTCTACGAAATTGAAAATATTGGATCACCTGAAGATCAGGGCCCCCAACCTTCTTTAGTTAGCTTTATAAGGCTAACTAACGAAAATATCACGACCTAACCTAACCAATTGTCAATGGCGTACAGTTGACCTGACGATTGGTTAGGTTAGGTCGTGATATTTTCGTTAGTTAGCCTTATAAGGCTAACTGAAGAAGGCTGGCGACCCTGATCTTCAGGTGATCCAAAATATTTTTATGTACGAGTCGAGTTCCTTTCGTATATATTAATATGGAAAACAAACCAATGGAAGAATAAATTCTATTAAATTTATGTCTACATTTAATTCAAAATACACAAACTGAAACTCAAAAGAAATTTTAAAATATTGAGAAAAAGAGTGAATCATACCAAAACTTGAATGTTCCATTGATACAACATATTACAGAATAAAAATGGTTATCACTGAAACAGTGATGTGGGGAACTGCATTAATTTTCAAAACAAACAAACATTAGGTGGTCAGTACTCTTAAACTATCAGGGATTTTATAGCTACTTCACAGATTTTTGTTCATTTTCAACAATCATTTCTCGAAATTCGAATCGGACAGGCCTCATGTTTAAGGCTGAGGAAAAATTAGCGATTGAATTTCTCTAAAAACTTAGCGCCGCTAATCCCATCACTGGATATTCTAGTTTTGTACAATGAATTGATTTTGTTTGGACTTTAGGAAAAAGATTTTATTTGTTTGGTCTCTTTTTTTTTAAATTAATAAATATAAATTAATAATTAATAACAAACAAAATATAGAATTTGAAACAAAATTAAAAATATAAGTTCGGTTTAATAACGAAGTTAATTTTCTTTGTGTAGGCCCATTATCAAAACGAGACTCGCTTACGTGAATGTAGTTCGAAGGCGCAAAACACCTTCGTACCTACACTGGATGAGATGGCAAATAGCTAATGAAGAAGTAGGATTGTGGTCACGTGATGCCACACCACAAAGTTGTCCAATCAGGAACAATCTACCGATCACTCGATGTTTTGCTCTATCTTCGACCAATTAAATTGCAGAAAAATGATGTTTTCGGTGAACGATAGATTTTTATAAATTTAGAATTTATTAATGATAAATGGGCTACTTAGAGTACGTAAGTGATATGAACTAGGTAGAAAATTAATAACATTGTAAAATAAGATGTGTAAACTTGTGTAATTCCAGGTGCTTGAGGAAAAGAGAAGAGAAACGTTTCATCCCCACAAAAGATGGAAATCCGAACTCTCTCCTTCGAACGCAGAAACTGTAGAGTTGGTGAAAGAGTATAGAAAAGACCTTGAGAGAGAAAGGAGTGACCGTCTGTGTGAAAAAGATCCCACTGGTGTCTAACGTCTTCGTTTTAGGAGTTCCAATAGGAGCAATAGTGGAATCCCGTGAAAAAACTTTAAAATATGAAGACTGATTCATTCATACATAGGAAAAATAAACATTTTGTTATGGACAACCATTTTTATTTATATAATATGCTCTACATGGTTGCCATTGTTTTGAAAACACATTTCAATACGTGTTCCCCACTGTTGATGAACACGCATTAGCACAGTTGACGTTATGCTTGTAATGGCGTTGGTGATACGTTCCTTTAGATGATTTATGTCTCGTATCTTTTCCTGATACACCATGGCCTTCAAGTGCCCCCAAAGATAGAAATCAAGGGGGGTGAGATCTGGGGATCTGGGAGGCCACTCCACAGGACCACGCCGACCAATCCAAGCATCCGGAAACTGCTGCTGATCCAAATACCGACGCACGTGAAGACCATAATGAGGTGGAGCTCCATCTTGCTGGAAGTAAACTGGGAAGTTACCTTCCTCGTTTAGCAGGGATGGGAAAATCTCTTCTTGCAACATGTTAAGATACCTTTCGGCATTAAGATTTCCACTGACAAAAAAAATTGGTCCAATAATTCTGTCACCCCATATCCCGGCCCACACCATCACTTTACCGGCACCTTGCATCTTCGTCGGACTCAGCCAGTTAGGGTTAGCATTACTCCAATAACGTATGTTTTGCCGATTAACCTCTCCATTGACGTAAAAATTTGCTTCATCAGTAAACAAGATCTTACGTCAAACGCATATTCTTAGGGTATCTGAAACATAAAAACAAACGTTTAATTTTTCCTATGTATGGAAACTTACGGCCCACCCTGTATATATCTACAGATCTACAGAAGCTAAGGCTAACAAAGACCCTAAGATCCACTTTAAGGTTAGCCCGAGAGAAAAAAGAGAATAGGGGGTTAAAAGAAGAGAATAAGGGGTTAAGTAAGTAGCAAAACCTATCATTCGTGGGTTAACATTCATTCAGAAAAAGAGAAAGACTCACCATCATCATCCGCTGGCCACTGCCGACAAGTCGGAAAAATAGTCGAAGAGAATAGGAAAGGGGTGAAAGATGAAAAGTAAAATAAGAACGCTTACAAACCATGCAAACACAGTCTTAACTCAAACATTGTCATACCATGCAAACTATAGACATGCAAGTAAAAAAAAAAAGTGGGTTAGTTTACGCTACGAGCAACATCTAAGTTCGTGTTAGTCTTTTTTTTTTACTGACATTAATCGTCAACAGACTCATCCTCGACCCTTACTCCCAGAGCTCGGGTTGCTAATTATTTTATTATTTTCAACAACGTTAATATTTTGAAAATGCCTATCTAAACGGTTTTTAAACATATTAACGCTGGTAGAGTTCACGACGGACGAAGAAAGATTATTCTATTTATTAATTACTTTAAATGTAAAAAAAATTTTAGCGATGTTAGTAATGAAACGTCTGCCACGTAACTTAAATCCGTTATTACGAGTATTGCTATTATCGAAAGTGAACAGTTTGTCAAAATTTACGTTGTCGATTTTATTAACGATTTTGAAAACTTCACTAAGCTCCCCCTCTTAATCTCCTAGTTTCGAGTGAATGCAAGTCTAACTCTTTAATCATCTTCGTAAGGCTTGTTGCGCAATGACGGAATTAGTTTCGTGGCGCGACGCTGAACCCTTTCCAACCTATCAATATCCTCACGCAAATACGGGCACCAAAACTGAACTGCATATTCTAAATGAGGCCTGACTAGGGACTTCTAAAGGGGCAATATAATATCCTTCGATTTAAATTCGAAATTACGCGCTATGAAGCCTAACATCCTATTAGCTTTTGCGGAAGACTCCAGGCACTGGTTCCTAACTTAAATCCTTAGATACGCGTACGCCTAAATCTGCTTCCTCGTCAACACTCGCTAAATGTCTATTGTTCATCGTGTACGTGTAATTATTGTTACGAGAACCTATACGCAAAACTTTACATTTGTCTACGTTAAATTGCATCTGCCACTTATCCATCACTCCATAATTCTATTTACATCGTCTTGGAGCCTATTTCTATCGTCCACGTTAAGAACTTTACCGCCTGTTTTAGTATCGTCCGGAAATTTTGACACGTTACTGGTCAAGCCTACATCTATGTCGTTAATGTAGCTTACGAATAGCAATGGGCTTAACACTGAACCCTGTGGGACACCGCTACCTCCATCCAACCACCCCGATTCACTACCATTAACAACAACCCTCTGTTTCCAAGCACGAAGCCATTCCTCTAACCAGTTAGCTACCTGACCGCGTATACCGGTCTATGCGGAACTGTATCAAACGCTTTTTTAAAGTCTAAATAAATAACGTCAGCCGCTCTATGCCTATCGTATTCGTGCACTATTTCACTATAAAACTCTAACAAATTAGTTAAACAAAATTTATGGCGTCGAAACCCAAATTTATGGCGTCTCGGTGGTGTAGTGCTTAGCGTCGCTGATTACGAATCCATCGGCCTAGGGATCGAGACCCAGTGACGGTAGCCGGCGCGCAGCGAAACCTAGCTGTTCATCCTTTCACACAATAAAGAAAGTGGTTGGTAGATAAATGGGTACCTAGGTGGCCTAGTGTTAAGACACTGGGCTGCTGGTGAGGCGTTGTTTGGATTCCACTTAAACTGTAGGTCTAAGGTGGAGTGAAAAGCTTGACCTTCGTCAGAATGAACAATTTGGGTGGAAGCTAACCAAAGGTTATATATATATTTTTTTTTTTTAACTGCAAACAACATACAGTATAATTAATGTAAAGAACGACGCTTGTGTAGAAGAGCGTCCGCACAAGGTGGGGAGAGAGAACGAGCAAATGAAAAATGAGGCACCTCCCAGGGATCATCCAATTGCCGGTCGGATATGCTAACCACTGCACCAAGGTCCCCAATCAGTCAGGGCATTCGATTCCTCTCGTATGTAGGAGAATTACGTGTTGTGACTGATCGGGGACCTTGGTGCAAGGGCTAGCATATCCGACCGGCAATTGGATGATCCCGGGTTCGATTCCTGGGAGGTGCCTCATTTTTCGTTTGCTCGAGATCTCTCCCCATCTTGTGCGGACGCTCTTCTACACACACACACACACACATATATATATATATATATATACATACACTGTATTACTCGTTAACGTAGCTGTGTTCACAAAATATTTTTTTTTATCGTTTTACCCTGATCCACGAATTGTGTAGTGAGTGCCCAGTGAAGATTAAAGACTTGAAAGCTAGTGACACCGGCCCCGCAGAGTAAAGGTGCTAACACAAGTATTGCAGTTAGGACCGTAGTTCATTTTTTTTTCCTTTCATTTGTTTTATGAAAAATCAAGTGTGCATAAAAATAGAAGTAGGCCCAAATTCCAAACTAATGCGCAGCTAATATCTGAACAACACTGGACCTACTCTCCTGAGAAGCAGTCTGATGGAAATCAATCAAAGGGTCCCCCAAGTTCCCTAAGTTATCAGTTTCCATGCGAGTTCCTTCAAAGGAATTTATTGTCATATGAAACGATAAATGAATATTCGGATGAATTGTGAATGAAACTGATAAGGAGTTTGTACATTTCCAAGCACTGAAACTCCAAAGAAATATGTTTTTACCTACAGTAAATCTGTTGTTGGAGCTTCGGAATCAAGTTCAAGAGGGAAACAAAATAATTACTCAATAATATTCTAGTTTTGTATGAAAACATTGATTGATTGGGTTTGGACTTCAGGAAAAAGATTTTATTTGTTTCGTCTTTTAAACCTAACTCCAGTTACTGGATTTATTTATAGATAATCTTAACTCACATGACAGGTTTACAATACAAGCTTACAACTTCAGTTATAAAAATATTCAGTTACAAATACGACTAAAATTTTCTGGCTAGAGATTCTCTTCATTTTTCCTTATAAATCTAAGAGCACCATTGAATCTAGCACGAGCTCTATTTTTCAGTTGGAAGAGTTCCCCCTGCTTAGGTTTCCCCATAGCAACCCATTCCACGGATACATTTTTTGCTACATCATACAAATCAGCACAGTATTCTGCCCACCCTGGATTGACATTTACTTTTCCCCCATTTTTTATTCTTAAAGCTACTTCCACTCGCAGCTATAATGGCATGTTCAAGCTCACCGTAATACTTATTTCAAAGATCTATATGGTTTACATCATCACAGGAGGGATTCCTACAAACTAAAGCTTCTGCAGGAATCTCACAAGCCTTAGTAGTGCATCAGTCTGCATTGTATAGTATGCTGTCTTAGAGTGACTAAGATTTGACCAATTATCCTTGAAGTAATCAGCATTATCACAGTCATTGTCTAAGTCAGGTGCTACCATACAATCAAGCCAGACTACAAATGGGATATGATCAGATTCAAATACATCATAAAGTATGGACATGCTATTGATTATATTATAACCATCGTGGGAGGCTATACAGTGGTCTAACCACGAGTGAGTTCCCCAGGTATCGTTAACATATGTAAATGAGTCATTAGGGAGTAGCAATTTACTGGCAAGTTTGTAGTCTCATGCCTCACAGTAATTGTTAAGAAGCTTACCAAAATCCGAACCAGGTTTATTGATATTGCTGTTAAAATACACAGTCATAAGGCATATAAACATTGAATATATACAGTATTTTGTTGTCAATACTTAGTTTTATGGCTACAACCCACTCATATTCATAACTAATGGGCTCTATAAACCTATCCAGCTGTGAGTGCCACATTATAGCTACACCTTCCTTCCTATTCTGTCTGCCCACAGTTAGCTATTCCCCTGTAGTTAGGCTTAATATTGTTTAAATCTTTGCACTCTTGTTTAGAGAGCAAAGTTTCCTGAAAACAAGAAATATCGTGTGCAGATAAAAGTTAATTGATCTCACTATCAGCATTGACTTTGAGGTCTCTACAGTTATAGCTACTAACACTGAGTTTATGAAACTGGGCCATTATTTTTATACACATTGTCACTGTTCTCACTGAGTGTCTCCCTGGGATTGCATGGTGGAGTCTGCTTACGCATATTTTTGTTGACTGAGTTTTTCCTGAAGTTCATGCTATACCAACTATAGTAGATTCCTTCAGGCCAGACTTCTGGCCCCATAAATACAGAGGGGTCCTCACATTCTGCCTTAATGTAGAAAGAGCTGTATCTGGTCGTTTACTGGTTAATTTGGAGCAGATAGTCCCAATTTTCGTCATTTTACGCAGGTATTCTCCTAGTTTTGAAGCAGATTGGTCAGGTGGGAAATGGAAGGTAAATACATGGGCCTGCCGAGATATTTTCACTGCCTTAATTGTTGTATTCATTGCTAGCCCTAGCCGTGGTTCTCTTCTGGATGGAGAGGGGTTCCCAGAGTCCTATTTCTCTTTCTGACGCAAACCCCTTTTACTAACTGTTTTCCACCCATGGCATACATTCTGCTCACCAGGGTGACTAGCTGCCGAGCAGGTTTGAATAGTCCCTTAAGGCATGACCACATTACTAATGGTCTCAGTAGCATTGCCTTCTGTTGCAGTTAATTTGTTGTTTGTTTGTGTTGGAGATTCATCATCATGTCAGACTATGCAGTTCAGGGTAGATACGTACTACCTGCTGTCTACTGTTTACAAGTTTTCATGTCATTGGACTTCTCTTTCAGAACTTGAGAGTAAATTACCCTACCGTTTTCTCCCTCCTCTAGTTTGGATATACAGCTCTGCTGAGCTGTGAGAGAAGATGGTGTGAGAATAGGAGCAGCAGGCCTCCTGTCCAGAGGATCACTATGCTGTTAAGATGACTTGTTCAAACTTTTTATACCCCATTGTATACAGTTCATTTGTAGTAGAACTACAGAATGTATAATATGAGAAAACTGTATGTTGCCTATAATAATATTTTGAGGAATTTATTAAGAACTTCTTGATTTATAAATGGTGCGCTTTCAAATGCCAGTATGTTGTTTGTAGTCAATAAAGTGCCTAACTGTATCAGTACCACACACAATTTTGTATATAGATTTTGTATTTAGGCTTGGTGAGTCAGTCAATAAGATAATAGAAGCCATGGTTAGTGGACTTATCTCCGATATATTTTATAGATCTCAAATCTGGAAGCATTGGCGTATGCTCATTATTCATAGTGTTTCACTGGCATACATAGTCAGTGCTCCAGACAACTATCTCTTAATCTTCTATGGACCACTTGTATAATGTTTGCTCCTGTTGAGTCTGAAATAAAGTTTGTTTGTTTTGTTCGTTTGTCCTTATTCACCTTCCTAGATTTTAAAGTAATTTCAACATTTATTGTACTTATTCATATTTCCAGCCATTTTTCCTTCCCTTTTCTATTTGATCTGTTTTTGACAATTTGTCACTTTTCTTCTTTTCTAAATCTAAGTCTACCGTGGTTTATGACCTTCCTTTTTCAGCCTTTTTATACGCTTGGGACTACTGGAGGCCTCTCATTTGTTCAGTTACTTCTAATTGTGATATTTGCAGTGGTGGGCACCGTTAACCAAAAAGTTAACTTCGATAACGATAATCCGATAATTTTACTACAAAGTTAACGGACGTTAACGATAATCCGTTAACGATAACTATTTATTTACTAACATTTAAAAAAATCAAAGAAAAAAGCTTTAAAACCCATAGAAAATGTTTATTTATGCAAAATCCAACAATAAATAGGTATTTTTATCAAGTTTTGCAAATTTTTTGCTTAACTTTTTATTTTATTTTTAATAAAAAATGTACTGATTACATGTTTTGAAACCCGTTACCCTTGTAACCATTAACTAAATTTTAATTTACCAGAGAATTATTATGGCGGGAACTGAAAGGTAAAATTAAATTTTAGGCACATTTATTAAAGATTATGACACAATGTGCTGGTTGCCCTTCAGAAAGACCAACTTCTCAAAGTTAGGCCCAACTGCCAGTCTTGACCTCTTGGGCCTCAGGATGTCCTTGCCGAGAGAGAAGAGCCGTTCCACTGCGGCAGAGACGGAATTGGCGTATTGTACTTCAGGAAGAGGTTTGAATTCATTCGCGGAGCGGTGATCTTCCGTGAATGACTCCTCGCAGTTAACGTGTTAACGGACTTTAACAGACTAAATATCGAGTTATCGGAAGTTAACTGGTCCGATAACGATAAATGGAAATTAACTTCCGTTAATAGTCCGTTAAAAAAGTTAACTTCGTTAATTAACTGTTATCGGATTAACGCTTTAGTGCCCAACACTGGATATTTGTTATTTGTATTGTCTATATTCACTTACTTTAACTACATAATTATTTCCACGGATGCACTAACATCTTAAAAGCACTATGAATTAACTGTCGAACTGTTATTCCTTTGCCATTTTGATGTAAATACAAAGAGAACAAAGCAGTCTTTCACCACGAGGTGTATACACACACACGCGCGCGCACATAATATATATATATATATATATATATATATATATATATAAATAACAGTAATGTCAAAAAATAATAAAACTTTTGTTATCTTACCTGTCAGTGCGCATCTCTTCTTCATTATAGGGCTACTGAAAACCGGTGCCAGCCCACAAATCGCCAAAAACAGCATCAAACAAACCCTGGTCATCCTTCTAGAAGCAAAGAAAATAAAGTAAAAACATACACAATATAAATATAATTAAGTTTAAAATACACTGATATTCATTAGCAGGAAAAGAGCCATAGTTTATCTCTGCCTAAAGACAGAAATTATATGCATTAACTGCTTTCTTCTTATTCTATCGACCTGCGTGTGTCATGTGTAATTTCGGCAGGTGTTAGTAAGTTAAGTTATCCTTTTCACAGTGTTTTAGGAATAATTTTAAGGTTTACTCAAATGCATTCAACTGTCGGCCAAGTTGGTCTCCACTTTAAAAGTAGGCCTACTAGACGTTTGGTTATATATGTAGAGACCGACCAGAAATTCCTTTCCTCGCCATTCGCAAACATCTGGAAATCATCAGAGACCGAAAAACACACGTGTGTTCAAGGAAGAGAAGAAAATTGTGCTCGTTTTTTCCCAAAAAGGCCCGCGAAAAACTACGCGTCTTCCGAGCTTATATAAACCCGAGTTCACTAAAAATCGCCCTCACTCTGCTCATTATCTTTCTCGTGAATCTCCCCTTTCACGTAGCGCCGTTCGATTTCAGCTGGCCTCAGTCCTTCAAGCAACAGTTCATCAATATACGAAGCGAATCACCACTTGAGACGCCCGACAATTTCATCTCGCCGGAAGCAAACATCACTCTACCGGCGTCATCTTTCTGGCCCTGGCTTCACTCATCTTTCACCATAATTCGATCGGCGTCCTTTCAACAAGTCTGTCAACGGGCCCTCAACACATCCTCCCGCCGGTAGGTCTATACGTCCTCAGACCATCTCCGTCGAAACATAGTGCGGTCAACCTTCACGTACGCCCTCGTCAGTCTTCAGAGTTATCTCCGTCGAAGGCCAGGTCCGTAACCCTTCTCGGAAGCCACAAGCCTACTTTCTGTCTTCGTGTTAAGCAACTCCAGCGTAGCCTACATAGTGTAATCTCAGCCCAGTGAATAGGCTATATCCAAAAGTGTCTCCAAATCAGGCAAACTAACTTTCCCATTACGTCTACCGTAGGCCTGTTAAATTATTTTATCGTATTCAATTGTCTTAACGTATTTGTATCCGCTCGTTTATTTGTTCATTTATGCATTTCATTTTTGCTTACCTAATCCATTTATTGTACCAACACCGTACTTTCATTACCTCCGTTATTATTTGGCTTAATTACTTATTATTGTGTGTTCACTGCCGCATATCATCTTAACTTACCTGAATTAGTATTTTCTTTTCATTATTATATTCACTTAACGCTTATACTGTATAAACCATTCCTCATTGCTAAGAATCAGCCATTGTAATATAGGACAATTACCGTACACAGAATTGTTAATCACTGTGAACAAATAATTCATTTATTTTCTAATTAAACACAAAACAACAAAGTAATTTCTCTCTCCTTATTAAATATTGTTTGTTTGAGCTGTGCCCCGAACTGGTGACCCCCTAATTATTCATTTCAATTTAATTCATAAATTATAGTAAGCCTACTTTCTAGGTCACTACAAATTGGCGATGCGTAGGCCACTACGGGGCCCCAATAAACCTTAGCCCCCCCCACCCATGGCCTAAACCATTAGAGGTACAGTAAAACTAAACATACCTTACAAAAGAGAATTTAATCCTGCATTTAATGAGAAACAATTAAAACTTGGTGTTCCCGCCATTGACTTCCAAGACAGCCTGAAATCGCTTTGGATAGCTTGCCAAAAGTGACGTGAATAGATTTTGATCGTTACGCAAATTTGCTAAAACAATTTCAATGTGTTGCGTCATTGTATCCTTCGAAAATCGATTTGCTGCAGGTCCTTGAAACAAGAGACATTCAACCTTGTCCTTTATAATTGATCCAATGTGTTCACAGACGTTGAGGTCAGGAGAATTTCCTGGCCATTCTTCATTTCCAAAGAAATCGATCTCATGGTTCCGCAACAACTGTTGAGTGGCTAATGCCTTAAAGCAGGGGACCTTATCGTGCAGAAGTGTGACCTGATCGACATCCATAACATTGTTTGGGTTTCTTAGAAAAGGAATGACATGCTGGGATAGAATAATATCACGAAAATACTGTCCATCCCAACTCTGACCATTTGGCTTCAGCACCCACATGAGCTTCTTTGCAGTGAACAAAACAAACACACCAACACAGTCTGGACTTTTTAATAATTCGCGATAATGTTCATTGTCATTTTGGTAGTTAGGCCGACGTGTTACGTAAACAAAAAATTCATCGGAGACAGATAAATGAATGCATGAAATCATCCACATCCCAATCTTCAAGATAATGGGCAAACCACATTCTGTCATCGATGTTAAGTTGAGTTTTTCTTGGCTTTGGAAGTTCATGCCAAGGCTTTAAACCTTGCTTATGACGGTACAGTCGAATGATCTCACCACTAACGATCTTTCCTCTCAACACTTCGATCTCTCTAGAAAGTTTAGCACAGCTGTTTTTCCGCTTACCGCGTACCGCTTTCAATGATGTCCTTTGTTTCCTGAGAGAGTGGCAAATTTGGGCGCCCAGATTTGGTTGTATCCATTTCACATTCATCCAAAGTTTTATTCCAATTTCTTTTGACGAAGTCCTCACTTCTTCGCAACTTCTTGGCAACCCATGAACGTGTTATAAAGGTGGCTCCAGCATTACGAGCTTCCCGAAATGTTATTGCTCGTATGCGATCTATCACACGTTGCCTCTCCGAATCACCAATTAATTGAGAAGCCATTATATTATCACTTTATCAGCTTGAGTAATTTTAATACCTGCAATAAATAGTTTTATATATTTTTATAATCACTAAAAACTATTTCGATATACAGTAAGTAAACATGTAAGCTGCAAATGGGGTGGGCTAAGGTTTTTTGGAATCCCTTACATATATACAAAAACGTCTACTTAACATCTCATAATGACCAAGGCTTTCTGAAATAATAAATATTTTGAAATGTCTACTAGATGTTTCAAACATTTGAAAACGGTGCTTAAAATTTTCAAACACACAAAAGCGTAGAAATTTCGTGTATTCAACAGTACACCTCGTCAGGGAATTATTTTTTTCTTTTTCCTAGTGGGTTTGCATCATTTTTTTTTTTACACACAGACCGTGCATGGAACACGGAACTCTTCTGGGAAAATTAAATCCACTATAATAGTCTGAATAAGTAATGGTAAATGACAAATACTAAAGTTTCTCTTTTTCATGATGGAAGGCCGAACGTGGGCAACAAGTTACTCGCCTTCCATCATGAAAATCAAAAACTATGGTATTTGTCATTTACCATAACTTGTTCGAACTATAGTGGATTTAATTTTCCCAGAAGAGTTCCACGTTCCATGCAGTCTGTGTGTAACATACAAGTTTCTCAAGGGACCATTCTGAGTTGTATCATACTGTATATATACAGGCCCGTAGCCAGGAGGGGACCCTCCCTTTGACAGGAAAGGTCCACTTTTGTAACTACTGTATAGTTATAACTTATGATATGATATCATATTATGATATAGTATATAACATCATTCAGTAAATAAACACTTACATTTTTTGCATTTTTTTTCTTTCGAAACATCACAAACTACTCTAAACCGCCTTCCCCTTCCCTTGGGAAATCTTGGCTACGGTACCATATATATATATATATATATATATATATATATATATATATATATATATATATATATATATATCAGGGACGTGCACTCAGGGTAGGCAGAGTAGGCACTGCCTACCGTTGCTAAAATATAAAATTTTTAATTCTTTTAAATTCATAACCCAAAGCCTTTTATTATAATGCATTAAATTTCAAGCAAAATTCAGTATATGGTTGACTTGTAATGCAGAGACAGGCACAATCTTGTTATGCTTTTCATCCACCATACAAATACTACATACGAAGCAATCATTTCGAAGGCCGTGCACTATGAGCGAGTTCTCAAGTCATAAAAATAATGGGTTTAAAACAGTGCGCTTCTAGCCTTTATGGAGTGAGGGTAGATTGTGAGTCTGCGCAACAGAGCCCCTCAAATTTTTAATTTTAATTCGTTTTCATTTATTTATAAGTGGTATTAGTTTAATATTAGTCTTGGTCTATTATTGAAACTTAAAGTAGATATTTTTCTCTATTTTCTAACTAATTGCATTTGAAAATAAAGTAAAATTTACTTTTTTTCAGCGTATAAAATAGATTTTAATATGGCGGCAGAATACAGTTAATTTCCTCGTGGCGTATATTTGATTTTAAAATTTAACCCCCTTCAAATATGGACATTGAGTCTCTTAAAAACTTTTCAAAACTAAAGTCTTATGAAGAAGGTTGAATGTGATTAAAAATGGGAGACCAATCCCGGAATTGAAACAACTAAAGCAGCATAAAGGGACAAAAATTATAAGAACATTTCAAACCACATGGTATAGCAAGAAAGAATGGCTATGTGGCTGCAATGTAACAAATAGGCTCTTTTGTTTCCCTTGCTTACTATTTACTATAGCTAGTGAAAGTGTGTGGGTAACAAATGGATATTGCGATTTAAATAATTTGCCAACTGCTTTAAGTAAACACGAGAAATCTTCTGCTCATTATGAAAGCCAAATATCATTGAAAACATTTGGATCTGCACGAATTGACTTGAGCATCGATAAACAAACGAAAATTAGCACTGAAATTCATAATAAAAAGGTGAAGGAGAACCGTGAAATATTGAACAAATTAATATCTGCTGTTTGTTTTCTTATTAAACAAGAACTACCTTTTCGCGGTGATAATGAAAGTAAATCCTCTTTAAATCGTGGAAATTATGTTGAGTTACTAAACTATACTGCAAAATTTGATGAAAAATTGGCGCAGCATTTACAATCGTCTTCTGTTTTTTCTGGTGTGTCTAACAGGATACAAAATGACCTGATAGAAACAATAGGTACAGCTGTAGATAACAATATTAAAGAAGAGATCGCAAGGGCCCCATTTATTGCTATAGAGGTAGATGAAACGACAGATATTTCGAATAAATCTCAATGTTCCACAGTTTTAAGATATGTATTGGATTCTGAAATTAAAGAAGCTTTCATAGTATTTGACGAACTTAAAGACAGAACAGCTACTGGTATAACAGAATGCATATTTATAAATTTAGACAAATACACTTGTGCTGAGAAACTTGTAGCACAGACATACGATGGAGCTTCGGTAATGGCATCCCATTTAAATGGCGTGCAAGCTAAAGTAAAAGAAAAGGCTTCATCAGCGTTATTTACTCATTGCTATGCTCACAAATTAAATCTGGTCTTATCTCAATCGGCGAAGTTCATACCTGAATGTTCAATATTTTCAAGACCATTGAGGGCCTTGCCTCATTTTTCAGTCACCCTACAAAACGAACGCAACTTCTTGATGAAATAGTGCGAAAACGCATTCCAAAGGCTGCTCCAACCAGATGAAGTTCTAACTCAAAGCTAGTGCAAACTATTTTACACCATCATTCTGACCTTTGTAGACTTTTCCAAGAGATTAACAGCAATCCTTTAGGGATTCAGATACTTTAGTAAAGAGTAATGGATTTCATAAATGGCTAACAAAAGAATTCACGTACTTTCTTCTTATGGTTTATGATAAAATTTCAATAAGACTGATGTACTCTTCAGTATCTTGCAAACTAAAATTATAGACATTCCATATTGTATTGAAAGAATCAATGAAACAATAGATTCATTTGAAGAGATGGGCAAAAATTTGATGACATCTATGAGAAATTGAAGAAAGTTGTATAGAAAATAACTTGACTGAATCAAATTGTCGTAAAAAATGTCCAATAAAAGAAGAAAGACGAAGAATTTTCTGTCTAATATTGAATGATATAATCAAACATATTAAAGCAAGATACGATGACTTCAAAAATTTACGGTTTATTTCTTTGTTTGATAGTAAAAAGTTTGAAAAAATGGTTAGTCAAGTTGATAAGGATGCACTAGAAAGCTTAGAAAAGAATTAGGCTAACTTCTTTGACGTCATAAGACTAAAGAGTGACCTTGCTGGAATCTACAATGCGCAAGTGTTCCGAGATAAGTCTATTAAAGATTTGCTTGTTTTCATTTTTCAAAATGAACTTTAACAAACTTTTCCTGAAGCAGTGAAGCTGCTGCAATTGATTATAACCATTCCAGCTACAACTGTTTCCGCAGAAAGGTCATTTTCTGCTTTAAAAAGAATGAAAACCTTCACTAGGAATCGAATGACAAATGAAAGGCTTTCATCACTTGCCTTAATTTCTATAGAAAAGGAAAGACTTATTAAAATGGAGCAAAGTGCTACTCACAACTTTTATGAAATAGTCACAAATATATTTGTTAATAACAAGGAGAGAAAAATGGAGTTTATCTACAAATAATGCAGTAAGTAAATATTTTTGACTAGAATTTTATTTCAACTTTTAAATATTTTTATTAATTGTTAGCAGGACGTATCAGAAGTAAACATTTGGAGACCGTTAATGCCCCAAGGGGGCACCTCCCGCATGCCGTATCTATATATACATTTCAACTGCAAAGAACACGCAGTATAAATAACGTAAAGAACGACGCTTGTATAGGAGAACATTCCGCGCAAGATGAGAAGAGAGAACGAGCAAATGAAAAAATGAGGTAACCACCCGGGAATCGAACCCGGGATCTTCCGATTGCCGGTCAGATATGATAACCATTACACCACGGGCCTCACTCGAACAAATGCCGTAATTCTTCTACATACGCGCGGAAACCAATGCCCCAAGGGGGCACCTCCCGCATGCCGTATCTATATATACATTTCAACTGCAAAGAACACGCAGTATAAATAACGTAAAGAACGACGCTTGTATAGGAGAACATACCGCGCGAGATGAGAAGAGAGAACGAACAAATGAAAAAATGAGGTAACCACCACGGCATTGTTCGAGTGAGGCCCGTGGTTGTAATGGTTATCATATCTGACCGGCAATCGGAAGATCCCGGGTTCGATTCCCGGGTGGTTACCTCATTTTTTAATTTGTTCGTTCTCTCTTCTCATCTTGCGCGGAATGTTCTCCTATACAAGCGTCGTTCTTTACGTTATTTACACTGCGTGTTCTTTGCAGTTGAAATATATATATATATATACTGATGATGAATATGAAATAGGTAGTGTTTATCCATGACTTTATTTATCTTCAGTTTAAGCCTTTTTATCTCGTGACAAATTATAAAATAAAAAAAATTAAAAATAATGCAAAAAGTGTTTACCAAAATGGTGTCTCTTTTTAGCGTTGTTCTCGCTCTCCACAGCTGCAAATTAGTCATGGGTTAGGCAACACCACCAACTTTACCTTCTTTTGCGTTTCCATTAAAAAGGCCTCGATTTTAACATATTTCAGTTTAATTGTTGCGAATTGATCGAAACTAATCAGACACATTAAATTTTGGGTTTTTTCCCCGCTACGATAAGGGACAATCCACGTGTAGTATTTTCATTAAAGATATAACATGGTATATACTGTATATAATAATATAATAATAATAATAATAATAATAATTCAGAAAAAACACACTACATAAAATATACATCACATCCATATAGGTTTACACAATGTTTGCATCACTACTGATACTACTGATTGGCTACTACTGATTTTGGTTGGTGTAAAATTACTAAAACTGGAAATAGGATGTCGAGAGATTATTTCCACTATGAATATTTTCACTTTTAAATAAAAATTATTCGATATTTGTTTCAGTTTTAAAATAAATCTGTTTTGAAGGAAGAAGTTCATTTTTAATTCGTGACTTATATTCGTGTAAAGAGAACTGCTTTGCACCATAAAATATGGTAATTAAAGTTGAAAAAACTTAAGGAAATTGTAAGGTTTTGAAAAAAAACACAAAATATGGGAAACTACACAGAAAGGCTCAATTCAGTCTGCAGATTAATTCACTTCAGATTTGTAAAATGCATGAGATAAAGCTTGAGACAGAAACACTGGAAATACGTACCAGAAGAAATAGAAGTCAGTAGTATGTCGGCAAAAATATAGAGTAAATAGATAAAAGGAAAAGAGTAGGTGACAGGACAGAACCCTGAGGAACACCACTGTTAATAGCTTTAGAACGACAGTAGCCATCTACAACCGCAGCTATAGATCGACTAGAAAGGGAATTAAAGAGGAAGGCACAGAGAGAAGGAAAGAAACCGAAAGATGTGCAGTTTGCAAATTAAAGATTTGTGCCACACTCTATCAAACGTTTTTGATATGTGTAGCGCAATAGCAAGGATTTCATCGAAATCCCGAAAGGAGGATGACCAAGAGTCAGAGAGATATGCAAGAAGGTCGCCAGTAGAGCGTCCCTTGTGGAACCCATACTGACAATCTAAAAGAAGATTGTTAAAAGAGAGGTATTTAAGAATCTTCCTATTAACGATAGATTAAAAAATTTTAGAAAGGCAAGAAATCAAAACAATTGGACGATAGTTGGAGGGTTGATAACAGTCATCCTTCTATGAGACAAGCTGAATGAAAACGAAAGTGCAGCAGGAAAGAAAATTATCGAATGAAAGAGAAAGACCAAAGAATTTATCTAGGCAAGGCAAGGTGTCAACACAGAAGCACAGTTATTGAGAACAACAGGAGGAACCGTCCATTGCTGAGTTAGAGGCGAAAGTTTGAGCGAAGAGTTCGGCTTTGTCAGGAGAAGAGATGACAACTGAACCCTTAGAATGGAAAAGAGGAGGGAAAGAAGAGGAAGTAAAGATGTTGGAAAATTCTTAGCTAGATGCCAGAAAGAGCGAGAAGAATTAGAACTGGATAGGTTTTCACATTTTTGTCTGATGAAAGAATTTTTGGCGAGTCGAAGAACAGGTTTTGCACTATTTCGGGCACAAATGTAAACTGAGTGAGAGTCAGGAGTTCGATGGCGACGGTACCTTCTCAAAAACTCCTCTCTGTTGCTGATAGCATTAGAACAAGTAAAGTTAAACCAAGAATTTTTTGCATTAATAGTAGGAATAGAATATGGAATGAACGCCTCCATGACCGAGAGGATCACGTCCGTAATGTGCTCATCACACTCGGAAGGGCCCCGGCCTCAGAAGCAGTAATCATTCTATGGGAAATGAGAGAAATACTGCCTAAAGGCCTCCCAATCACCGGCGTCAAAGTGCCAAAGACGCCTCTCCTCTTCGGACGATCCAAAGGCCGAATTCGAGAGAGAGGACTGGAAACAGATGTAAGATTGTGGTCGGAGGAGCCCAACGGAGGAAAAAGTTTCACAGAGTAAGAAGAAGGATAAGAAAAATTAACTGAACTAGA
>JAJOZX010002615.1:577500-625277 GCA_023014485.1 Bathynomus jamesi | reverse complement strand
GGACTAAACAAAAAAAAAAAGACGATCGGGTTATATTTAGGGTCCCGCCTCCTATTTGAAAAATAAGCCCCTATTCACACAAAAAATGGTGATTCTTGGAGATATTTTGGGCATAGTTCCTTACTAATCATCGTATTTAAAAAATTTTGCTACCAAAATGTAGAGAATAACGGTATCCTCTTATTGTGAACGTTTCGAAACTATTTTAGTTGTATACGGTGCTGATATTTGAGTGGACCTTATGAAATTTAACAGACCTAAGAAAATGATTCTTTATTTGGAAAGTTAGTGGAAGACATATGCGCAAGAGAAGGAAGCATGCTTCCAACGAATAGTGAAGTTCTCAGTCACTTTTCTTCTTGAGAAGGATCAATGAAAAGCGATAATGTGTCAAAGGAAGAAAACTATTTTGAGAGTATTAGATAAGGTAGAAAAGGTGTGGATTTGGCTGGCATACCATCAAAATCCGTTAGAGAGCAGAAAGGACCCAAAAATGTCGGATTTGATAAAAGAGCATGAGAAGTTGGGTAAAATATAAAGAAGAAATGTTATGAAACCCAAAAAACATCTTTTGTGTCTCGTTTAGATAACTTATTTGATATATCAACTGAAAATGTATGTAATGAGATCCAAAATGATACAATACAACAGAAGAATGAGGATCTTCGCTTTTTGGAAGATCAGCGAAGTGCTAGAATATATTCTCTGGGTCCGATCAATAAAGTTTATGTAGCCAAACTGATCAAAAAGACTGCTAGAATAGGTGAAGAACGAAGAAAATTGAAAAAGAGCGAAAGGCATTAGAAGAAGAGGGACAAACTTGAATCATCTGAAGGCGAGTTAGTGGACTCGAGTAATGGTAAAGATGAATTTACTCCGAGCCCAGGCCCATCAAAACGTCCTAAGTTACTACAGTCAACATTAATATCTAATACAGCTGATCGTTTAGGACTATCATTCGGACAACGCTCGACATTTGCATCTGTGGTAGCAGCTGAATGTGGGCTAGATTTAAGAGATGTCATTATCGAAAAGTACTTCTGCGCGAGCTGCGAAGAAGTCGAGGAAAGCTACTGCTGACACTATTAAAGAGTCGTTCAACCCACCTCAATATTGTGTAGTCCACTGGGACAGCAAAATGGTACTGAATGTTCAGGAGGAAAGCAGGATCGATTGGCAATACTTATATACTTCATGGCTCATGTAGGGATGAAGATGAATTTCAGGCATCGCTTCAAGTTGTAAAGGAAAACAGGCGGTGTTTCCCAAAGTTTTCCAAACAAGGTCTCTTGAATTTGTAATTTCTTTCCATTTATAATTTCATTTCATTTACAATTTTTCATTATAATTTCGAGAATAGCACTTTGTTTCTATTTGATTCAAATTGTTTTGTGTTTGTATTTCATCATAAAAAATAAAAAAAACGATGGGGCTTTGCATATTTTTTTAGATTAATAAAAATTTAAGTCTACAGTTGTCATTTTTTTTTTTTTTTTTTTGCAAAATTTACTAATTTTAATCTACTAAACATGTGCAAAGTTGTTCCCACTTTGAATCTCTAAACCAAAAAAGTGTTGCTCATTTAAGCCCATCTGCTTTTTTGATTTATATTTTCAAAGCCCATCGCCGCAGAGCTGCATTGGGATGATGCTCTATGGATGGCGGTGACATCCAAAGTATATAAGATAATATTTTATTGCAGTTCAGATCTTCAAAGGGATATAAAACAGCAGCATTTTTCTCTTAGAAAATGCATCAAAATGACCAAAGAGATATCAAAAATTTAATAAATTTAACTCAACGGTTAATAAAAACTATTCAGATTGAGGCGCATTATTATTATCTACATTTTGGTAGCAAAACTTTGAAATACGATGATTAGTAAGGAAACTATGACCAAAAATATCTCCAAAACTCACCATTTTTTGTGAATAGGGGGCTTATTTTTCAAATGGGGGGGCAGGGACCTTAAATATTACCCGATTGTCTTTTTTTTTGTTTATTCCTGGTTTTGGTCAATTTGTCACAATATAAAGATAAGCACCATAACTTTTCAAAAAAAGTCCAAAAGTGACACCCTAGTGTACATCCGATCGAATACACACAACGAACCACATTATCCGGGCTATTCTTTATTAGGCGTGATTTGACAGTATTATTATACTTAAAGACTACACTGATACCAATTGCTTTAAGTAAAGTCGGAAGATATTGAAAATTTACATGGTAAGATAGGCTAAGGATATTTTTACATTCAAATTCCTTTACAATTACACTATAATAATACCTATTCTTGCCTTTCCGAAGGCAGTTATCTAAAAATGAAAGAGGATAACATAATTTAGTACCAATATTCATGATAGTGCATAACTCGGAATTTTTAGATAACTGCCTTAGGAAAGCCAAGAATAGGTATTATAATAGTGTAACTGTAAAGGAATTTGAGCGTAAAAATATCCTTAGCCTACCTTACCATGTAAATTTTCAATATCTTCCGACTTTACTTAAAGCAATTGGTATCAGTGTAGTCTTTAAGTATAATAATACTGTTAAATCACGCCAAATAAAGAATAGCCCGGATAATGTGGTTCGTTGTGTGTATTCGATCGGATATACACAATGTGACTCAGGTCTCAGTAATATATAGGTCAAACGGGTAAAACGTTAGATATTAGAGTAAAACAGCATAAATATGCGTGTAGAACAGTAAATAATTCTAATGCATTGTTTAACCATATGTATAGATGTAATCATAGTATCAAGTGGGACAGTTCTAAAGCGCTCGTTAAAAACAGAGCTATAATTGAAAGAAATATTCTAGAGTATGCATTAATCCATTTTAAAAATAATTTCAATAACAGTGCGGAAATGTATAAAATTGACAATATCCTGTTAAAATACCCTTTGCCTCTAATCAACTCTGTTAATCATGTGCTAATCTTTTTGTTTTTCTGTCCCGTTGTATACATTTTTGTCATCTCGCCTTCTCCCTTCATTCTCTGACGAGCTGTACTTCTGAATACACGAAAGACCTTGGAATCATTTTTCTTTTTCCTCGTGGGTTTGCATATATATATATATATATATATATATATATATATATATATATATATATATATATATATATACAGGGGTTAGACAAAATAATATGAACACCCGCCGATTTCACCGGTTATCTTTACGGACTGCTCAGACACAAAGTAAACGGTCAAATGACTGGCAAACCTATTTAAATGCGTAACAGAGAGTGTATACGTCATCTTATAACCCTCACGTTGTTTTTACAGATCTGAGTGAATTATGAATTAGCAGTTATGAAAGACCTGTCAGACTTCCAAAGAGGGCAAATTGTCGGAGCGCGGATGGCTGGTGCATCGGTGACGAAAACCGCTCAGATGTTCAATGTATCCAGAGGAACTCTCTCTATGGTCATGTCTGCATACCAAAACCATGGAAAGACAAGCACCGACAAATGCAATAGTGGACGCAAGAAGCCTGTGTGATCGAGACCGCCGGGTGCTAAAGCGCATTGTGACAAAGAACCATAAGACCACAGCTCCAAAGTGATTGCAGAGCTTAACCAGCATCTTGCAAGCCCGGTATCGACCAGAACTGTACGTCGCGAGCTCCATGGAGCTGGATACCATGGGAAGGCTGCAATTGCCAAACCCTTCCTTTCGCACATCAACATTGAGCGGCGCAGAAAATGGTGTAATGACCATAAGAATTGGTCAATGGACCGGTGGAAGAATGTAGTCTACTCCGACGAATCCTCCTTTACGCTATTTCCATGTTCCGGTCGAGTTTACGTCTGGAGACAGCCTAAAGATGCTTATGACCCCGACTGCCTGACCCCAACCGTTAAGCATGGAGCGGATCTGTTATGGTTTGGGCAGCAATATCGTGGAATACTCTTGGCCCAGCTGTAGTACTGCATGGTAGGGTTAACGCCCAGGTCTATCTGTCAATATTGGCTGACCAGGTCCATCCCATGGTCCAAACGCTGTTTCCCAATGGCGGCGCCGTCTTCCAGGTTGATAATGCACCAATCCACACCGCTGGGGTCGTTAAAAACTGGTTTGAAGAGCATGTTAGTGAAGTAGAACGCTTGGATTGGCCTCCACAATCCCCGGATCTTAACATTATCGAGCATCTGTGGTGTCAGTTGGAGCAGCAGGTCAGAAGCCGATTCCCACCGCCGGCGTCTTTGGAGGAACTGGAGCAGGGTTTGCTCGAATAATGGCTCAGGATTCCTCTAGCCACTGTCCAAAAGCTGTATGAATCAATTCCCCGACGCATTGCAGCTGTTATGCCGCTAAAGGAGGACCAACTCCATATTAAGAATAAAAACCGCCATTTATCAAGGTGTTCATATTATTTTGTCCAACCCCTGTATATATATATATAAAAGCGGTGAACCAAAAGTGTAGAATATTTATTAGAAGTGTAGAATATTTATTCAATAAATGTTGAAATTGCGTGTCGTGAAGGTTTCTTATGTCAATTCCCTTAATTAAACTACGACTGACACCTCGTAACATTCTCGTAGTGACGTCGGCACTCTTTACGAATGTTCACTTTTAGTTCCTGAGTAACGCCTGACCATGACTAGTAAACCATTGAAATGAGGTAACTCCACAAATAAAACAATGTCACGCGAATAAAGGTTTTAACATTAATTAAACGACTGTACGAGACAACTGGAGATGAATACATTAAACATAAAACAAGTTTTGACACTTTTAACACGGAGTTGTAACGTACATAATAATAATTCAAAACATGCTGAAAGTAAAGTGAAAAAGCCAAACGCGTTTCAGAATTGCTCAGTTCTAAAGATGAGTTCGACTGTTTACGCGTAACAACAATATTTTAAAGGCAAAATTCAAGTTGGTTTTTCTCATTTCGAAACTGAAGAGACTTTTTGTTTCCGGAGATGATGAAATGACTCGTATGATAAACGCGAAAAGCGGAAAAGGAAATGAGTCCTGGAAAACGAAAATGATTGTGAAATGAGGGAAAGGAAGGAAAAGAAAATGTTAACACGATATGTAAACAACAAAATAAGACTCGAAACATTAAAAAAAAGAATCGAGTCCGCCATTGAACAGCGTCACAATAAACAGGAAACGTCACGCGCAAAATAATCATTCAAGGGGCAGAAGAAAAAACAAAACTGAACTACAGGGTGATAAATAAAAGGTGTTCCCAGAAATAAATTGTTACATAAATATTTTTGGGAACCTTTTGGGGGGGGGGGAGAGGATCACACTGTATATCGTAAGAACGCTCCATTACCACAAAAAAAAAATTATCGATTCCCCAAACACAAACCTTTGATTTATAAATAAATAAATAAATAATTGAAATGAATAAAAATTAAGTTTGGAAACGTCGAAAGAAAATATTTTGTCGAGACTTTTAAAACTAAAATGGAAGTCACGCGACGTTCTCCCCTAATTTACTCTACTCTCTTATTACATATATACACAAATATATAAATATACTTCACATAAAGAACAGTGTAGAACCTGTATTTATTCTAATAACTAAATGATGGTGTGTCTAACATTATAAATTATTTAATCTTAAAACACACATCAGTTAACCTCTCATGCCACTTTCCTTAAAATATATATATATAAACCTTTCAAAAAATTATTACGCCATTAAAAAATCGTGCAATTTTAATACGAACAACAACAAAGTATATATATATCTACACAGGGTGTCCCTAAAGTCATGTCCCCTATAATATACAACAGGATATTTAGCTTTTCGAGGCAGAATTTCTGAGACACCCTATATATTGAACAAAATGGTTAAAAAATACGAAAAAGTAAATTCTTCTTTCATTTTAAACGTTCTAGTTATAATTTTCAAGGTTGGTAGTCCTGAAAGGAAATTTAAACTGGAGCACCACTGAACTGATTTCCCATGGAATGATTACGGCTTCCATAGACAGAGCCACTCCAGGTGCGCTGAGCGCATCACGGAGATGATTCTCTCGGGCACGAAAGGGTACATTCCGTATTCTATTCCTACTAATATTGCACAAAAACCTTGGTTTAACTTTACTTGTTCTAATGCTATCCGTAACAAGGTCTTTCAGACGGTACCGTCGCCATCCAACTACTGATCTCACTCAGCTTATATTTCTGCCCGAAATCGTGCGAAATCTGTTCTTCGACTCGCCAAAAATTCCTTCATCCACCAATAATGTGAAAACTTATCTAATTCTAATTCTTCTTTATCGTTCTAGCACCTAGCCAAGAACCTCTCCAATAACTTTACTACTACTTCTACTTCTTCTTTCCCTCCTCTTTTCCATTTCGACAGGTCAGTTGCCATCTCTTTTGATAAAGCTGAACTATTCCCTCAGACTTTCGGCTCGAAACTCAACCATGGACGACTCTGATGCTGTTCCTCCATCCCTTCCTCCTCATGACTTAATTACATCCGAAATTAGAATCTCTTCAAAAGATGTTTATTCTGCCCTATCTGGGCTCAACTCTAGGAAGGCGTACAGTCCTGATGGGGTCCTTCCTGTTGTTCTCAAGAACTGCTTTTGTGCTGGCACCCTGCCGAGGCAAACTCTTTCGCATTTGTCTTTCGTCTGGTACTTTTACTTCCTGCTGGAAGTTCTCTTTCATTTAGCCTGTCCCAAAGAGTGCCCACTCAATCCTCTAACTATCGTCCAACTACTTTGAATTTTTTACTTTTCAAAATTGTTTTAATCTATCCTTAATAGGAAGATTTTTAACACCGCTCTTCTCACAATCTTATCTCAGATCGTCAGTGTGGGTTCCGCAAGGGACGCTCTACTGGCGATCTTCTTGCACATCTCTCTGACCCTTGGCCATCCTCCTTTCGGGATTTCAGTGAAACCTTTGCTATTGAACTAAACATATCAAACGCTTTTGATAGAGTCTGGCACAAATCTTTAATTTCCAAACTGCCCTCCAGTTTCTATCCTTCATCTGTACCATCATCTCTAATTTCCTTTCTGGCCGATCTATAGCTGCGGTTGTAGATGGCCACTGTTCTTCTCCTAAAGCTATTAATAGTAGTGTTCTTCAAGGTTCTGTATTGTCATCCACTCTTTTCCTTTATGATCTATTAAGTCGCACTTCCATCTTATCTACTCCCATGCCGATGATTCCACCATTCACTTCTCCACCCACTTCACAAAGCGTTCCTTTAAACAGTCACTCCATGATCCGCGTAGGACGGCTATGGTGCACCTGACCTCTGATCTTTCTGCTATTTCTGATTGGGGCAGAGAAAACCTTGTGGCTTTCAATGCCTCAAAAAACCTGCTCCTCCATCTGTCTACTCGTCACAATCTTCCACACGACTATCCCCTTAATTTCAACAATACACAACTCAATCCTTCCTCTTCTCTTAACATTCTTGGTGTTTCCTTTTCTCGTGATCTTTCCTGGAAAGATCACATATACTCTCTTTCTACAACACCTAAGAGGTTAGGTGCGCTGTACCGGCTCCGCAATTTCTTCACCCCATCTCAGTTGTCTCTGTATAGGCGTCTTGTCCGCCCCTGTATGGAGTACGCTTTTCACGTGTAGGGTGGCTCAACCCACGCAGCTCTACTTGACTGGATGGAATCAAAGGCTTTTCGTCTCATTAATTTCCCGCCTCTTACTCACTGTCTTCAATACCTCTCTCTTCGTCACAATGTTGCCTCTCTCTCTTTACTATTGCTATTATAACGGACACTGCTCTTCTGAACTCTCTAACTCAGTGGTCGGGGAACAGGGGTAAATTACCCAAATGGGGTAAATTTAAAACTTTTGGGGGTAATGCGTGCGGTATGAGAGACACTTTGTGCTGATATTTTTTTCGTATATTTTTATTTTATTTTGTTACATAAATGTGGCGTTTTTCTAAATTTTAGAATATTACGAATTTACGTCCTGATTACGTCCTCAAATATATTTGGGTAATACCCAAAAACGTTCGCCGACCACTGCTCTAACTGCACGCCGCCTCGTTTAAGGAAAGCACGAAATACCGACTTTGTACACACTCTCATTCCTTTTCTGTCCAACTCTCTAACGCAAGGGTTAATCGGTATTTTCAAGCTTTCATCTACTCAACCGGTCAACTCTGGAACAATTTTCCTCAATCCAACTTTCTTCCTGTCTACGACCTTCAATTTTTCAAACGTAGAGTGTCCATGCATCTCGAAAACCTTGGACCTTGATTTTGGCTCTTTTCTTCATCTATGGGGGGAGGGGGGGGTTGCGGGCGTTCGCCCTTGGCCCCTCCTTCCTGCATAATATATATATATATATATATATATATATATATATATATGGTGTTCAGGAGGAAAGGTCAATACTTCGGGAGGTGATAGTATCGGTCATTGTGAGAAAAAAAGTTCATATGAACATGTGTCTAATTCTGAATGGTTACGGATATAAAGCTGTTTGAATCTACAAATACAAAAGCATTGTTAATGGTAATCAAGAAAGAGAAACCAATTACTGTTTCTAACTCTTCAACTGCTTTGCCAAGTGATGATTTAACTCGTTCTAATGTACTAGGTGAAAATAACTTAGCTTTGTAACGTGGATCTAAGTAGGTTGCGAGAGAGTAACTTCATACAAGAACAGCCTCTCGTCTTGTCGCTTGCATCACTTTTGCGCACAATGAACTAGTTCTATTAATATAGTAGAATTTGATAATTTCCGCTTATTAATGACGTTTTATCTCAACGGTCCACATCCGCACGACATCCGCAGTCCAAAGTGCGGATGCGGGTGCGAGAAAATGTGCGGATGTGACCTACATCACTATTCATGGATAAACAATGTTTATTGTTTACAACAAACAATAACAAATTTAACCACGAATATATCCAAAGTGTGCAAATAAACAAAAAGTTTTGCTAGATAAAGATGCCCCCGAAAATAACACTTGCATATTAACAACGTGTGTGTGTGTGTGTGTGTGTGTGTGTGTGTGTGTGTGTGTTCTTACGTGCGCGCGAGAGAAGAGAGAGAGAGGAGAGAGAGAGAGAGAGAGAGAGAGAGAGAGAGAGAGAGAGAATGTGAAATTCGTGCAAAGAACTCATCGCTTCATCCGCCCAAAGATAACACAAAGCTTGGTCTTTTTAAATTAAGTTCGCTTTTTGTCTCGTACTTCCATGAATAAAATTATAAGATTAAAACCAACGATTCGAAGTCAAGTTTTGCGATGCGATTTCTTCTTCTACTCTCTTCTTCTTCGTTCTTAATCGTTTATTTATTAATACTTTCCATTAATATTACCTTTATTTCTTTACTTTCGTAATTAACTTCTACTCGTATTCAATCTATACGAATTTCATTAGTTACATTTTTCTCCTATCTACAGTAAACTCATTTCACGAATATATATTATATATATATATATTTATTATATATATATATATATATATATATATATATTATATAATATAATATATATACAGTATATACACCACCTTTGGTTAGCTTCAGCCCGAATTGTTCATTCTGACGAAAGTCAAGCTTTTTACTCCACTTAGACCTACAGTTTAACGTGGAATCTGAACCACGCCCCATCAGCAGCCCAGCGTCTTAACAACTAGGCCACCTAGGGTACCCATTTATCTACCAACCACTTTTCTTTATTGTGTGGAAGGATGAACAGCTGGATTTTGCTGCGCACCGGCTGCCGTCGGGTCTCGAACCTGGGGCCAATGGATTCGCAGTCAGCGACGCTAATCATTAAACCACCGAGGCGCATTGCTTATTCCTTCGAACCGGATTCGAACCAGTGACCTATGGATATCTGCATTTAGTAACCAACTACAGTCCACCGCTCTACCAACTGAGCTATCGAAGGTTTTATATATATATATATATATATATAGATTGAGGGAGTATGGACTGAAACTGAATTATGATAAAACTGAATATACGTGGTAACGAGGGGAGCGAACGAGGATGGAATCTTTGTTGGGGGAAGGGAAATGAAAGGACGGACACATTTAAATACCTTGGTAGTGTGATAGAAAATGATGCGGGTATGGATGCAGGGGTGAATGAAAGAATTGCTAAATATAGCAGGAATGTTTCCTTCCTGTACCCCCTATTGAAAGACCAAAACATCCCTAAAAGGTAAAGACGCATATTATTATATAGGGTGATTCAAATATGGGGGTAAAAAATTTTTTTTTTATATTTTAATGTGTTCAACCCTTTAAATGGTTTTTCAGCATAAAAACAACTATCCTAAAATATTTTAGCAAATTTTTAATTTTTAGGGGTTGCTACCAGCAATTAAAAATTGACAGAACGACTCAAATTGTCAAATTTTTCCACACCACCCAGGGGATACAGTACAAGGCGCATTGCTTTTTTTTAATGTGGAAAGCTCCCCCGTAGGTCCTACCATAACTACAAGCATGCATAATTAAACTAGCATGATATTTGAGACATTAGCTGTCCTTACTTCATCAATGTTTCTTTCTTTCTATCAGGGTAAACAGCCCTGTAGTTTTTCACTACTTGTAGCAAGAATTGTTTTTGATCTTCGTCATGTGTTAGTATTTTATTATATTCATCCATTAATTTTACTCCTCTTTCCGCTATATCATTCACGACTTTCCACTGTTTGATAGATTTCTTAGCGGAGTTATAAACTCTTCATCATTATGCCATTCTTTAGCATCTTTGAGTAAAAATTTGAACTAAATTCTGTTATTGTAAAGAATCTGAGTATTTCATGTGACAAAATCTTCTAATTTCTTCGTTGTGTAATATCATCCGTCGTAAAGTCGAAATCCGTTATACAACTTATACTTTCCCTTTGTAGTTCTTCTTCAAAGAACGCGTTTCTATCGCATATCAGTTTGTCAGTTTTTGGGATACTGAAAGATGTTTCGTATTGAGCTCTTAATATTTCAGATCCTTCTGTTAGATCATCGGATGAAGCACTGTTCTCGTTTTTAAAAGGTCCGATAGTCGCATGGTTTTTCGACTTTCTTTTTGCGAAATTATAGAAGTACTTTGAGTTAACCTTCATCGCTTCTAGAGCGTCGTCGTCGTCTTTTTCTGTTTTTCTCTATGCTTCTCGATTAATTCCTGTATGACGTCATCGATACTTTGCAGTTTATCATTTAATATTTTTCTGATGTTATCTTTACAGTTGCTTAATTTTGGAGTCACTCTTTTTCTCTTTCGAAACAATGCCCTCTTTTGTCTCTCGAACCTGCTTCTCTTTCCTCTTTGTTGTATTTTTGGGACATGTTTTTCCACAATTTCTAACGCCTTCTCCTCTAACGTCATTAGCATCTCCTCCGTTGTCTTGGCCTCGAAAATGGTTTTCCAATCTATTACTTCCATGCTGGATGTCACATCTTCCCAGTTCATAGCTTTGTAGTGAAAATTAAAAATTTCGAATTTGCTTCTTTCAGTTGTGCGTGTTCTTTCCTTTCCTGTTGCCTTTATATTAGTTGTTATTTCAATAATGATGTGGTCCGATATCATAGTTGGGGATATTTCTACATTATCAATTAGATTACTGTTGTTTGTGAACCCAAATCTAGGCAGTTGTTTTTCTTGTGTTTTCTGTTATTTCTTGCGTTAACATAAATTCATCAGCTAGAGCTAGTAGCATTTTTACCTGTTCCTGGTCTTCTCGTGTGCTCCCTTATCCTGGTGTATACATATATTTTTTCCTATCCTTTTATATTTCATGAATGGGAAATTAAATCACCCAAGAGAAAAAATTTGGGTTGGAGAGTGTAGATCTTTTACCCAGTTTCTTACCTCTATAATGGAATCTGAAATTTTTGAGGTTGGCGTGTTTGTGGGTCTGTACATTACAATTAGTACCATATTTAATTTTTCAACTTTTGCTGCTACACATTCTACGTAGCTGTTTGAGGTACTTATAGTCATTTCTGCCATATGCCTTTCGCGTGTGTAAATAGCACATCCTCCTTTACGTCTCACTGTTCTGTCGGCTCGGAGGATGTTATAGTTGTCAATTTGTTTTTCTTTTTTGTCAATACAGGACTCAATTTTCACAGTTCGCCTAGCAGTCCTTTAGAGTTTAGATGAGTTTCCGTGAGGCATGCAAAGTCTGCTCCGGCTTCTTGCACAAGTCCATTCAGGTATAAAACTTTGTTCGGGGAATGGTTTGATTTAAGGCCCTGTATGTTGGCTAGGATTATTTTTATTTTTTCTCTTTCGTTTTCGCATACAGGTGGTTCCGATTTGTTTTCCAATTGGGGTGCCGGTTTCGTTGCCTTGTGGTCCTCCGAGAATTTACCTCTTTTTATCTTTGTCGGTACCTGTCGTCCGATAACGCATGAAGTTCCTTTGTGCGTGCCTTCTGTCCGGCTCTCGGATTCCTATATTTGTCAGCTGGTTTTGTAATTGCTGGATAGTATTTAGCAGCTGAATTGTGTTGGCTGCGTCTAAAAAATTGGCACTCTTCTTTGATGTTCGTTTTTCCTGTTCACTCGTTGTGTTCCTTTGAGGGTGGTGGTAGCGGTATTTTTTTTTGTATTTGCAACTCCCATATCTTACATAGGTGTTGCAGACCGTAAGATGGTGGAACTTACATTTCTTATCAAATTTGCAGTATCCACTTTTGTAATGCATGTTGCACAATGTGGGATGTGCATATATGCATTGCCCATCCCGATATCTGCAGTTCCCTTTCGCGTTGTATTTACATACAATATTTTCTACCTTCTACTTCTTGTTTTCTTATTATTTTCAAAGTTCTTAATTTTGGTATTATCATTATTTTTCTTTGGCTGTTTATTTTTTGTTTTTAGTTATTATCTTTTTATAATTTCTCTCGTTGGACAGTTTGACTACTTCGCAACTTTTACTTCTTTACTTTCATCTATGTCTTCCTTCCGTATTATATTGTTTATATTGTTATTCGTTATTAAATTGTTGTTCGTCATTATGCTGTTATTCGTTGTTTCGTCCTCTCTCTCATCCACCCGGTTTTTCGTTGGGAGAATTCCGGACCCTTGTGTTCCCATTATTTCATTCTTTTCTTTAACATTCGAGTCTGTTATCTCCATTTCTTTAAAGACCACGAAGGAATTTACCGTCTGTGTACATGCGCCACAGAGAAATTTGATCTCCACGACGTGTTTCGCGTTCAAGACAAGAGTTATTTCCCTATCATTTCAATTCATGCAGAGAGTCATGTAGTCGTTGACAGAAATCACACCTAATCGCCGAATTTTCCCTTGTTTCCAGATTGCACAGATTAAGTGAGAATTTGGACCCATAGCCATGCTATTCCTTAATTAGCGTAAAAACAAATATCCACACAAATTCTTTATTTTTTTTATTTAATATATATATATATATATATATATATATATATATATATATATATATATATATATATATATATATATATAGAGAGAGAGAGAGAGAGAGAGAGAGAGAGAGAGAGAGAGAGAGAGAGAGAGAGAGATATTTAATTCACCAAATAACCAGACATGGGGTCAATTACTGGGTTTCTATTACTATGTCATCTATTACTTTTGTATGTGGGGTACTTCATTCATTTGAAAAGGATCTTTATGTCTATTTAAATGCAATTAGAAGCAGTGTGTTAACAAACAAACAAACACTATTTCAGACTCAACATATACAGACATTATAAAAGAGGTCCATAGAAGATTAAGAGATAGTTTTTCTGGAGCACTGACTAAGTAGGCCAGTGAATCACTGTATAATGAACATACAAATACAATGATCCAACCATGAGGTGGTGTGCCAACTATCACTAACATAAGTAAAGCTATCACCAGGAAGACTACACATGGATGAAAGGGTCAAGTTATTATCTTCACAGAAGGCTTTTAAGTGGTTGCAAAACAAAAATTATCATTAAGCACATTAGCATTAAAGTCACCAATAACAGCTACACATGTCGTATCCAACTCATCAATAATATTGCTGACCTGCCCCAATTTAATGAGGTAATCATCTTCAATATCAACTGCCTGAAAAGGCATATAGATACACAGAATTAAAATTTTTTTATTGTCTACACAAATTTCTATTCCAGTTAGCCAATTCAAACCAAGTTGTAATTCATTAATATATTCACCATACCCCAACCTCCATAGAATAGCCACCCCACCAGGTGAATGGCTTGCAAGAAGACCATCTTGTTTATCTTTGGTGGCCTCCCCTATCCCATGAAAGTTACTGGACAGGCTATTCAGGTCCTTTAAGCCCTGTTTCCATAGCCATGTTTCCTGCAGACAGAGGATATCAGTATCCTCTAACAGCTTACCAATTATGATCCGCCTGGTTTGCTGTTATTGCCTAAGCTTAGGCCTCTACAGTTATAAGAGATTACCTTGAATGTTGCAATTAGGAAGATGCAGGAGTTCTGCCAGCTATCTCTACATGTTGAGTTCCACTTATACCAGGCACAGCAGTTACAGCATTAGACCCAGCTGGATTTTCCTCCACAGTACGACGCATGATGTCTCCATAATTTCCCTCTCCAGCACTTGCAAGAGGGGCTGCAGGTGTTTTCCTTCTCTCTTCTCATAGAACCGCCGTACATATACCCGTTCCGGCAATACTGCTGGATCCATAAATACCCTGCATCATCACAGACTTCTGTAACTTGAAAGGAACTGTACGTAGTCCATCTTGAGTCAATTTTCCTACATGTAACCTGAAGGTTCATTTTATCTTCCACAAATGCCTGCAGCTTCTCGGCCGTAAGATCAGGTCGACAATTCGAGACGAAAATGTTTGCGGTCTTCGTTGGTACAGCCATCATACGATCTGTTTTGGCAGCCCCTATGATATCCCGCTGTTCTCTGCCAGCCTTTGCCACAGGCTGACTCCCTCTAGCCGGTGCATGAGTGGGACCAGACCCCCTTGAGGACCACCATCAATAGCTACTGCAGTGGTTGCAGTGGTTGCAGTTCACGGAGGGGTCGCTCGCTTCCAGCCACTCCTTACCACCATTGTCCAAGATGCCTCCTCATCATGACCCCCGACTGCATTCCCAGCATCCCGATTCACCAAGGCCCCTGGGGGGGTAACCTGTGCGAGATGGTATTGAGCTGGCGATGTAGCAGTGTCTGGATTCAGGGATCCAGGATAAGACTGAGAAGCAGAGGGCTCTGCACTCATGGATCCAGAATGAGTTACAAGGAGTTACAAGGAAAAGAAGTACCTCAAAAGGCCTTGCGGCCCATACCGAGGAGGTACCAATGGCAATGGGTGCCAGGGAAATTTTTGTACACACTCAAATAGTGTGCAAGATTTGGTCTAACCTTTTCTTGAACTGATCCACAGAGGAACTGTTCACAACTTCCGTAGGTAACCTGTTCCATGTGTCACATATCTTATACGTAAAGTAATTCCCACACACACTAGTCCTAAACCGTTTCAAATCCAACTTCCAACCATTGTTGCGAGTTGGGTTATCATTTAAACTAAACATACTTCTAAAATCGACATCGTTGAACCCGCGTAAGAGCTTGAAAACCTCGATCAGTTGACCGCGCAGCCTTCGAGTTTCAAGCGAAAACAAGTTCAGGGCGCGTAACCGTCGATTGTAGCCCATATGCCTAACGGAAGGGATTAACTTCGTGGCCCTCGCCTGCACTCGCTCCAGCCTCTCAATATCTTTCCTGAGGGTGGGCGACCAGAACTGCACAGCATACTCCAGGTGCGGCCGAACAAGGGAATTGTACAGTGAGAGCACAATGTCCTTGTTCCGAAACTGAAATTGCCTCCTGATATAACCCAATAGTTTCTGGGCTTTCTTTTCCACCTCTACACACTGTTTCGTAAACTTAAGGTCGCTGCTAATTAGCACACCCAAGTCCTTTTCTAAATCAGTCACCTCGATACTACTACCCAACATCGAGTAGTCCGACTTGGGATTGGCATAGCCAATGTGCATCACTTTGCATTTACCCAAGTTAAACGGCATTTGCCATTTTTCGGACCACTCTCCTATCCTACCTATGTCCGCACGCAGTTCCTCGATCGCTTCGGGCGTCCCAACATTGGCCCCAAGCTTGGTGTCATCAGCGAATTTGGCGATCCGACTGACGATGCCACCGTCGATATCATTTATGTAAATGATAAACAACAGTGGCCCCAAAACGGAACCCTGAGGAACCCCACTAGTGACCGAGGCCCACCCCGAACTAGCCCCTTTAATTACCACCCTCTGCCGCCTATTCCTCAGCCAGTTTTCAATCCACCTACCTATTTCCCCACCGATACCCAGCGCGCGCACTTTCGCCAGGCTAAGGTTTAAAGGCAGAGGGCTCTGTACTCATGGATCCAGGATGAGGTTGAGAAGCAGAGGGCTTTGCACTCATGGATCCAGGATGAGGCTGAGCGGCAGCCAAATAACAAATATTTGTTTCAACTAAATCATTACAATTTCAGAGACTGTAGGTCTTGATAAATTTTACTTTATTGAAGGAAAAATTTGCCACATTAGTTCACATACATCTTTATTTTAGTTTAGAGTAGATTTAGTTCATTTTTCAGTTCTTTGTTCACACAATATGTCCATTGCGACTGTAATCGAAAAGTAATAGACTATTATCTATTACTTTGCCTTCTATTACTATTACAGCCAAAAAATTATGATCTAATACTAATACTATTACTTGAAAAATCCTGTAATAGTCGATTACTATTACTATTACCCCATGTCTGCAAATAACTATTTATAATTTAAAAAATATATTTTTATATTTTAAATGCATTTTTTTAAATGTTTTCTTCTTTTAAATTTCAAGGTTTTAAATATGCAAATACGAGACCGTTTCAAGTTAGCCCTTGAAACTTTGGTTAACACTCAATTTGTCCAAAATGTACGAATCTACGCTTAAATACAAGCACTTCTTCACTCCAAAAATTCTCCTACTTTCACCGTGTAGTAGCAGTAGTGATAGTTTCCCTTGCACGAATAGTTAAAATTTAGTTATCTCGAGTTCGCTTTTCATTGCCTCCCGTACACACTTGCTGTGGAACGCTATCCGAACGCACAAAATATGGGTCATATCGGACACTTTGCAACGCCAACTCGTAAGTACTCGAACAGAAGACAAAAAGTCTAAGGAATTTAAACCCACTGTTTCATTACTGTAGCGAACAAAGCTCGCGAAACTTTTATTTGTATCTATACTTCATTGAATTATATTAAATATATTAGTAACCAATACCATATATATATATAAACGTATCTCCTTCGTTCTGAGAATGTCGAAGAATTACGGATGTTTGCATCCAACTTCATTTTATAAAAGCAATTATTTATATGTAAAAACGAGCAAACACGAATTTTCCGCCATGTGACAAAACGTTTCACTTATATTGTAAATGACAATTTATATTACTCGTACGCGATGGAGCAGTCTTTATCTTGTTACTGCAGTAATAAAATTTATACTACCATCTTTATATACAACATCTACATCTACACAGTCATGGATATATATAAAAAAAAAAAAACACTGACGATCAAACACAACGTTTGGGTAGACACGCGAATACATTACTCAAGAGTTTAAAAATCCACACACACACATTACATACATACATATGTATTAGCCTGTGCCAAAAGACCCGTCTTGAAAGTCTGCGTTTCAACCGATAAATGTTGGTAAGAAACAGAATTATAGGACCAACTTTTGGCACCGAATATATATATATAAGCTTCCGTACAAATTCTATGCATAAATCACATTTATATTATAACTTAAAATTGGATGTAACGCGCAACGCGTATAAAAATTCTCCTCAATCAAAATGTAACGGTAACAATATCTAGAACCCTAAACTAGTAAAAAAAAAAAAAAAAAAAAAAAAAACTAAAGCCCCCCCCCAAAAAAAAACGTACAAAAACAAATTACAGGAAAGTTAGCAAATCAAGGAATCTAAAACTTAGTTACGAGTAGAAAAGAAACGCACACTAGAAAATAGCGAAAGCAAAAATGATTAAAACCCACAATGATACTATTATAGACCTAAAATTCCGTCCCCGCCCGAACCCCAAAACCCTCCCAAAAATTAGCGTAACAAATAATATAACAAAACACGAACGAAAACTAAACCGAGTCATTAAATTGAAATACTTTTATCTCGCCAGAAGACAAAGTTTGGCACAGATTCAAAATGAAAATTAAAAACATACTGTTCTATTTCGAGTCCGCATTACTACAGTATGTTCTCAAAAGAACGAAACGCGTACAGTTTCGGAAAAATGTTCGCCTAAAACCCTAAAAATTTAAAAAAGAAAAAAATGAATAATCGGTATTGACTGGGTTTCGTTTCAGTAATTTTATTATTGTCACCGAAAAAAGAGAGAATAAAATATGGAAAGCAAAACGCAATACTAACCCATTAATGCCCAGTGGTCGAATTTCCTACCGCCGAAATTGTTTGTCATTATTGCATCACTTTTTCTCGTATTCACGCGATCTTCGGTATGAGTCATTAACATGACGCAATCGAAAAGATTGCGTCATATCAATCACGTGAATACAAGAAAAAGTGATGCAATAATGACAAACAATTTTGTCGGTAGGAAATTCTACCAATGGGCACTAATGAGTTCATTAAGGCAACGAAAATGGTAAACGAACGGGAAATACTCCGCGATCGCAGTAACCAACAATTTAAATCAATCACAGAGTTAAAAAATATTCGTTTTCATCGACATCCATTAAAAAAAAGTAACTTGAGTCTATTTCCTCATTAAATTTATCCACGCATCGACGATTTAAACAACAATCTTACGAAAGTATATGCAGTTTGTGATGTAGGAGAGAGTTGCATTTTTGCTCTCAAACTGTTCAAACAACTTCCAGAAGGGAGCGTGAAAAACGTGACAAGAAACAATTTTAAATTATAAAATTATACTAAAAAGTATAACAAATTATACAGGGTGTCCCATGAGTTCGGTCTCAGGAAAATTTATTTTAAATTAAATTTACGAAAGTAATACATTAGAACTAAAACAAATGCGCGAATTGATGTCTCGTTTTGGGACCATTTTTTTTTGTTGCGGGTAGAATAACGCGCAATGGTCTCCGGCGGTCTTTTCCTCACCAGCGTAATTCACTTCCATATTAGCCATTGCGCGTTATTCTACCCGCAACCAAAAAAAAAGGTCCCAAAACAAGAAACCAATTTGAACACTTGTTTTCGTTCTAATGTATTACTTTTGTAAATTTAATTTAAAATAAATTATCCTTTGAGATCGCACCTATGGGATACCCTGTATATAATCAAATTATAATTTTTTAAAAATGATTTACTTCAATATTGAGAGAGTGAATGAAAGTTTTAGATAAAATATTACTTACAAAAATAATTAATTCGAAAATTATTATTCTGATTAAGGACAAAATATCTTTCCAGAGTGGAATTGAAACATAATTAGAAATATAAGAATCTCTGCAAACTTTTTTTAAGCTTCTTCCGTCACCAGTTTCCATATATATATATATATACAGGGTGCTTCAAAATGTTTTACCACTTTTTGGCGCTATGTTATTACTTACCACTTATAGTTTGTGTGTGTGTGTTTTTTTATGTAAGTATTTGCGTGTTTATGTTTGTTTTTTAATAATAATATCTTCTTTTCAGACTGTGCGAGTGATTAATGAGTGAACTCCATTCAATGGAAACAGCTACAAGGTTTGCATTAGAGCAACGCAGAAATCTGCGTGGTAAGCAATGACATATTGACGCCATATAAGTGGTAAATTTTTAGAAGCACCCTCTGTGTGTGTGTGTGTGTGTGTGTGTGTGTGTGGTGTGTGTGTGTATATCTCATTTTCCAATCATAGAAGAGGGAAAATAATCAAATCTAAACGGAAAACAATTTTAACTTGACAGAACATTAATTGATAAATAAGCAAAAATTTAATTATTGGCTCTGTTTAATTAATGACATTAATTAATTTTACCTTCGATCAAAGACAATAACCGAATAATTTATTAGTTTTTATACCAATTAATTATTTCTCCCTTGACAGAGAGACTTTACTACATCCTTTTGTCGATAGATAGGGTGTCCCAGAAGTCCCGCCCCCCAAAGGCTAATATGTTGTATATTATGGGTATTATGAGGCAGGACTTCTGGGACACCCTATATACAGGGTGTTTCACAACCAGTCTGCCATACTTTGGGGGGTGATTTGGGGGGGGGGTGATATCGAGTAAAAAAGTTAATACAACATCGGTGCTATTTCCAACCGTTGCGGAGCTACGGACGTTTTAAGGTGCACGGAAAAAATAAACGAGCGTATTAATCTGATGTATTTATTGCTACATTTTACGAGATACCTTATAAATGTTCAAAATGTCCGCCTCGGTTTTCAATGCACAGCCTTGCTCGTTCCAAACAAGAGTCCACTGCCCATTGAATCATTTCGGGGTGTTCTCGTATGTAAGCACTAAGCAGCGGCATCCATAATCCGACGCAAGAGTTCCTCTCTCGTTTGTACTTCGGTCTTGTAGACCATCTCTTTCATAAGGTCCCATAAAAGAAATCTAAAGGGGTTAGGTCCGGAGACCTCGGGGGGCCACAATATTGGACCAGGACGACCATCCAACGATTCCTGAACCGCTGATTCAAGTAATCCGTAATATGACAACCAAAATGTGGTGGCGCCCCATCGTGCTGAAGGAACATCCTGCGCTTTGTCCAAGGGCACGTCCTCCATCAAAAGCGGCAATTCGTTCTTCAGGAAGTTCAAATAAATATCAGCAGTTAATCGTTGTTCCAAAACGAACGTCCAATCAGCTGATCTCCAATTACATCGCACCAAACATTCACCGAGAATCAATGTTGAAAGTTTCCTTCAACGATACCGTGGAGATTATCGGTGGACCACAAGTGGGAATTTCGTCTATTTTTAATTCCACCCTGAATGAATTATGCTTCATCACAAAACAGTATGCGATTAAGAATTTGGTGATGCATAACCATCCATTGGCAAAATTGAACACGTTTATCGTAATCATTGGGTTGAAGAGCTTGCACACGTTGCAAATGATAGGGATACAAACCCTCACCATGTATGGTTCGCCAGACACGTGATGCGGATTCACCAATTCCTATAGAAATCATTCGAACACTGGTAGTTGGGCTACGTTGTATTAGGCCCAGTATGCGCTCCTCCACCGGGCCGTCGCACAGTGCCACAAATGGGTTAAAAAACGGCCAAAATTATTTTTTTCAATTGTATTTAGTTTTATGTAGTTGAAATGTTTAATTATGATTTATTTTAATAAAAAATTATGTTTAGTACCTTTTGTATATATGTAATGGTGACATATTGAGTGATTTTTCTATAAATAATAATAATATTCCAAATCAATAGGTTATGACCTACTGTAGTTTCTTAAGTTTCTCAAATTACTAAAAATATACTAAACAGATAATTGTTAATTAGGCCTATGTTTTGCAGATTTTGTCAAATGACATACTAAAATAAGTATGGTTTCATTTTAATCACTATACACATCTATAGTGGACCTAGTTTTGGCCGTTTAAGGTGATAATGATTTAATTGTATGCAATGATTTAATTGGTGCAATGACTGATTGCTTATTAATGAAAGGCTGGGTTAAATAATTTATGATGTCATACAGTATCACCGATTGGAATAAGTGGTTATTTGATTAGATCCACCATACTATTGGAAGTGACCGAAATGGCAGCGAGGTCACCATCTTGGTTTACACCCAAGCAAATTAATGTTAAGGTTATAAAAGACACCTTATGGGTTTTGTAGTTTATTATGAAAATAAAGCCGTTATTTATTCACTGTGATATAACAAAGAATTGACATTAATTAATTGGTAGTTTTACGTTATGCTTGTGACATAGACCTAGCTAATAAGATGAAATGTTAATAGCTTAATTGACACGTATAAATAATACTCATCGATGGTATGTAGATGGCATGCAACATGTAACATTGAATGGGCCTAGTAAATGATATAAAGAATGCACGTGCGTTTGGTACATTGAATGGAAAACATAACACTGATTAAGTAGGCTAAATGATTGCATGGATGCACAAGGAATAATTGATGCGGCCTAATAATAATGGATTGAAATGCTTGCACAAATATAATTTATATCTAAGAACATTATGTGATGTTAAATGATTACGTCAAGAGAATATTTAGTTAACACACAAATATATGAATTGAACATAATGACGGATGATACGCGGAATTGCGGTATTGAAATGACACTTGAATTGGATGACAGGCCTACTGCGTTCTTTCACGAGTCAGTTGGAACGCGTGATTACACACTTTGGGAGTATAGCCTACCGTTCGGCGGTAGGCTAATGTAGGCTTCACAAGAGTACTTAGGATAGGGTACTTATCTTAGGACGATGTAAACTCTTGAAGGCGGGTTGAAGAAAGATCTAATACCGAAAACTCGAGTTGTCGTTGTCCGTTAAGCCTCTTGAGATGATGGATGTAGGCTTCGTTCGGAAGCCTGAGGTGATGTTACTTCTCGAGATGCAGGCTGGCCTTATGATCTTGCAGGAATATATCTCGAGGAATGTGGAGAAACTTGAAGGCCGACCCGGCAAACCGCAGGCCCGAAACGATTCCGGTTGGGCCTCGAAGGATTGCTTCTGCAGGTGGGCTGTAGATCTTACTTGATGATAAATTGTAGGCCTTGAAGAAAGTAGCGGCCGCGGCCCCTCGGCCAGGGGGCCGGAAAGCGGTTGATGGACGTTGCTCACGTTCGATGATGTGAGTACCAGTGAGTGAGAGTGAGTGAGGAAGAAAACAAGTGGAAGCTTGCTTTTATACGTAGTTCCTGTGACGTAGGACTGTACCAAATCTTAAGACGCTTGGTCCACGCGTCCTTTAGTTGATAAGGATTTGCGTTCGCGCCCTGGGGGAAGAAACAGACTCTCCATTGTTTGACTCCTTGCCCACCTGTGTTTTCCAAGTTCTTTGATGATAGCGTGGAAGTAAAGGATCTGTCTATTTGTTGGTCTATTTCTTGTCGATCCGCTACACATCTATTGTTTAAAACATTATTTGATAACCTGCCACTATATCAGAAGGGGTAAATAAAAAACATCGTAATACCTCTTAAAGTTTATGAAATTAATTCCCCCAAAATAAGTGTGACAACTGATATGAAAAAAAGTGTAAATAATGTAAACAAAATTACAAAAACTTCATATTTAGAACATATCTTCCTCATCAGAACTAATATTTAAATGTTCTAACACGCAAAGTCGCAAATAGTCGCAAAAAAGTTTCGTTTCTTTGATTTACTTAAAGGTTGCATTAATGTTTAACACAAAAATTACATTCCCCAAAATCCCCATTTTTTGTTTTGCTAATTTTACACATTTTCTAGATAATTTAATCTGTAATCTATGATATTGCCATAGTTTTTTTAATTAATGCTATCTTTTTAGTTTTCAATAAAAAATATGCATGAAAATGTTCTAAACTGTTTATTCTTTCAATAGAACTAAGCAGAACATGAAACTACAGACAATTTTTTGTGATATAGTAACCAAGTAAGTTGTTAGAACAAACATATTTTGTCCCCTCCAAGATATTTTAAGACAATGTATATTATTTCGTAGATTTTTCTTGCCTTAATGTAAGAGAATAAAATTTCAAATACTTAAATCAGTAAGTAGAAGTGTTTTATTTTGACGTGGAAATGGTTTTAATAGAATTTACTTAAATTTGTTATTTTTGGTTTTTGACCGTTTTTTAACCCATTTGTGGCACTGTGCGTCGTGCTACACGTTCTTGATTACGTGGAACAATTGTCCCTGTTTCCCTTAATCTCTGGTGTGTCACTAAACACTTGGCTGTTCGGTATTCGGCGGTTCGGAAAACGTCTTCGATATTCCTCAACTGCCGCTCTGCTGTTACCATCACAGAATCCATAAATGAAATGGATATCAGCATATTCAGCGGGTGGGAACTGTTGATTCATTTTGATTGTTCACCTTAGCGCAACAGTGTCTCTTACCACAGATCAGAACCAACTGAAAGAAAAAACTGAGGATTAGTAGTGATAACTTCGTTAACCGAAATTACCACCAGTGCCATCTATCGAACTACACAAAAATAGGGATTTGTTGTTGGCACATCTTAAAACGTCCGTAGCTCCGCAACGATTGGAAATAGTACCTATGTTGTATTAACTTTTTTACTCGATATCACCACCCAAAATATGGCAGACTGGTTGTGAAACACCCTGTATTATATATATATATAGTATATATATATATATATATATATATATATATATATAGGGCTATTCAAATTGATTCACCTGATTTCAAATGAGAATATTTTTTAATGTTACAAATACAGAGTGATTTGTGATACATCAACCAAAAGAAAAACTGTCCAAATTTTGTCTCTCACCTCATAAATGCTCTATGTGACTTCCCCTAGTTACACGAGCAACGTCGACACGATAGTCGAATTCCTCCCATACTCGCTCCAGCATGTCCGTTGTCACTAACTCTACGGCAGTAACAATGCGAGTTCGGAGCTCATCCAAAGATGTGGGCAACGGTGGCACGTACACAGTATCCTAACGTACCCCCAAAGGAAGAAGTCGCACGGTGTAAGATCCGGCGACCTAGGGGGCCAGCTGTGGAGCACCAAGTCATGGGGCCCACTGCGACCAATCCAACGGCGAGTGAGCACTTCGTTGAGAAAAACACGCGCGGTCGTCCTGTGGACTTGCCTTTACACAAACATCCTGTTTCCTCGAACTGCCGATACCACCGACGGATGCTCTGAGCACCCGGTGGATCTGTTCTGTAACGTCGACGAAACTCACGCTGCACTGTGACTACCGATTTACAGCTCGAAAACTGCAACACACAAAACGCCGCCTGCTGTGCGGACGCCATTTTCACACTGACTGTTTGTTGCTAGGCTAGGCCACAGCGTGACTTTGGAGCCCTCTCGCGGTGATCTTGTAAAACTCGGATATTTCCTCTTTCATGTGGTGTATGCCCAGTTGATGCACGGTTGATAGGTACGGAAGTATTCTCAGTTGAAATCGGATGAATCATTTTGAATAGCCCTTATATATATATATCATCACTTTTAAAATCACTGCTTTACCTCAGCTTAAAATAGATCTTAATATTGCATATATTCAGCCTAGTAGAAAGCGCAGAAGAAGAGACGAGACAGTAGAAGAGTTTGAGTGGGCCTCATTGATTAATTACCGATGGAAAGCGAAGAGTAAAATGGATTAAGAGATTCCTTCGCCATTTGCAGAAAGAAGACAATCATGTAATTAAGACAGCTTTGGTTACTGTATAATAAATTTACTCTTCATTAACAATATCATGTGGTAAAACTAAGTGTATATTGCCGAAAATTATCGGGAACAGATACCGAGTGATACAAACGACTTTATTCAAATTCATTTTCAACCTTGCACGCTTTCTAATGCGTCAATCGATGCAAATGAGAGGAAGATACAGCAGTGTATATATATATATATATTATATATATGGGAATGAACTCAGAATGGTCCCCTGAGTTTTTTATGATACACACAGACAGTGCATGGAACAAGGAACTCTTCTGGGATAATTAAATCCACTATAGTCCGAATAAGTAATGGTAAATGACAAATACCATAGTTTTTCTTTTTCATGATGCTAGCCCGACGTGGGCAACGGGTCACTCGCAAAGAGGTCCCATAAATATAGCTTCCCTCACCAGCTATCTGCAAAGCAGACAGGATCCAGCTTTGGGACATGGATCTAGGGTTTAAAGCACCTAGCCATGCTACATTTAGAACCTCAATATAAGCAAAAGACTCGCTGCCTTCACGTCAGATTGAATGCATCAAAGAAAAGAAAAAGGGGTAACTATTATATTTTTAGCCAAAAACCAAAACTTAAACCTCAACTGGCAGAATTGAGCGTCCTTTTCAAGGCACATAACATGTCCGTTTCAAGATGGGAATGAACTCAGAATGGTCCCTGAGTTTTTTATGATACACACAGACAGTGCATGGAACAAGGAACGCGAGTGACCGTTGCCCACGTCGGGCTAGCATCATGAAAAAGAAAAACTATGGTATTTGTCATTTACCATTACTTATTCGGTATAGTGGATTTAATTATCCCAGAAGAGTTCCTTGTTCCATGCCTGTCTGTGTGATCATATATATTATATATAAACAAGCACGATTTTGCATCACTGCATCATGCAAAATTTGTCCCCATAGTAGGCGGGGTGCTAGTCACTACACTACAACGTGGTATTGTATTGTAGTGGCATCTGTACAAGACGAAGTGGGTATGAATCGTGGATGCAAATTTTGCATTGTACGTATACACACTCGTGTGTGTGTGTGTATATATATATATATATATATATATAGTGGTGGACCGGATGTCAGTTTTTCAACATCTGCGGATGCGGATCTTTAATTTCAATATCCGCGGATGCGGATGCGGATATTTAATTCATCAATATAATATAGAATTATGAATATATGACATAATTTTTCAAATTTCGTGATATTACTATTATGGCAGGCAATGCATAAGAATTAAAATTAATATTAATGTTTTCATTATGATAAAAATAATAACTTTCTCAAGAGTCTCAGCCACAGAAAATTCAATGAAAAGTTTCATTCAATTTTCTGCGTTACCAGCTATTTATATTTTCAGGTTTATATATTTGTTTGTTCATTAATAATAATTAATACTTTACATGAAATGTGCATGACTGGGCCTTATAAGCTACTTTATAAGCTAATTTCATTGTAAATTGCATAATTTATTAGAGGTAATATCCGCATAACATCCGCAATCAGAAGTGCGGATGCGGATGTTAAAAATGATGTGGATATCCGGTCCACCACTAATATATATATACCACGTATTTCAAGATAAAACTAGCGTTTTTCTTTCACTGAAACGGAACTTTTTTTTTCCTATTCAAATGATGAAAAGCGTTTTCAAGTGTCTAAACTCGGAGACTGAAGGACTCTTCAAGTGTCGATAATTAAGTATGAAGGAGTTGGTTGGTTTGTTCCAACCTACGGTACATTCGCTTATGAGTTTGTATAGAGACGTGGAAGGAATTGAGGTCTGTTTCTACGCGAGCCAATGCCTGCAGCTTAGTGGATAACGTCGTTTTCTTATAAGCGAAGTGAAGACACTAAGGTCAGGGGTGGGGTTCGACTCCCGATAATAATAATAATAATAATAATAATAGAGGAGCTAGTGGAATGGAGCGCGTTCGTCTGAACGCAGTGCCAGTTTTTGTTCATCATCCATGATAAACAAACTCCTAAAATTCTGAACGAAAGGCCACAAACACTATATTAATATTAACATTAACCTATTAGTGCCCATTGGTAGAATTTCCTACCGACAAAATTGTTTGTCATTATTGCATCACTTTTTCTTGTATTCACGCGATCTTCGCTATGAGTCATTGGTATGAAGCAATCTTTTACATTACGTGAATACAAGAAAAAATGATGCAATAGTGACAAACAATTTTGTCGGTAGGAAATTCTACCAATGGGCACTAATGGGGTAATATAATAAATTTGTATTAAAGTGATATAAATAATTTTTTACATTTAAAATGGAGAGATATTTTACCACAATAATAATAATAATAATAATAATAATAATAATAAAATGGTAATAATAAAAATATTCGTGGAAAAAACTTTGAATAGAAATTCTAATTTTGATTATAAATAAAACGTTATTGAGGAGACTTTCATCTTTCTTTTGATATTTATTCTTATTTAATTAAATCTCATTACTATTTAATTGCTTAAAAACTAAAAAACTATTTTTGCAAATTAATATTATGGAAAAAAAAGGAAAAAATCGGACAAAGGGAGACTCGAACAAATTTAGCCTTCTTATTAAGGAAAGAATAGGTGACTATTATATATATATTTTTTTTTTTTAATTGGGGTTGTTTAACCTCCTTCGCAACATCTAAGGTCATATGACGGAGGGGACCTACAGCTTGACGTGGATCCGAACCACGAGTCGCTACATAATCTGGGCGCGGAGAACGGTCTCCCATAGATCGATCCGAGGCCAAAAACTATAGGCCAATGTCGCTTACATCTCATCTCCTTAAAATATTTGAAAGAATGGTTAGACAGAAAATCTGACTTTTTGGAAACTCAGAAAAAATTCAATGATAACCAACACGGGTTTCGGTCAGGCAGATCATGCCTATTACAACTAATGGAACACTACAACAACATTATTGATGCACTTGAAAGTCATGAAAACTATGATGTTATATACACAGAATTTGCCAAAACGTTCGACAAGTGTGACCATGGAATCATAATACATAAACTGAAATATATGGGAATAACAGGAAAAGTAGGGAAATGGATATATAATTTCCTTAGTGAGCGGCGGCAGGTCGTTACAGTACAAAGAGTATCTTCATCAGAATCAGAAGTCCTCAGCTCAGTACCACAAGGAACAGTATTAGCTCCACTACTCTTCATAATCATGCCAACTGACATAGATGAGGACGTTACCAGGGACAGCACAGTAACATCCTTTGAGGATGACACAAAGATTAGTAGAAAAATAAGAAACCCAGAAGACATAGGATCTCTACAAACCGACAAACAGAATCTACAAGTGGACGGAAGACAACACCGAGAAATTTCAGCTATTACGGTACGGAAAAAGAGAAGACCTAAAATCCATGGATTATTATACCCCAAATGGGCAGGAAATTCAGAGAAATTCCAGAGCAAAAGATTTAGGGGTTGTAATGACAGATGATGCGAAATTTGAAACACAAAATAAGATAGCAGTAAACAGAGCAAAAACAATAACGGAAAGATATTGAGAATCTTTAAACGAAGGGATAGGAATGTAATGATTTCTCTACTGAAAACCCTGATCATACCCAAATTGGAATACTGCTCGGTCCTAACATCCCCATATAAAAAAGAAGACATTAGACAGCTGGAAGGGATCCAGAGAAGCTTCACAGCCAAGATCAATGGGTGCAAAGAACTAAATTATTGGGAAAGGTTACGCGAACCAGACCTATATTCACTGGAAAGGAGAAGAGAGAGATACACCATTATTTACACTTGGAAAATAATGGAGAAACTAGTCCCTAATCTTACTCTGAACCCTATAACTCCCCAAACAACGGTGGAAAGTAGAAACAGTAGACTGTGTCGTATTCCCAAATTGAAGGCGAGAGAGGGAACATCCTTAACCCTGAAAGAAAATGGTTTTGTAGTGAGAGAACCAAAACTGTTTAATCAGTTGCCCAAAAACCTAAGAAACACGAAGGGAGTTGCAGTGGACATCTTCAAAAGAAGACTAGACGCCTGGCTCAGAACAATCCCCGATGAGCCGGGCGTACCTGGCTATGTGAGGTGGAGAGCGAAAGAATCCAACTCACTACTTCACCAGACCAACTCGAGAGGAGGGGCGACAAGCTTGACCTTCGCGAAATGAGAAATCATCGCGCGAAACCTTTGTAAGGTTGTAAGGTAAGGTTTTATATATATATATATACAGGGTGTACATAAAGTCAGGATCTATTTTTGTGAAGCACTTGGAAATTATATGGCATTCAATCATAAAATGATAAAGTGGTAACATTTATTAAATAATTAAGAGTAGGATTCGACGTGACGCCCATCAGTATCCCTGCACAGCTCAATTCGTCCCGCAGCATTTCTAAACACATTCTGGAGCATTTGCGGGGTTATGTTATCTGCAGCAGTTCGTATACGTGTACGTAAGTTTTCAAGACTCGTAATCTTCGTCTGATAGACGTGCGACTCGATAAAGCCCCATGCAAAGAAATCTAAAGGGGTTAAATCTGGTCATCTCGCTGGCCAAGGTCTGTTGCTTCCGCGTCCGATCCAGCGATTTGGAAAACGCCCATTTAGATAATCCTGAACAATTTTGGCATAGAGACAAGGAGCACCATCATGTTGATAGACGACGGGGATAGGATTGTTAGTACCGTCGTCTATCAACATGATGGTGCTCCTTGTCACTATGCCAAAATTGTTCAGGATTATCTAAATGGACGTTTTCCAAATCGCTGGATCGGACGTGGAAGCAACAGACCTTGGCGAGCGAGATCACCAGATTTAACCCCTTTAGATTTATTTGCATGGGGCTTTATCAAATCGCACGTCTATCAGACGAAGATTACGAGTCTTGAAAACTTACGTACGCGTATACGAACTGCTGCAGATAACATAACCCCGCAAATGCTCCAGAATGTGTTTAGAAATGCTGCGGAACGATTTGAGCTGTGCAGGATACTGATGGGCGTCACGTCGAATCCTACTCTTAATTATTTAATAAACTGTTACCACTTTATCATTTTATGATTGAAAGCCATATAATTTCCAAGTGCTTCACAAAAATAGATCCTGACTTTATGTACACCCTGTATATATATACAGGGTGTCCCATAAGTCTGGCATCATAGGAAAAATAATTAAAAAAGGCAAAAAAAAAAGCTTTTATTTACAGAAGGTGCTGAATATGTCCACCATTGTTTTATTGTTCCGTAGCCCATTCACAAAATTCCATCCGCCGGTCAGGATCATCTTCACTTAATTTCTGTAGGATCTGAAGTTTATATGGATGCCATTTGTGAGCCTGAAGAATGTGATGAATGCTACTTTTCGACACTCCTGTCTCGGCGGACAATCGCCGAAGAGACTTATTGGGACTTCTGTTAAAATGAGCCAGGATAGCAGTCGCTGTATCATCGTCAGTGGAACTCCTTGAAGGTCCATTGCGTGGTTTATCTTCTATGGATCCTGTTTCTTTAAACTTTGCAACAAGTCTGCTAACACAACTCTGTGTTATTGGCTCGCGGTCTGGATGCAGTCTGTTAAATTCAGCAGCGGCCTCTCTTTGACTCCGATTTCCTATGAGTAGAATTACCTGGATTCGTTTTTCCTTGCTCACAGACATTATGGCCTGTAGAAAGAGAAAAATATGAATTATGGTTTGTAGAAGTAGAAAAATATGAATTTCTCCTATGATGCCGGACTTATGGGACACCCTGTATATATATAGTTTTGTTAAAAACAGAATAGGTAGGCGAGGAGGCGGTGTTATGTTGTATATCAAAGATAATATTGCGAACGTTATAGAAGTAAAGCACACAATTCCAGAACCGATAGATTCGACTATAGCAGAACTTAAATTGAACGATTTCAAACTTCTTGTTGCGGTTATAAATAGGCCCCCTAATCAAACAGCTGATACGGACGAAGCGTTATATCGTGAACTAAAGAGAATAATCGGTAGTGAGCAGGCTTTAGTTATGGGTGACTTTAATTGCGCTAACGTAAATTACGATACAATGCAGGGAGACGCGGAAGGTAATCGTTTAGTTAATTTTCTCGAGGATAGCTTTCTTATTCAAAAGGTTGGGGAACCTACGAGGTTGGACAGTATTTTAGATTTAGATTTTAGACTAAAATTCCTAACTTCCAGCACGCAGACTTTTGTAAATTTAGAAATGAATTGTCACACGTCAATTGGAAAAATGTAATGGGGATCTCCAACGCAAAACTAATGTGGGAATCGTTTGAAATAGTATTTAGGACTATAAATGAGGAATGTGTAACGTACAAAATTAAGCGTGCGAAAGTAAACAAGCCCTTGTGGTTTACTTCTAGAGTAGGAGACATTATAAAGAGTAGAGATAGGACTTTTAGGCTACATAAGTGCGATAAAGATAATTTGTGGTTACGATAAAACTACATATCTCTAAGGCGTGAAGCGAAAAGTGTAATAAAAAAGTCCCAGCGCGAATTTCAAATCCCCATAGCATAGCTCGTGACGGCAAAGAAAACCCCAAGCGATTCTTTCAATACGTCAACAATAGGAATCCAGTAAAAAGTGTCGTGGGGCCGTTGAAAAATTTTAACGGCGAGCTAGTTTCTGAAAACAAGCAAATGGCTACCTTGCTAAACGAATTTTTTGTCAGTTTTTACTATAGAAGAGGTAACGAATATCCCTACGGTCATAGACATAAGAACTTTTGATAACGGTAATACTTTGGATAATATTGTGGTTGGTGAAAGGGAGGTAATGCGTTATATTGATAAAATGAAAATGCGTAAATCACCGGGGCCGGATTCCATATATCCCATACAACTAAAAGAATTAAAAGAAGGCATTGTTGTACCGCTAACAAAGATTTTTAATGCGTCTATTTCTGAAGGGTGCGTACCAGATAACTTCAAGTTAGCAAATGTAACACCTATTTTTACGCGTCAAGGTGCGGCGGGAAATTATAGGCCAGTCAGTTTAACATCTGTTGTAGGTAAGCTACTGGAATCAATAATTAGGGATCGTATAGTCGAACACTTGGAATTGCACAACTTGATTAGAAATACGCAGCACGGTTTTAGGCGAAACAAATCTTGCTTAACTAATCTTTTAGAATTTTTCAAAGCGTGCTTGAAGTTTACGATAGTCATCGGGCGGTAGATGTAGTGTATTTAGATTTTCAAAAAGCGTTTGACACCGTACCGCACAAAAGACTCATTGAAAAAACTGAGGCTCATGGAATCAGGGGTGTAGTAATAAATTGGACAGAAGAGTGGTTGCGAGGTAGGAAACAGGGTGGTCGTTGCTGGAGCTGTCTTCTTAGGATAATATAGCGAGCGGCGTTCCTCAGAGTTCTGTATTGGGCCCCTTGCTTTTTCTTATATACAGGGTGTCTCAAAAGTCACTATCTATTTTGAAAAATAATGGGAATTACGAAAAACTGGTTTAAGACATGAAAAATATATTTATTTCAAAGTAAGTGCCACAAAGAATTAGTGCTATTTATTTATCTGTCTCCGCATGGCGACCATCAGTATCTCTACAGAGCTCAAAGCGATAAGTTGTTTCCCAGAACACACTTTCCAGCATTTGAGGTGTTATTTTCTGAACTGCATCGGTAATACGATTTCGAAGTTCGGCTACATCACTAATTCTTCTACCAGTGTACACCTTAGACTTAACGAAACCCCAGGCGAAAAAATCTAATGGTGTTAAATCGGGTGAACGTGCTGCCCATGGTTGTGTTCCTCCACGACCAATCCAGCGACCGGGGAAGCGTCTGTCAAGATAATCACGTACAATTATTGCATAATGACACGGTGCTCCATCCTGCTGAAAAATTACTGTGTCAAGAATGCCATCTGTAAGAAGTTGAGGTTCGAGGAATTGTTCAAGCATGTCAAGATAATAAACCAATTAACTTTTTTTAAATACACAAATTTGCACCAGAAGTACATGTCTTTATGCCAGCATAGCATTTTTAAAAAAAACATCTAATGTCACCGAAATAGATGGTGACTTTTGAGACACCCTGTATATTAGCGATTTAGATGTCGGCCTAGTCAGTACAGTTTCAAAGTTTGCGGATGATACGAAGTTAGGTGGTAGGGCAATAATGATGAAGATAGAGGTAAAATCCAGGAAGATCTGAACAAAATCATTGATTGGTCAGTCACATGACAAATGAGATTTAACGTCGATAAATGCAAAATTTCACATACAGGTTCGCGTAACAGTAATTTTGCGTATAGTATGTCAGGGAAGGAGTTGACAAGCGTAGAACAGGAAAAAGATTTAAGAGTTATCGTCACTGGTGATTTAAAAGTGGCGAAACAGAGTACAGCAGCGGTCAATAAGGCGAACAAGGTGCTAGGTTTTAGAGCTAGGAATTTTGAGTACAAATCGCGCGATATTATTGTTCCTCTTTATAAATCATTAGATAGACCCCATTTGGAGTACGCGATCCAATTTTGGAATCCGCATATGCGCAAAGATATAGATAAAATCGAAAGAGTTCAAAGACGAGCAACTATGATGATTCCGTCGCTTAGGTCGAAGTCGTACGAGGATAGGCTTAAGGAGTTAAAATTGACTACACTCGAGACTAGGAGGCTAAGGGGTGATCTATTCCAGGTTTTCAAAATTATGAATGGGTTCGTTAACGTAAATAGAGATAGCTTTTTCGAAATATCTCAATACAGGGTGTCCCAGAATTAACTATCTATTTCAATGAAATCGGACAAATTTTTTAAAAACACACTTTTATTTATGTTTATCATGTTTAATATGTGTTAAAAATGTATAAATTTCTAAATTTTTTTCATAATTTTATTTTCATAATTTTTTCATTATCTGGTCCAATGAAAGACCGTCTGAAGTCATAGAATGGCAAAGAGACTCTCCAAAAGTTAACGTGTGGCTTGGAATGACCAAATCCAAAATTTATGGCCCATTCTTCTTTGTAGAAGCAACTGTAACAGGTACCGTCTACCTTGATATGCTTCAGCAATTTCTCGAACCACAGCTTCTTCATGATGGCATTCTTGATAATGTTGTGTTTCAACAAGATGGAGCACCATAAATTTTGGATTTGGTCATTCCAAGCCACACGTTAACTTTTGGAGAGTCTCTTTGCCATTCTATGACTTCAGACGGTCTTTCATTGGACCAGATAATTAAAAAATTATGAAAATAAAATTATGAAAAAAATTTAGAAATTTATACATTTTTAACACATATTAAACATGATAAACATAAATAAGTGTGTTTTTAAAAAATTTGTCCGATTTCATTGAAATAGATAGTTAATTCTGGGACACCCTGTATAATAGGACTAGAAATAACGGATGTAAGTTGACAAGTAGAAGGTTCGAGACAACAGTTGCCAAAAACTTTTTTACGCATAGAATAGTAAATAGCTGGAATAGTTTGCCGGTAGAAGTAATTAGTAGCACATCTATAAACATGTTTAAAAATCGATTAGACGCATATGTTCATAGATTAGGTATAGTTTAAGGTGTAAAATTAAGGTTTTTGTGGTTCGGAACCGACGTAAAATTGTAGGTCCCCTCCGCTACCACGGTAGACATGCGCAATACACAACTACAACCACAGTTAGGTAGACCAACCATGAGTGGATCCTAGGGTCTTTGTTGGTCTGAAACATAACATTATAACATCTGGTACCGTCCTGAACCAGGCATCTTGTCTTCTTTTGAAGATTTCAACTTCAACCCCTGTGACGTTCCTGAGGTCGTTCGGAAACTGGTTAAAAAAGACTTGACCAAGAAATTTTCCTTGTTCAGGGTGTCCCTTGTCGGACCTTTAGTTTGGAAACACTACGCATTCTACCTTTCTTATTTTCCGGTTTTGTTTGGATGTTAATTGGGTTTAGTTTGAGGTTAGGTAGTTCCACTTTTTCGATCATTTTCCGTATGCAAATTATGGTGTTTCTCTCTCCTTCTTTCCAGCGAATACAGATTTAATTTATGTTGTCTTTTCTAGTAGTTGAGTTCTTTGCAGCCATCAATCATGGATGTGCAATTCCTGTGGACTACTACTAATTTATTAATTTCTTTTTTGTATGACGACGTCAAGACTGAGCAGGTTTCAAGTTTTGGTATGATCAGTGTTTTCATCAGGGGAGTCCTTATCTTCTCGTCCTTTCTTTTGAAGGTTCTCAGTAGCTGTCCCGTAACTTATTTTTGCTTTGTTTATCGGTATCTGATTTTTTATTTCACATGATGCATCGTCGGTCATTATTACCCCTAAATATTTTGCTTTCGTGCTTCTCTGAATTTCCGGTCTATCTGGTGCATAATATGTTGTCTAAGTTCTATATTTCTTCCATATCTGAAGAGCTGAAATTTCTCGGTGTTAAAATTTGTTAGTCTTCTGACCACGTGTATATTCTGTTTGTGTCCCTCTACGGGGCTTCCACCTCTTCGGCATTGCATTGCCGATTTTTCTGCTGATCTTTATCGTCAGCAAAGGATGTTACCATACTGTTGTCATCTACTTCACTGTCTATGTCTGTGAGCATGATAATGAATAGGAGTGGGGATAATCCTGTTCCTTGTGGAAACGAGCTACGTACTTCCGATTCTGATGATGATATACCTTGAATTTTTTGGCTTGCTGCCTTTCCTGAGGAAGTTGTAGATCCATTTGCTCACTTTGCCTGTTATTCTCATGCATTTCATTTTATGTGTTGTTATGTCATGGTCACACTTACTGATTGCTTCAGCAAAATCTGTGTATATTAAATCTTAGTTATCAATGCTTTCAAGTGAGTCTTTGCTGGTTCTCATTGAATCTTTCCCGTCTTCAGAAAGTCATATCTTCTCCCTGACTATTCTTTCAAATATTTTGGTGAGATGTGATGTCTGTGACACCGGTCTATAGTTCTTTGCTCGAGACCTATCCCCCCCCCCTTTACATATAGGAACAATGTTCGCTCTTTTCAGGATACTCGTATTTCCCCCCGTGTCCAGGGATCTTCTCCATATCCAATAAAGAGGTGTAGCTATTTCGTTCTTACAGTTTTTAATCAACAAGGTATTCCATTTCTCCGTGCCTACAGCTGAATGTGATTTCATTTGTCCTATAGCTTTCGCTATATCTTCTGCAGTAAATTCAAAATCAATTATACATTATCCATTTAATTCCTATTCAGAAAAGAAAAGGTATTTCTGTCAGGTACTGCTTTATCTCTATTTAGGGTACTGAAAACTGATTCATATTGATCAATATTTTAGATATTTCTTTTAGATCATCGGTTAGCTCATTATTTTCTTTCCTGAAGGGTACGATAGTGGTCCGCGTTTTTGTTTTTCTTTTCGCGAAGCAGAAGTAGTATTTTGGGTTATCTTTTGTTGTTTTCACCGCATCTTCCTCTTCTCTCTCTGAATGGCCCTTATATATATATATACTGTATATATATATATATAATATATTTGTTATGCAGGAAGGGGGGGTAAGGGCAAATGCCCCATAGAAGGAGAAGAGACAAAATCAAGGTCCAGGGTTTTTGAGAGACATGGACACTGCGTTCGAAAGATAGGAGGTCACAGACAGGAGGAAAGATAGATTGAGGAAGATTGTTCGGAGTTGATCGGTTGAATAGATGAAAGATTGAAAATACCGATTAACCCTTGCGTTAGAGAGTTAAACATAAAAGGAATGACACTGTGTCGAAAGTCTGGTACTGTGTGCTCACCTTAAAGGAGGAGGCATGCAGTTTCAGAGAGTTCAGAAGAGCAATGTCCGTTATAATAGCGATAGTAAAGAGAGAGTGAGGCAAAGTTGCGGCGAAGAGAGAGGGATTGAAGACAATTAGTAGGAGGCGGGAAATTGATGAGACGAAAAGTCTTTGATTCCACCCGGTCAAGTACGCCTGTGTGGGTTGAGCCACCCTACACGTGAGAAGCGTACTTCATACAGGGGCGGTGAAGACCCCTATACAGAGAAAGCAACTGAATAGGGGTGAAGAAACTGCGGAGCCGATACAGCTCACCTAACCTCTTAGAAGCGGTTTTAGAAAGAGAGTATATGTGATCTTTCCAGGAAAGGAAGATGACCAAGAGTCAGATATATGCAAGATCGCCAGTAGAGCGTCCCTTGCGGAATCCATACTGACGATATATATATTATATTATATATATATATATATATATATATATATATAATATATAATATATATATATATCAGGCATCTATTCAACTGATGTTGGTATTTGGGATATCTCAAATACCAACGTAGCCCTGGTGTGTGTGTGTGTGTGTGTGTGTGTGTGTGTGTGTGTGTGTGTGTGTGTGTGTGTGTGTGTGTGTGTGTGTGTGTGTTTTTAAGAGAAAAAGTATTTTGCATGCAAATGACCATATTTTCTGTCTTTCGGAATGTAATTATCTTTTCGAAATCTGAAACAGTTTCAGTAAATAAATTTTGACTTTAATAGTATCCAAACAAAAAAGTTAAGAAACATCGTCGCATTTAAAAAAAAAAAAAAAAGTTAACATTGAAGAAAAAACATAAGAAACGGGATCCAAAGAAAGATAATGAAGAAAAAAATAGACTAACTTTGATTACTGGTTATTTTTACACATTCTTTTCTCACAAATTCACTAAATCTCTTGCCGACTTTGTACGATTATTTTAGGTTCGAATTAAGGATTATAGTATAATCATTTTAAGCATTTGCCCCAATTCTTAATTTGCCTAGAGTCTTTTATGTTAAAAGAACGTTCATACATACTACTACATACATACATACATACATACCACCACACACACACACATACATGCATATTTTATTCATCGATGCATTTATAATACACCTCCAGTTATTATCAGTCCTGATGCATGATTCTTCAGGAGCAAGATGCACCGCATATATACAGGGTAAGTCAAAAGTCTGGAAACATAGGAACTATGCTTTTCAATGCAAATATGTATGTATATTTGCATTGAAAAGTATAGTTCCTATGTTTCCAGACTTTGACTCACCCTGTGTATATATATATATATATATATATATATATTATATATATATATATATATATATATATATGATGAATAAAACCACGAAGGAAAGGAAACACAAAATGGTGCTCAAGCGCTTTCGTCTAATGACATCCTCAGGAACACTGAAGTACATAAAAAGGTTAAGCCTATATATAGGTTACAGAAAGAAAAAAATAAAAAATAAATAACATACATACACACACACACACATATATATATATATATACATACATATCTATATACAAATACATACATACATACATACATATATATACAATAAACAGAGAAGTAAAAATAATTAAAAAAAAAATTAAAAATTAAAACCTCAAAGGATTACCAGTGAGGCGTACAGATTTGTAAGGAAAAATATCGATTTTTATCACAAGATCAAATGGATTATAAAAATACAAATTTATACTGGAACTCTGCCGGGTTTTAACACAATGCTGCCTATGGTCAGGTTTCGATATATATAAAAAAAAAATAAAATGCAAATTAAAAGTTAATCGATTTTTAGCACAAGATCAAATGGATTATAAAAATACAAATTTATACTGGAACTCTGTCCGGGTTTTAACACATTGCTGCCTATGGTCAGGTTTCGATATATATAAAAAAATAAAATGCAAATTAAAAGTTAATAAAGTAGAAGACAAGTTTACCAAAGATTTAATGTTTTACACTTCTTATCTAAATCAGTTTTAAAGGAATTCAACATAACAGGATCGAGTTGAAAAAGACCTTTGCTTATGTTGAAGTTATTTGAAAGTTGGATAATGGCAGACTCAAGAATATTTCTATTAACAATGTTGCTTGAATGGAATAAAACTGAAGCATTATTCCAATCAATACAGTGGGCTAACTCTGACAAATGGACAAAAAGGGCACTGGACAACTGTCCCGTTCTAACGGAATATTGATGCTGTTTTATACGTGTGTGCAAATCCTTTCCCGTCTGACCTATGTAAAAGGAATCACATTGTTTACAACCAATTTTATAGATAATGCCTGAATTATTGGTAGGGCTATTTTTTTACTATGATATTTTTCAATATTGTTATATGAAAATACTACATTAATATCCAAAAGTTTAAGTACATTAGCAATGCCTAAAAAGCCCGGGAAAAATGGAAGTACTAAAATATTTTTGACAAAGTACGAGTGTTAATATTGACACGATAGAAAGTTCGTTTTGTCTTGTTGAGACAAGATTCCATAAACGCAGATGGATAACACAAATCACTTCCAATACCGTTGATTTTTTCCAATTCGGCATCGATGTATTCCGGACTGGCGATCCTAAGGCGCGAGGAGAAACATTGATGAAAATATGGCCTTCTTAGTCGGGTATCATGTCCCGAGTAAAAGTGTACGTAGGACAAATTGTTTGTCGTTTTCCGATAGATACTAAACTTAAAACCTGGGCTTTCCCTATGTACACGCACATCCAAAAATGGGATTGAATTGTCTTGCTCAACTTCTAAAGTAAACTTAATGGAGGGGACTTGATCATTTAACTGAAGGAGGAAGCTATCCAGGTCACGATTCATGGGCCAGATACACAAAATATCGTCGACGTACCGCAACCAAGGGATGCCAACCCCCAGGATTCTCGGAATATAGGTAATTTCGAAAAACTCCATATAAATATTGGAGAGGAGGGCGATAAGGGGTTGCCCATAGCCATCCCAAAAACTTGTTGATAATACTCGTTATTGAAAGTGAATTTACAGTCTTTGATGCAAAGCTTAATGAGTTCCAAAACAATGTGTGAAGGTAGTGGCAGGTCATACTTATGTAATTCTTGGGAGAGAAAGTCAAGCATATCGTCAATCGGCACTTTTGTAAACAATGAACAAACATCAAAACTAATCAATTTATCGTTAGTTTCAGTACGTGCATTATTCAATTTTCCGTAAGATCCATGGAATTTTTTACATGTGAATCAGAGATAGTTCCGAGAATGGGGGACAAGACTTTGACAAGCCATTTGGAGAGTTTATAAGTAATAGAGCCCACCGAGCTAATAATAGGGCGCATAGGGTTACCAGGTTTGTGGGTTTTAATAAGACCGTAAAGGTAGGGCAGAGCAGGTGAAGTGGACATCCATCTGCGTTTATGGAATCTTGTCTCAACAGGCAAAACGAACTTTCTATCGTGTCAATATTAACACTCGTACTTTGTCAAAAAATATTTTAGTACTTCCATTTTTCCCGGGCTTTTTAGGCATTGCTAATGTACTTAAACTTTTGGATATTAATGTAGTATTTTCATATAACAATATTGTGAAAAATATCATAGTAAAAATAGCCCTACCAATAATTCAGGCATTATCTATAAAATTGGTTGTAAACAATGTGATTCCTTTTACATAGGTCAGACGGGAAAAGGATTTGCACACACGTATAAAACAGCATCAATATTCCGTTAGAACAGGACAGTTGTCCAGTGCCCTTTTTGTCCATTTGTCAGAGTTAGCCCACTGTATTGATTGGAATAATGCTTCAGTTTTATTCCATTCAAGCAACATTGTTAATAGAAATATTCTTGAGTCTGCCATTATCCAACTTTCAAATAACTTCAACATAAGCAAAGGTCTTTTTCAACTCGATCCTGTTATGTTGAATTCCTTTAAAACTGATTTAGATAAGAAGTGTAAAACATTAAATCTTTGGTAAACTTGTCTTCTACTTTATTAACTTTTAATTTGCATTTTATTTTTTTATATATCGAAACCTGACCATAGGCAGCAATGTGTTAAAAACCCGGACAGAGTTCCAGTATAAATTTGTATTTTATAATCCATTTGATCTTGTGCTAAAAATCGATTAACTTTTAATTTGCATTTTATTTTTTTTATATATATCGAAACCTGACCATAGGCAGCATTGTGTTAAAACCCGGCAGAGTTCCAGTATAAATTTGTATTTTTATAATCCATTTGATCTTGTGATAAAAATCGATATTTTTCCTTACAAATCTGTACGCCTCACTGGTAATCCTTTGAGGTTTTAATTTTTAATTTTTTTTTTAATTATTTTTACTTCTCTGTTTATTGTATATATGTATGTATGTATGTATGTATGTATGTATTTGTATATATAGATATGTATGTATATATATATATATATATATATATGTGTGTGTGTGTATGTATGTTATTTATTTTTTATTTTTTTCTTTCTGTAACCTATATATAGGCTTAACCTTTTTATGTACTTCAGTGTTCCTGAGGATGTCATTAGACGAAAGCGCTTGAGCACCATTTTGTGTTTCCTTTCCTTCGTGGTTTTATTCATCATAAATATTTTTCACGTGTTACCTTCGTGAAATAATTTTCATATATATATATATATATATATGCCGAGATGGGTACATTCCTCGGGAATCTGAATCTGAATATAAAGGCAATAGCGAAGACGATGTTTAAAATCATGATTTGATGCTAAACGTTTCGGGGAAAATATTCCATCATCAGTATGAATACGTAACTGAAAATTTAAATTTAAAAACAAATTAAAATATACAAATTTAAACAATTTCTAAAAATAAAACTAATAAACTAAAAACTTAAACACTGGAAAATGTTAATAATGAAAAACTAAGCGAAAAAAAAAAAACTATAAAAAATAACTCGAATTATAATATAGTGAGAAGGTGGGCGGATTTATTGTCGTTATATATGATTTGGTTTAAGTTTATAGATATAAATGGATTTCATTATCCGCAAGTCCGCTTCACCACCATTTTGAAATTATCTAATGAAAATCTCGAATCACGCTTCTCAACATATATATATATATATATATATATATATATACACACACACACTGTATGTTAGCGGCAATAAGCGAAATCAGGCATTAAGATAATGCCTGGGGAATAAGCTGAAAGCTAAGAATGCATATAGCATTAGTTGCAATGGTCACTTTCACTGTTTATGTTGTTATGCTGTTATATTATATTTATTATCAGCTTATTACCTAGGCACTAAGCTTAATGCTGCTAACATATCATTACCATATATATATAAGTTTTACTGGCAGGATATACGAGGGCCACTCAATATATTTTGCTCCACCTTTTTTTTTTCCTTTCCAAGTTTCCTTGTAAGTTCCAGAAATTTTGTACACAAGTAGTTACATACCTTTTTTTACAAGTTTTTATTTTTCCACATAGGCTCCATCCTTCTCTACGGCTTTCCTCCACCTCGAAACAAGGGCCTTTATTCCTTGCTGTAAAAGTCCGCTGGGTTCCTCTGTAGCCACCTCTTAACCTCCTCAACAACCTCATCGTCACTGAAACTTTCTTTCACGAATAGCATCCTTCATTGGCCCAAGCAAATGGAATTCTGAAGGTGCCAGATCCGGGATTTAAGGAGGGTGGGGTAACACGGTGAAGCGCATTTTTGTGATGGCCTCTCTCGTTTGCAAACTGTTGTGTGGTCTTCCGTTATCGTGCAAAAGGACGTCTTCGTTTTCTCTCCGGTCGAACTCGCTTTCTACGTCTCTGGAGTTTCTGTAGGGTAACAATATATGCCTCCGAGTTGATTGTTTGTCCTTTCTTCATAATGTCCACCAGAATCACCCTTTCATGTCCCAGAAGATGGTGGCCATAACCTTTCCTGCAGAGGGAACCATTTTGAACTTTTTCTTGCGCGGGGAGTCTGCGTGATGCCACTCCATGGATTGGCGTTTTGTTTCAGGTTCAAAGTGGTGTACCGAAGTCTCATCCCCAGTCACAATTCGTGAAAGGAAGTCATCCCATTCTGTCTCGTATCGAACCAACGACTCAGAAGCAATTTCTTTTCTTTGGGCTTTGTGATCTTCAGTCAGTTCGCGAGGAACAAACCGTGAACACACTTTGAGTATCCCAGTTGCTGAATTATCGTATTCACACTTCCTTCACTAATTCCTAGTTCCAATGATAGCTCCTTGTATGTGACGCGCCGATTTGATTGAATGATGCTGTTAGCACGTTGCACAGTGTGAGATGCCACAGCGGATGCCGGGAGACCGCTACGTGGCTCATAATCGAGGCTGGCTCTCCCTCTCTCCGATGATCTCACACGTTTAGACCAGCGTCCAACTGTACTTCGATCAACAATAGTATCTCCGTAAACGTTTTGTAGACGTTTGTGACTATTTCCAACTGTTTCCTTCTCTGCGGTTAAGAACTCGATAACAGCTCTCTATTTACGACGCACATCACAGTCAAACGCCATTTTCGAAACTGCGTTAACCATCGGTTTTATACAGTGGCGTTTAAAAGCGGTTTTATACAAGGAGGGGAGGTTCAAACTGGAAAAATTCGGTTATGTGAAGCGCAGAAAGTTCAAACTTACGGCACAAAAGACACTTCAGCCCCATGGCCTATTATTTAGCTAAGAAAAAAGGGTGGGGCAAAATATATTGAGTGCCCCTAGTAAATAACATAAGCTTATACTTTCGACTAGTAAATATATATATAAAACTTGGTCGAATGGGTTGTTCTTAGGGAAGCGTAGCTTAGCGAGGAATAGGAGGACGAAAAGATGGTACATGTTTATTTACAGACGTTTCGGAAAAGTTCAATTTCCATCATCAGTGCTAAAAAGTTTAAAAACAATAGAAATAAATAAGTATAATAAAACAAAAACGAACAAATATTAAAATGGCGCGACAATTAGCGAGAATTAATAGTATGATTACAATATATATTAAATTAGAAGATTAAAAATGAAATGATATAAAGTATTAAAGTATGGACAATAGTGAAATATAAACGGTTAAAAGGTGAAACAGAATTGAGGGGGTTCTTACCAAATTGTTAACGTAATGCGAGACTAATTGTACAGAAGATGGGAATGGTTGCTTGTTGAAAAAATTGGAAAGATGGAGCCAGGCGTAGTGATGGTGTTTTTCTTTTGAGTTTGAGAGTTTATTTGGCGATATTTAAAATGGAAGCGGAACTGTAGTCGTTGAGGGTTGGCTGGATACTGAGGATATAAAGGGACTCAAGTATGTGGAGGTCGATTAGTTGGTTGGCTGAATAACGATTTTGAAATTGGAGGGAAGTAACGGGTGGTTGTGAAGGTGGCAATGATCCCTTATTGCTGATTTGGAGGGTTTGTTCAAGGGCTGTGAAGTTCTTGTAGAACTTTTAAACTTTTTAGCACTGATGATGGAAATTGAACTTTTCTGAAACGTATATAATATATATATATATATATACCTAGTCGGAAGTATAAGCTCAATTCAATTGTTTGTCAAATAAACCACTAACTTTGAAGGTTTGAACGCGTGGAATGATAAGCCTATAGTCGCCTTTGGGATTTTTGATATGCAATATAACCCTTTGCTTAAACATCTTTTAATACCTAAATGATCTACGCAGAACTGCAGGTACGCTCTTATCAAAAGTAGGGTGAAGAGGTTGGCCGCCTTTCAATTATTAATAGTTTACACGCAAACACGTATGTCTGTTTTGGGGTGTTGGTGATAGTTCCACACGCATCTGGCAAGGTAGTGTTTCCATTAAAAATGTTGGAACATTTATACCGTGTCTTTCTGCATTGATTTATGGGCATTGTCTCTACTGGGGTAGTGTGAGAAATGTCTGGCGACCCAGTGCAATATGAAAGAATGATTAACCAACGAGATTAGAGCGCACAAATCTTGTCCATAACGGAGCAGTCAGACAAAATTACAGTAAATCTGAATATATTCAAGGGTGTATTTCAAGGGACCGGCAGCGATTCAAGGGAAATGTATGTATCTACTGTGGAGCGAGCTGATGCGATAGATAAAAGCGCCTTAGAATAATAACCGAAATGCAATAACGGATTGTTTAGTGGTTGTCCTCAGCGAGTCACTGTAAGGCAGTGGTCGGCGAACTTTTTTGGGTATTACCCCAAAATATATTTGAGGACGTAATCAGGACGTAAATTCGTAATATTCTAAAATTTAGAATAACGCCACATTTATGTAACAAAATAAAATAAAAATATACGAAAAAAATATCAGCACAAAGTGTGTCTCATACTGCACGCATTACCCCCAAAAGTTTTAAATTTACCCCATTTGGGTAATTTACCCTGTTCCCCGACCACTGCTGTAAGGCAACACCAGAAGTGGATGTGAACCAGGACAAGGAACTTCAATTATAGCAATTCCACTGTTGGAAGAAGATGCACGAACGGGGTTGCGAGGAAATGTTGCAATTATAAAAACACTGGTCAGTGAATAAGAAAAATAGTTTGTGTTGGCGAGGAAACGCCAAAACTAGCGAGATAAGAGCGACAAAAACCACATTTAAGGTTTTCCCAACTACTCTCGCCCTTCTGCACAATTTGAGAGGTAGTCGAAAAACTTTTGACTGCTATTTTAGCCTAAGAATAGTAAACTCTAATTCATTACCAGTACTAAAAAGCTTCTTTGAAATTAGTTTTATGCTATAACGTCCAACACTTTGAAAGCGAATGCGGAAACAGCAAAGCGCAATCCCATGTGAATTATACAGAGGAAAAGCACGTTCCTCAATTCAAAGCGCAACAAGATGAAACCTGCGAAAGACAGATGCGAGTAGTACGAAGATTAATTGATATATCGTTTAATTAATGAAAAACAAATGACGCAACAACATGCGCTCTTCTCTCACGCATCTCCAAAACTTCATGCCCAACTTATTTCATCTGAGGCCACATATTTACTCTACACTAGCGTTACACGAACACGGTACGCTATATATATATATTTCACAATTAAACACGTGAAATAAATAAATGATGTACACCATCAATGAAAAATGAAAAGCGATTCCAAGGCCTTTCGTGTATTCAACAGTATACTTTTATTTTTCCTTGCGAGTGTGCATAATGTGTATATATATATATATATATATATATATTATATATATATGGAAGACATATATAAGGTATATATACAGTGCCATGGCAGCGCTTCAAACTTCTAATGAAGCGCCTTAATTCAGTCCTATTCAAAGGGGTCTAAAGGCCTTTACAAACCAGAGAAATAATATCATCAAATACATTAAAGAGAACGTGTCATTACAGTGTGCACACATTCGTCAGTAAAGACTTAAAAGTTCTTCATTAGCAGAGAGAGAGAGAGAGAGAGAGAGAGAGAGAGAGAGAGAGAGAGAGAGAGTGTTTACAGTTAGGTTCATAGGTTCATAACTAAATAATCCGTTTCAATTGGGGTGCTTTATTGTTGGAAAAAAAAAAACAAATAATGTTTTTATATGTTAAATTAATACAGAAAACGCGCGACTTGTTTACAAATCAACTTTGTTTATCGTATCGCAAGTCAGTTCAAAAGAAGTACATTATCGTTAAATGCCTTTGGTTTCTGGTTTAGTATGAATTTTTAACGATCCTCTAAATCGAATAAAAAGGTGATAATAACCAATTAGCGATTGAAAGTTACGAAATATAAAATAGAAAACAACCTCAAACGACAAAAAAAAAAGGACGAAAAAGGGAAAAAGTTCGGTTATTGCACTTAAAACGCATAAAGAAGAAAAAAAATAATTTCAATGTTATATTCTTCGTATGCAGAATTTAAGCGTAATCCCCCTTTCACTTCATCAAAGGGAAATTAATTTCACTTATTGCTATTGCACTGAGGGGAGGGGTTAACGTAAGAGGAAAGAAGAGTGAGCCGGGTGTAAAATTTGAGTCCGAATCACGTCTGATCGTCCCGTGATAGAGCACAAAAAACTTCCGGATACACCTAGAGCATTTTTCTATTCTCTATTTATTATAAGGACTCTTATCAGTTATATAGTTTTTCTTTTTTTATTGAAACAATTTTTTTGGTGCAAACACACGGAAAAATACTGTGTCACGACAACCAAAGACGTAAATAATAATTAATAATAATAATAATAATAATAATAATAATAATAATTTAGTCGGGCCAGAAATTAGCACAAGCTCAGACCAACTAATGTAGACCATTGCTCTAACACCTATAATGTTGTTATGAGCATTATCGGGAGTCGAAGCCCTGACCTCAGTGTATTCACTTCAGGGTGTTACCCACTGAGCATCTGAACGCTGGCCAACCGAATATATGGTTAACTACTTGCCAACAAGTTCAAATGGTTAGTTCAACCAAGCTATAAAAGGCCTAACCATTTAAATTTGTTACCAAAGAAATAAATATTGTTGAATTAACAATCTTGATTGGCTGGCAAATAACCACGCATTTGGTTGCTGTAACGAAGCATTTTTTCCTTACGTGTTTAATAATATATAATAATAAAAATAATAATAATAATAATAATTACAGCATTTTCAATCTATTTCATTGCCTGAACAGTGTTGAATTGAAAAGCCTGCAT